>JAKGUB010000556.1:23060000-23587500 GCA_026261675.1 Hippocampus mohnikei | reverse complement strand
GTACACCGGCCTGCACCATCTCCAGTGATCAATTTCCCGAGCTTATAAAAAGCTTCCTGTCCAGTTTTGATTCACACCACTATTCATGTGGGACAGGAATTGATTGAAAAGTGAAAATCCGTGTATGATTGTCGGCCTTTGAAATGCTTCAAAAAATGTTTTAAAAAAAACGCCGACGAAGATTCAATATGTGCCTTCCAAGAAAAACGGTGATAAATTGAGGGGAAAAGAAAAATATGCGCCACAAAAAAAGCAATGATTTAAAAAAAAAAATATTGAACAAACTAATCAGTGAATATGGGAGTCCTCAGGCGCCGAGACACTTGTAGGCGGGGGTCCACTGTACTGTATATGAAACATATCATATATTATTATATGGATGTAGTTCTACAACACTATGAATTACAACCAATAAAAAATATATATATATAACAAATACCAGATTTGACCATTTTTTTCCTTTCCTGTGGCTAAAGGAGGTGGAGCTTGACTCAGGGCTGAGAAAAAAAATCGATTTTCATGATTTCACTAAATTGAGAGGTTCTTTTTTTTAATCCACACTAGGGGTGTGTGGTTTTCGCCTGTTCTTATTGGGAAATGCTAAATTGTTGCACACTATTGTTGTACCTATGAGCTGCGGCTGGTGCTCCTTCGTCTTTGTTTTGTTTTTAGTCAAAAAGCCTTGTTGTGTCATTTGAAAGGAAAAATATATCCTCCACATATCCTCACCTGCTCTTCATCAAGAAGCACAAGTCCCACTATAACAATATTGATACTCCCTCCTATGGTTCCATCTTTGAAGAGGCTTGACACCTAGACACAGAGACATAAGACGTTATAAGCAGTGACTCTGGCACCTCCCTTATGAATTGTCAGACTGACGTAAATGACTAAGCAAGCACAAACATTCATTCAATAAGAAGGCAGGCCTAACATGGAAAAAAAAGACCCCAGATGTCAATTAGAAATGAGACTTTCTGGGCATGAGCCTGTGCAGGTGTTCCTAATGTTATGGCATTCATGTTAAAGCTTGAATGGTCTCTTGATCTTGGGACCTCACTCACCCATATCATTTAATCAGGTCAAGTAAATACCACAGGTACTTGTCATTCTGCTTTTATCTAATCTTGAAATTCACATTCCTTCCTTATGTTCCTGATGTTTGGGCTTCTTCCTGCACTGACACATGTCTCGACTCAGGACTGTGTTTTGTTTCCAAATTTAAGCGAAAACTCAGAGGTCAAAAAGACAATCAAAACGACTTACTAAAACTTGAGATCTCCCGAAACACAACAGATTGTCAAATCCTAAAAAAGCTACAGTGAATCACTTTGTTTTCATTTTCACATTGTAGTTGCATGCGTTATGAGACTAATTAATGATTTCTTTATATAGATGATTACCAAAAATCATGTTGTGGCAGAAACAAGATACATTTATTATAATTATTATGATTGCATTACATTGTATTTGTTTGTATTATATGCTTGTATGTATATATATATATATATATATATATATATATATATATATATATATATATATATATATATTAGAGCTGTCAAACGATTAAAATATTTAATCTAATTAAAAACTCAACTGTCATAATTAACTCAAATTAATTAAAATTAATCATGATTACTCACGCATTTTTATCGTTTCTTAATTTCCTTTTATATTTTTGTCCTATTTTCCCCATTTTAATGCTCTCATCAACATGGAATCATGAATCAGTTTTCTATGTGCAAAATGCAAATATTTACTGAAATAATTTCGATTTTCAATTTTACATGAACATTTTTCACTTGGAGCAGTTATTCACACATTATCTCTCACACAATATTACTGTCCATCAACAACAGTGAAAAAAATATTTTGTCACACAACAGCTGCTTGAACAGCTCTTTTTATGGAATCAAAACAGCGCAATATAAAGTGCACATTTAAGGTAAACTAGTACTCAGCCTATAATTTTTCACGGCCCCCTGAATAGGGATTGTCTGTACTTCTTTGATAATTTATTGGAGCACTTTGCAGCAGAAGTAGTAGTAGTAGTAGTTGTAACAGAAGTATCAGAAGCAGGTACTAACCTAAACTACACATAAATGCAGTAAAAAAAATAATATATCTATCTTACTTCGTTTAAACGTCAGATTGCAGACGGAAAAAATAGACAACTATGCAATCTGACGTTTAAACGAAGTAAATTGCGTTTCAGCTTGGGTTAAATATGCCGGCGCTCCACTTCCGGGATTGACTGTTGGGACTTGTAGTTCTTTTGTTCGATTCGACTTTATGTTTGTGTTGTATGGTTTCTTACGTTTAAAACAATGAATAATGATGACGATAATGATACATAGTGAAATCAGGGTTGATTACATTATTTATTAAACGTATTGTTAAATAAAGGTATTAATTAATGTCAATTATATACATATTTACATTGTGATGCAGAAATATAGATATATTATTTTTTTACTGCATTTATGTGTAGTTTAGGTTATTACCTGCTTCTGATACTTCTGTTACAACTAATACTACTTCTGCTGCAAAGTGCTCCAATAAATGATCAAAAAAGTACAGAACGAGAGATCCTTCCATGCTGACCGATAATCCCTATTCAGGGGGCCGTGAAAAATTATAGGTTTACCTTAGATGTGCAATTTATATTGCGCTGTTTTGATTCCATAAAAAGAGCTGTTCAAGCAGCTGTTGTGTGACAAAATATATTTTTCACTGTTGTTGATGGACAGTAATATTGTGTGAGAGATGATGTGTGAATAACTGCTCCAAGTGAAAAATGTTCATGTAAAATTGAAAATCGAAATTATTTCAGTAAATATTTGCATTTTGCGCATAGAAAACTGATTCATGATTCCATGTTGATGAGAGCATTAAAATGGGGGAAAATAGGACAAAAAATATAAAGGGAAAATCAGAAACGATAAAAAATGCGTGAGTAATCATGATTAATTTTTTGTTAATTTGAGTTAATTATGACAGTTGAGTTTTTAATTAGAATAAATATTTTAATCGTTTGACAGCTCTAATATATATATATATATATATATATATATATATATATATATATATATATATATATATATTATTTGTCTCAGAATGGAGAAATTCACAATCTACAGCAGCAACATTTGGAGGGAAGAAAGTAGAAATATATATATATAGTATACTGTAATTACAGTTCTATTTTTTTAAAGAGATTATGTGGGTATCTGGATTGCAAGTTTGCAACTTAATCAGTGTGTGACACAACTGTATACCGAAAGTCTTCTCACCATATTGAGCACAGTGAGAACATATGTCGTAATGTTCTCATGGCCATGGTTGTCCATCATCTTTCTGTCCACTACCACCAGTGTCTCAACATTCAGATTTGGATTATTTTGGTCCTTTACAATAATCGCCCTCTTGTTCCTGGGAAAGAACTTGTACTCATCTGGAAGCTGGGAGAGATGCTCTCTTGGAGGTTTCGGCATGTCTGGGGGAAAAAAAAAACAACCAAATATTGAAATGATGCAACTAAATCATGAGCAAATTAAAGCAATTGGAACTTCAACTTTAACAGAAAACAGCTGGAAATGGGAGTTGCAAGCTGTACAACTCTTACCACACATTGCTTCCCTCTTATCTCCCTCCAAAATTCAGTACACAAACAACATTGAAAGCCCTCCTATGGACTTTGCACTTTGCTGTATCTGACATGATGCCTTTACAAAGAAAATTATATTCAATTTAAATTTCATATGAAAAGGTATTTATTTAACCATGTTGTATATTTAATATTAGTGATAGTTTGCAGTGAGGTGGCACTGCGCTACATCAAACTGAGAGGAGTTTATATTTTGATGGTCTTATTTCACGATTATCGGTTGCAGTGCAGTTGATATAGCTTTTGTGTGAGTTTGTGTGTGTGTGTGTGTGTGTGTGTGTATCATATAAACGATAGCTCTGTTGACTCTGGCAGCCACAATGTTTTGCTATGATTAGTTATAGTTTAAACCTGCACTATACATGTTGGTGTTTGTTACTTGATGAGATCATAATAATGAAACTCTACCTGTGTGACAAAGGGCAGACTTGTTATAATGATCAAGATTTACGGCCTTGTTTTCGTGCTCAACGAAAGTCCAGCAAAAGCGCAGTCAAATTGTGCACATTGGTGACTTTTTATTCCTTTAGGTATTTTTCTAGAGAGGTGCAGGTGGACATGCACAAACACGCTATACTAGACTTGACCCGTCCCGAAAATGGAGATACGCCCATTTATACGGTGAGCGCAGTCCACTTTCTGTCACCAAATTGTCAACCCCTCTGTCCCTCAGAGCAGCCAGGGAGTTGCAACGCCCTCTACCAAATTCCCAAACATGGTAAACTTGACTTGCCCCAACAACATGAGGATGCACCCATTTTTACGGCAAGCGAATCGGCACCTGTGTATGACAATAGGGCCTTAATCTGAAACCAACCATCTAATTTCGTTTTGTTTGTCACCACACAGCTAAATCTATTTCTTTAAAGTCATGCAGTAGCCTCAATCATTTTAAACATGACTCTTCCATGATTCCAGTTATTACAATGAACAACTTACACTTTCTGTCTTGAATGTTTACTTATATAGACGGTAAGCTGGGGATCCGCCAATGTGGGTTTGTGACTAAAACACAGCACAGGTGTTCACTGATGTCATCCTCAGGGAATGACAACACACAGTTTATTTCCACTTGGGACATACAGCTGGAGCTCTGCAGGTTAATGGTGGCGGTACCACTTCAGACCTCAGGGATCAAATAATGTTAAATGATCTTGAAGTCATGGATCGAGCCTAAACAGTTATCATGGTGCAAAGCGACTATTCAACGACTGCACAGGTTTCCCATAACCTTTCACAGGTCATGTTAATCAGAGTAGAAACTGACATATGGTACTTGGTAGAATGTGTCGTCACATGCGAGTTTGGTGATCATTTTCCCACGAGTTACCTCGAACACAGCAGGGTAACAGATGCACTTTTGAAGAAGAATGTGGCATTGAACAATATATGATTTCTTAGAGGGGAAGTCAATGCTAACATTTTCTTTAAAATAATGTTTTATGCAGCCCCATTAGTCTAAACACGGTATTTTGATTCATATTGAATTTGTGGAATATGAATAAAGCATAAAAGCATCCATTTTTATCCATCTCAGGAGTGGCCATTTTGCCACTTGTTGACTGAAAATGACAGCACAGTTACTCTCGGGACTCAGGTAACGATCAGTCACTGCTCACCCTGATTTCTGAAACTCAGCCCTGATTGGTTGTTACCTGAGCCCTGAGCAACTCCGGTGGCAGTTTCAGTTGATCACAAGTGGCAAAATGTCACTTCAGCTTTTTCCACATCCATTGTTCCTTCAACTCTTAAAGGGGCTCTGTGTTTCTGCATGGCCCCGGTATCAATAACACGAGTACTTTTTCATGACTATGTAAACAACACAATGAAAAGTTTCCCTTACATACATTTCTTGCGTCTTCCGCAGAAATGTTGCCTCTGCTTCTCTTCATACGTGTCGTCATCGTCTTGTCGACGGCTGCTGTCGTAATTTCTTCTGCTGTGATGCTCCTGCTGGTCAACATGTCTGTTACTGTGGCTGGGATGATCGCTTTGCTGCCATCCTTGGTCCTGTTCATCGGTCTTTAATTTGGTTTGCTTTCTAGTGGCAAAACTCCTGTTTGATTTGTTAGAAGCTGAATCTGTTGATCTCTTCTGAAACACCCGAGGGTGATGTCCTCTCTCCCTGGCACTCTTGTAGAGGATATGCGGCTGGTGATGAGATGGTGCTGAGAAGTTCTCTTTCAGAGCCAAGTGGTGGGGCACCGGCCTCAAGAAGTAGTCTGCATCTTGAGTGCGAATCAGACCTGACTAGAGACAACATGCAAAGTTCAGTTATCCTAAAAGAGACGGCTCTCACCAATGAAACAGAGTCCATCTATCTATCTATCTATCTATCTATCTATCTATCTATCTATCTATCTATCTATCTATCTATCTATCTATCTATCTATCTATCTATCTATCTATCTATCTATCTATCTTTAATATAGATATATAGATTCTTTATATTTTTTTTCCGACTACTTCGACTCTGACAGTGATTCTTCCAGCACATTTCGAAAACTATTGTTGTCTCTTGCAAAACCACTCACAAATTCTCAAAATCAAAAGCACAAACAGTGCTCAGTACTAAGTTTGAACTTTTGTAACAAACAATATGAGTGCCCAGCACTCATTTTGCATAACTGTAAACACAACTCACTCCTTTATGCTGTATTTCCAAATGATGAACACACTCCTTGCAAAACTATTCACAATTATGGCTATTATTTACTATATTCTGCCAACGGTCACAGGAGAAAACAGCCTGAGCACTAGAAATAAGCCACAGGTAAGCTGTCGGCAAGGATGTGGGGGCCACCGGGAATTTCGTGAGGTTCCCAAAAAGCTGGTCTATTTCTGAGTCTGGCCGAACAGCCCCCACCTACCCCGTCGAGGAATACCGGTAGGTTTCGGCGCGTGATGGCCGCTGTTACCAAGCAACACCCCACGCCGCCATCTGATGTCCACCATCCGCACAACCCCCGCCCCCAAACGGATGCCCCCAGGTTGATGAACATTCCTGAGATGAATTTTGGTCCCAGTGAGTCCCAAGCTGTCAGTGTACAATAACATACAATGAAGGGAGTTTGTTCTATCTTGTGGAGAGTGGCTGCCTTTACAGCAGCTCCTATATTTTGTTCTTCTACTTCTTCCTTTCATATCTTTGCTGCTGTGAATTGGGAATTTCTCCATTGTGAGACAAATAAAGGTTTTCTTATCTTATTTTATCTTATCTCATTTCTGTGGGGGTGAGGGTTGTTGTTGTTTTTGGTGTGTGATTCTGTCAGTTTTTCTCGGCACACAGGGAAAATTGTCTTCAATATCGGCGGGAGGTATCCGATATTTGCATACCTCGCCCCCCGGCCCGGCCCCTCGGTAGTGATTGGTTACCTTGGTTTAGGCTTTGAACCACCAATACGTTGACGCCTTTCTGTCTGGTCTACAATGAATCAACAAGTTGCAGACTTTGCAGGCAACAAATGTCGCCTGGGCGCGACGGGTGTTCTCAAATCGTCTTTTGTTGTTCAACAACGCGTTGTGGTCCTCAAAAGCCAGACGGCCGGCGCCTTTGCCCACATGCATTTGGGGGCACCGGATACGCACCCAAACGTTTAGACGTGCCCAAATTAAATGAAACTTCAAACATGATACAATTTTGCTCATAGATTTCAGAATCTCAACATGGAAAAAAGACTGTTGTGTGTTTGTTTTGAATACAGTAAATACAGCAAATAGGCGCTGCTATGGAGAATTCCTCATTGACCAACCGGGCCAGGTTTTGAGAAGGACCCACTTCTACAAAGGCTTCTTCCTGCAGCGCTTCATCTTATGGAATAGACTCTTACATTATTCTAACTAACATTGTATTTTACTCCAATTCAAACTACAGCCATACTTTCAATTAAAGCTGGTCATTGTTATTTTTGTAAAGGCTGGTCGATGGAGAACAGGGATGGGCAAATGATGCAAGGGAGGGGCACAATTTTTCATGAGCACTACTGGGGGAGCATATGGGACCACACACTGTGATTACGTGCTATATCAATACATTTGAATTGACTTGACTTCCGAATTAGATTTATGACCAAAAAAAAAATGTGTGAACAAATATGTGCAGGCCTGCGAGTAGCGGAACTCTGTGTATAATTGACAGCCGCTGAAATGCATTGGGAAAATGGTGAAAAGAAAAATCCTTGAAGAAAAAATATTGAGAACCCTGAAAAATCTTCAAAACATGCTTCCAGTGTGCGTTTGGCACAAAATGGTCATTGCCCTCCCCACCCCGACCCTCCCAAAAAAAACGAAAAACAAAAACATAACTTGAGTATGGGGTACACTGTTGCAGAGGAAAGATGTTAATAATTTCCCCCCAAAAATCCTTTTGAAATTAAAACTTTTTTTAAATCCAGGGGCCATTTCAGTATGCTTACCAGTTGCCCATCCCTGGTGTACAACCACAATAACAAACACGTTGTTATCAAAATGTTAGGGGCAATTTAGACTTGCAATATTCCAAAAGGGACATTAAAATTTTACCTCAATGCCAATGTGTTTTTTTCCAGCCGTTTTCCAGCATTAAGTGGACATGAAAGTGAAGAGTGACAAAAAAATTCCCTTTCAAGTAATATTGTCCGACTTATCCAAGGAAACCTCGAAAGTATTGTCAAGGGTTGTAGTTGTATTCCAACCTTGTCCTTCTCCTCTAACTTTTCTATCTGTCTCTGCCAGCAATTAGTCAAGAGTCAACTTGGCGCACTTCAATCACGGGCTGTTTCTTCATGTTCGACATCTGTTTTTCTGCTCGGGGTGAGATCTTATCACATAATCTGTACAAGGCTGTCAGATAAAAAGAAAAAAATCTGTGAGGATGGGCGGTTGATATACCTACAATATATCTGGAGCAACTTGACTACTTCAAAGAACCTCTAATGCACAGTTGAAAGTAAAAATGATTAAGTCAATAAATAATCCTCGATCATCTTGGATTTTGTGGTATGCTAAGATGAGTTGCAAAGAAGAGGAAGTCTCTCCAAACATAGCATATATAATTGGTTGCAAATGCCTTTTATCATTGCAGTCTGTGGGTGACGAGTGGATTTCTTTGTCGTAAAACAGTAACAGCCTTCCATAGCAGCATCAAGGAGATCGTTAGCTGTATATTGTTGGAGGTCAGCAGAAACTATAGTATGCATAGTATGCATGTTACTATGTGTGGATAAATACGGCAAGTGTTTGTAGGTGTCGCCCGCCAGTTATGCCAGCACATAGCTACTGTATATTTGGACAGTGACTCCTCTCATTAAATGAGTATTGACTGACTCTCACTGTCTGGCTCTGGCTGTATAAAAATAATGGTCTAAAAATACAGACCAGCACAGTTGTATAGGGTTTCCCGCTGACAGTTTACAATACATGATATTACCGTTGACATACTAAACATGTATATGTCATTAGTACCAAATTGATCATTGCCCATGTCATATGAAACATTAATACGAAACAAGAAAAGGAGCATCAACACTGCAAGTTTCAAATGAAAACTATGCTTGTTTACAGGTGTTTACACCTCAGATGAGAAGCATTTGCCAGTGCACAATAAGCAGTGTTTCACAGGCAAACGATAACAGAAAAAACAAATGTATTTACGCAGCTAGTGAGATGTTTTTAGAGCCCAGTACTTACACTTTTTAGGTCCTGTAAAATGACCAAACACATACACGGTAGGCAATTTGTCGCTATATTGAGTGAATTTTCTAACCACTCTACCATCACTCACAAATCTGTCAACTTTTGACTGCAGGCCTCTTAATTTATGCCATAGCAATTATTTAAGATGCTCTCAGTTATGCTTTTGGTGTGACAACAAATCCATCAAATGCACAATGAACAAACATACCATCAAACAAAAATGAAACTCCTATGACAGCTTTTTGCAGCAAGTACCACAAAAACATATTTTGCACACCAAGTAACAAAAAACAATCAAGTTGATCGGTTTGGACATTAAATATCTTGTCGTTGTCGTGTATTCATTTTTAGGTTGAAATGGCTTTGCAAATAATTGTATTCTGTTTTTCATTTATGTTTTACACAACTTGAGGTTTGCAGCTACATCCACTACCGTCACATCCTTATGTTAAGAGATTAGGTCACTCCATTGAGTAGCCGAAGAAGCAAAGTCATCAGATTACACACTGTACTCCACGAGGTGCAAATAGCAGTCATAAAATGCCTGAAACACTACTTGGGACGGCGCAAACAGCTGGCCTCTATGGAGTCAGACACATCCAGACAAGCAGCAACAGGAAGCGGTGGGAGTGTCGCTGAAAACAGAACGAAGAAGGGGAAGCGTTCAGTGGATTGAAAGGTGCACCTGACCATGGGGGGTTGCCTTTCCTCCTGGGATAGAGGCCAAAAAGACCTTTGAACTATAGGATTTAATACAGCAGTTGTTGGTAACATATTTGCTGCCAAACAATGAGCACAATAATTTAGATGAAAAATGCATCGCTGCGCTAGATGTGGCACAGATGCCCTATCCAAGAAATGCTAATCCGACAAGGTTATGTAGACCATTTATTTTAATAGTGCTTGTGAGTGCAAGAGCCTCAATGAAGCCATAGGAGTCACGGTGATGTCAGTGCAATCCATACCTCAGTCATGTGTCGGCTCACTATAGAAAACACATTTGAACACATTGAGACGGAGGAATGCATTTTCCAACTGACTTGCAAGTCATCCTTGAAGAACACTTGCCTGATGTTACATGTTTTCAAAAGCGACAGTCCTGCACTTTTCAAAGCCGAGTGAAGCATCACTCATTGTAAACTTTCTTGGAAATCCCAGAGGTCGGATGAATGCGTACCATTCTGTCATTATTACCACGACAAGCCCTCAAGCATGAAACGTGCCTTTTACAAGTGGAAAGCACAAGCACCTCCGAGTGATTAGTGAATGACATTTAGCCTTTTCCTCTTGGTGTTCTGCCATCAAAATCAGATGGGAATGCAACTTGGCCATAATTTCTGTGACTTTTATGTACATTCTGAGAAAAAATATAATGGATGCCTTTTCAGAAATAAAAAAATGTCTTTGAAAATACAAGCTTAGCATCAAAGCCAATGTGTTGGCCGATGTGAGCTCAAATACTCCACCGCCGACAACTTTCAATGCATAAAATTATTCAACTCTCATGTATACATTCTGCCCTATTCCGTTCTTGGTCTCACAGTCGGAGCTCCATGATTCTCTCTCCTTTGAAATACAGAATTGTCAAACAACATCCGAGACTCTCATCATTAAATAACACCAAAGACCAAAGTGATTTATAATAAAGAACTACAGAAAGGCATGAGCTTTCAAAGTCTAATGTCAGTAGTTCAGAGTGAAATGGAGGCTACCATGTGTGGAACACTTGATCACATGATATTCAGGACAAGACTGATAATATCCTTTCAACGTTGTTTTTTTCCCCCTCCTGTTTCCTGCCTCTCACTACTCCTCTTCTTTGAGGAATCTCCTTTGGGAAAAAAATACCGTCATAAAAGAAAGATTAATGTATTATCAGGCAAACAAAACAAAACAAAACAAAATCATCATAAATTAGATGTTAGACTCTGCGTCAGTTGCGGCATGGTTGGACACTATTGGCAGGTGACCATTTAATCTGCTTCGTTCTTTTATTTCAACCATCATTCACTTTTACCAGTGAGAATTTTGGTGGTTGAACACTTCACTCTAAGCTAAGCAAAATGCCAATGCACTCTCTGGGCGGACAGGGCACAAGACAATGTTTGCATTGACTTTCCAAAGTAGCACCCTTTAAAAAGGTGTTACTACATTTCAAAATGTCTCATGGTGACCAAGCTCACCTGTTTTAGCATCCCTCTGTTCTCTCAAGTCACCTTCTTTCTCAATCTGTGAGCCTGTGCTAACAATACCCAGGCAAACAAAAAAACAGTCTGTGAATTCCCATTTTCTTCAACCCAGTTGTCTCCATTTAGTACAATGGTAAATACTTTTTCAGCTGGCTGCAACATAACAAAATGGATGGAAAAATAGCATACATTTCACGACGAACAGCAAAGAAACAGTTTTAGCTTTAGCTTTTCAAACGAGTAAAAAAAAAATAATAATAAATGACGGTGCTGTCACTTTTTTACTTATTAAGTACCAAACAGAGTCAGTCAGCCCAAGCATGAAAAACATATTTACACAGTGCCTGCCTTTTGACTGGATCTTTTACTCTGTTCTGTAATGCTGCCACACAAAAAGAAGGATCTCTCAGGTGACTTTCTCCTGTGGTTGAAGAAAGACATTCACATACTAACAATCCCAACTACCAAATACCAGTATGGAATCGATTGAAATTCATTCAAAACAAATCAATAACAAAAAACAATATACCCTGTTCTGACTTGCTCGCACAACCTTGAAATAATTGGAATGACATGTCTTCTGCTTTGTACTTGAACTCGAACTTGGGAAAAAAAAACAATATGGAATTGATCTGCCTACTGTGAATGTCAGTTCAACGCTGAGCGGATTACATGTGTATTAATGTAGTCCTTTGTTCTCCTGACTGCCAAGGGGACTAGCATAGCAACTTGTGGTCTTATGTTGGAGCTGCTTCACTTAAGCTCAATTATTGTCATTCCCGCCTTTATTTTTATGCAGCAAATAGGACCACCAAGAAGAATGAAATTCTGCCAACTGTTACAGAAGCTAAGAATCATATTTGTCGCTAAAACCAACTAATGTGCCATCTGACCACACATGCGCACACACACACACACACACACACACACACACACACACACACACGCACATTTACATTTGCCTGCCATCAAAGGGCATTTTTGCAATATCTGTGTTGACTCTAGATACGATAGATGCATTTATTTTTTTTTCTACCCAAGCAAAACACGGTTTGTTGTTTCCTTCTAGTAATTGCATCCAACTTAATCCTACTTCAGGCTTTCCATCAGATCCATATTTCGTTCATAATTTGGTTTGATACAAGGTATCTTAAAAACCTCCAATGTAATTTGTTTGATTTGTTGTCTGTCTAGGAATGCAGCATTTTCATAAATGTGTCGAAATGCTAGATGGATCATTCCCCTTCTTTTTATCTCATTTGTCAATGGTTTAACGTTAAGTTTAACATGTTTATACTATCAGTGGCCCCAGAACAAATTGAACAAATATGGCTCTTAGATTCAGTTATAAATTATTTGCTACACCAGTTTAAATGATGGCAAATACGACACATTATCTTTTTGAACACACAGCTACCCACACAGACCTGATTTATCGACTCCTACCTTCTCATTCAGAACCTTCCGTAATCTGACTCCAGGCATGTTCAGACTCACCATCCCCATGCATGTGGACAGCGCCACTGACGAGTTGACCTTTAGCCTCAGTGACCCCTGGTAAAAGCAGAGGTGGTCCTGCTGGTAAGCCCTTAGGCTCTTGGTGCCGTTGTTTCCCAGGACCTGGATGGTGAAGCCAGGTGCAATCAGGGTCTCTGAAGTCTCCCGTAGCTCCATGTGGAAGTCCTGCCCCAAGCCGCTCACCCGGAAGTGAGTTGTTTCAATGCTGGCTTTCGCGTTTGAAGTGGATGCCTCTGGAGAAGCGGATCGTCGTCGTCTGCGCTGATGGTGGGCAATCTCGTGGGAGATGTACGCTCCTTGGTGGTTGACCTCGTACGGAGATACAATCTCATATTCTGCTCAGGGTTAGAAAAGGAGATTTTAAATTGAACAGATTCAACGAAACTGCGCTGAAAATATGAGAGAACTGTAGTCGAACAACCGAAGTAAAAAATTAAATAAAATAGATCATTAGGAATACGTTGCAAAAAGTAAACCAACTACCATTTTACTAGAAAACCAGTTCATTTAAAATTACAATACACTAGCGCTGAGCCCAGGTGCACCATCACAGCAAATGACATCTGGTCAATAATAACGTGATGTGCTTGACTAGTTCAGAATAGTAATCGCCTGGTGAACAGAGCCTCTGTTTCTGCTATATTTGTGTGAGTCAGCGGCTTAGTCAGCGAACTGGTCCGGGTTGTTGTTTATTTAGTACTTCTCTGTCGTATTTTATGTTTTCACCTGATATGGTCATAGACATTTGTATGTCCATTCTGAGTCGCTGCCCCCCAAACAACACTGCATTCAGTTTATGCGCTGTGTTTAGCTGTTTAAATGAAAATATGTTCCCATGTTTTTATATCCTTAGTATACTTTTCGGGCTCCGTGAATTTCTTGTCATGCCTTGTCTAATCTTGCTGGAAGGTTCGAAAACAAGTAAGAGTAACAAGAAAAAAGGGTATGAGACAGTTTGCGATCCAGGCAGTTTAGTGGCAAGTGAATCATGTTTGACCTAGTGTTTTGTAGTTTTGTTTTAAATCCTTGCTGAAGTCAAGTAACTGCAGGTCATACTGGCAGATGGTCACTGACATGATCTCTTAGGCCAGCAATGTCTCTAATGGCCCACGGTAATTGGACCAAAAGTGAAGTTAACCTTTGGGCCACAACACCAATTACTTTTCCAAATGGAGACACTGTTCCATTCCTCTCCACATTTTCTTAGCTCTATGCTGAGCGGCAATTAACCAGCCTGTAACCAAATTCATGTTTTTAGTTGCTTTAATGCAAATATCTATGTTTGAGGACACACGTTGTCGATCATCCTTGGGTGTTAATGGTGAAAGTGGGTGCCTTGTCCTAGAAACTAATGAAATGTTAATACACTTGATGAACTCTGAGTCACCAGCAAGCAAACATATTCAATTTCACTGTTGACTTTGGTATACCGGTACTTTTGTACAAGTGTCATGCCAAAATAAAGTGATACGCAGTAGAATTATCAGCTAATAGCCAACATAAGTATCACACTAACCTTGAACTGGCGGTCAATAAAAGCCAGTCTCAGTTACCACATATTCTGACCTGACCAAATAATGAGTAAATATAGCACAGAGACCAAAACATACACAGTGGCAGACACTATGTCATCGGTATGAAATATCAGTGATTTGAAGCTGTGATGCATCTTGATGCTGACACGAAGCACGTCTTCTCAAAATGACTTATGCTTATTAATGGCCGCAGTTATTTAAAACAACGTGCGCTACGACTGCTTATTTTGAACACGAGTGCTCAATGACGAGGGCTCATTTCCAGACCTTGAAGTGTTTTATTTGTGTGATCTTACCACAAAGACCCCAAGGAGCCCTCAAGTCTGAAGAGTCTACTTTGCAGCCATGAGGGCACTTAGGCAAAATGCAAAATGTCTCTTGCTATCTTGATGCGCCTTCCCCCTACACACACACAGACACTAAGCCCACTCCTGTTTGTCCCCCACACCCCTGAACTAAAAAAACATCTGCAGCGACCCATGTCTGACAGTATACAAACAAAGAGTCCACGGGAACTGAGCACACAAGCACACACATATATCTTGTCTGATGGAACGTGACGAGATCCTGCAGTGGTTAGTTTGCTGGTTTAGTGGCTCCTGAGTGCCATTAGTGGGCCAACTGATAAGAGGTCTCACCAGTGGGTACTAGGCTTAGGTTTGGCAACACCTCCTTGGCCAAAAGACCTCTGACAACCTCATGCAAGAGCATCTAACACTTCCAACATTCAGAGCTCGTATTCATACACAATCACTTGAGTTCTGGAGGAATTATTTGTCCCAGTCGCTATTTATCATGCCAACTGGAAGAAAAACAAGCTAATAATCTGCATGGCTGTGTGGCCAAAACAGTTGCTGATGCAGCAAACCACAACGATTTTGCGCTGAGAAAACAAAAAAACAGATTAGTTTCCTTCAATAACCATGTTGCTCATTCATGAAATCGCCTTGGCACAAACGTTTGGCAGTGGATCAAAATACAATAACAGTAAGAGCTGTTCTCTCGATTTAATGGAGAATTTATGATTGGTCATGCTATGCCTTCTTAATTCCTACATCAATCGCGCTGTGAAAGCAGCAATTTGCGACAGTTTCTCACGGTGACGATCGTAAAATAACCATGCAAGACGCCCCACAGCGGGGAAGAGAGGCACTGCGTGTGTAAGATTCTGCAGACTGACAGAACTAGACGTAAAAATATGTGCAATCTGCTCAAATAAAATGCCAGTCAAAACGTTATTCATGTCTAAATACCTGTGTGCTGAGGTAAACCAAGAGAACGAAGTAGAGACGATAAGTCAGTAGATTCAACATTTGCAGCCCCATCATTTACAAGAAAGACCTGGAAAGAAGCAATACATATGTCGAATCTGTAGGAATAAAATTTAAGCATACAGCACATAAATTCTAGAACGACGCGCTGTCACGTGTGCACGTTAACAACTTTATAAACTCGATCTCACGCTTCTGCACGTATCCTGAGCGATGCCGGGATCACGTTAGTGACTTACGTGAGTGAATGCGAGACTGCAAGCCAAATGGAAAAATAACACCATCCAGAACCGATCCATCCTCTCAGCGCAGGTCCGTAACACAGCCGCCGTATCTCTAGGTGACGCTCCTTTTCCCAGTATCTTTTGTGAACGCAGCGGTCTTTTGTATTCAATTAGTGTCGTAAGAGTGACTTGCGGTGATGAATTTTAGTTATTTTCATATGCAGAGTAGAGTAGAGTTCCCCCTTTCATTTATGTGGCCCGGTCTCTCTCTCTCTCTCTCTCTCTCTCTCTCTCTCTCTCTCTCTCTCTCTCTCTCTCTCTCTCTCTCTCTCTCTCTCTCTCTCTCTCTCTCTCTCTTCCCAGCTGTCCTTGCGGATCCTTTTGACTCCCACTGTAATCACGTAACGTTCTTAAATAGGTCGTCTTTAGAAAATAGAAATTGACAATACCACATCTGAAACAAGTGGTCTGGGTAGGCTGTTTGTGAGACATGCATTTTAGTGCTTCTGCAGTCAACTCATTCGTTGCGAACAATATTGGTTTATGCTTGCACAATCTACTCACGAGAACAGATGACAGAAAGAGCAAGTTCAACCCAAGAAATGCAAACCAGCATTTTAACCAGACTATATGACAAAATGCCACGACTAAAGGCGTAAATGTTGTCATCAACATGCAATCACATTGAGGGGCACGCTCTTGTCTCTTTCGTAAAGTCATTTTTTCTCATGCGATCCGTAGCCAAGCAGGATCAAGGTAAGGAAAATTTGGATTATTCCAGAATTGGAGACCATTTTACATCCCACCCATCCAATTTGAAATAATCCACATACACAATACTAAAACAAACACACCATTACACACCAAGTAAATTTGCTTGGCCTGAGATCAAATCTAAAAAAGAGAGAGAATAATGCTTGAAAAATGTTCTGAGAATAACTATCTATCTATCTATCTATCTATCTTTTTATATATATATATTAGAGCTGTCAAACGATTAAAATATTTAATCTAATTAAAAACTCAACTGTCATAATTAACTCAAATTAACTAAAAATTAATCATGATTACTCACGCATTTTTTATCATTTCTGAATTTCCTTTTATATTTTTTGTCCTATTTTCCCCCATTTGAATGCTATCATCAACATGGAATCATGAATCAGTTTTCTATGTGCAAAATGCAAATATTTACTGAAATAATTTCGATTTTCAATTTTACATGAACATTTTTCACTTGGAGCAGTTATTCACACATCATCTCTCACACAATATTACTGTCCATCAACAACAGTGAAAAAAATATTTTGTCACACAACAGCTGCTTGAACAGCTCTTTTTATGGAATCAAAACAGCGCAATATAAAGTGCACATCTAAGGTAAACTAGTACTCAGCCTATAATTTTTCACGGCCCCCTGAATAGGGATTGTCGGTCAGCATGGAAGGATCTCTCGTTCTGTACTTTTTTGATCATTTATTGGAGCACTTTGCAGCAGAAGTAGTAGTAGTAGTAGTTGTAACAGAAGTATCAGAAGCAGGTAATAACCTAAACTACACATAAATGCAGTAAAAAAATAATATATCTATCTTTCTGCATCACAATGTAAATATGTATATAATTGACATGAATTAATACCTTTATTTAACCATACGTTAATAAATAATTTAATCAACCCTGATTTCACTATGTATCATTATCGTCATCATTATTCATTGTTTTAAACGTAAGAAACCATACAACACAAACATAAAGTTGAATCGAACAAAATAACTACAAGTCCCAATACTCAATCCCGGAAGTGGAGCGCCAGCATGAAACCCAAGCTGAAACGCAATTTACTTCGTTTGAACGTCAGATTGCAGACGGACAAACATGACAACTATGCAAAAATGAGCTAAATAAAGACACCCCTGTTCTAGCAACATTTTAGCCCACGCTGTTTGCTTTGAAATGATCCATAGCTGTCGGTCTGAGACGAGGGGGCGGAGTTACGCACGTCAGCTGTGTGCTTGGCCATTAAATGGTATTTCAGACTCGACGTGCTATGATGATAGCTCAGTTTACGACTGCAAAACATACAGGTAACTTTGGTCTTGTCATTGGAACAATCTGGCAACTTTTTAAAAGTAAACTTTCCATTCATAAACTATTTAAGTATCCGTTTTCGGTGTCTCGCGCTGCCGTGGCTGGCAAAACAAACGTGCGTGGACCTGTGCAGAGCGATTGATGTTTTGTTTCTGGTTTATTTATAGAGCAACGTAACATCCGCTGTGACGTCTGCGGCGTTAATCTCACGAGAAAATTTTTGATCCCGATAAAATTCATTTAAATTAATGCCAATAAAAACGCGCTAAACTGACAGCTCTAATATATATATATATATATTCATTCATTCATTCATCTTCCGAACCGCTTGATCCTCACTAGGGTCGCGGGGGTTGCTGGAGCCTATCCCAGCTGTCTCCGGGCAGTAGGCGGGGAACACCCTGAATCGGTTGCCAGCCAATCGCAGGGCACACAGAGACGCACAACCATCCACGCCCACACTCATACCTATGGACAATTTAGGGTGCTCAATCAGCCTACCATGCATGTCTTTGGAATGTGGGAGGAAACCGAGCACCGGAGAAAACCCACGCAAGCCGGGAGAACATGCAAACTCCACACAGGAGGCCGGAGCTGGAATCGAACCCGGTACCTCTGCACTGTGAAGTCGACGTGCTAACCACTGGACTACCGGGCCGCCCTATATATATATATATGTGTGTGTGTGTGTGTGTGTGTGTGTGTGTGTGTATATATATATATATATATATATATATATATATATATATATATATATATATATATATATATATATATATATATATATATAAATAAACCTGCCATGCATGTTTTTGGAATGTGGGAGGAAACCGAGTACCCGGAGAAAATTCACGCAGGCAAGGGAAGAACATGCAAACCCCTACACAGGAAGGCCGGGGCCGAAATCAAATCCTGCACCTCTGCACTGTGAGGCGGACGTGCACTAGTATATCACCGTGCTGCCGTATTAACAGTCAATTTTCCTGTATTACCTTTGAAAATGTAAAAAAAAAAAAAGCTCATGTTTATTATACAGATACTGTATTAGAACTACTGTCCTAGGCAGATGGTGTGTCTTTATTCCATGTAATTCCCTCTTATTCAAGTCATGGACTGCATGGTGTGGTTAACAGTGGTATGCACACATGAAAGTAGACGTTCAGTCATGACAATCTTGTCACCGAAATCCAAAATTAAGCTCTGTAAGTCCACCCTGCAGAAGGTAATGGATCATTTGTGATTTATTTAAGAAATTAAACTTCTGACCCTCTTCGTCATTCTCCTGTCTCACTTATATTCAGCAGCTGCTCTGATAGGCAACTTGCCAACACGCATCAACTCACCACGGGTGCTCACAGAAGTACTCAAGGGTGCGAGAGCCAGAGAATTGGGAGTGCTTGTTTCATATTACTGGAGCAATTCCTCCTCCCCAAAGAAAACCATGAGATTGCAGAATCACAGCGGGACATGTGTGATTGTGTATGGCTCAGGATGTGTTTGAGAGAGAATGGGATATCTCAAATGTTTGTCAGTGGTTTGGAAAGTCAGCCAAATATCCACTCGCTGGTCACAACATTAAGTGCACCTGCAGTATGTGGTTCGATTTTAAAAAGTGTTTCCAAAAATTCCTTAAAATTTAAATTATGAATGCAAATTGGAATCACAATCACATATTGTTAAACAAATACCTCTCAGTCACCAAAACTGAGCATTATATTTGTAAGGGTAGACTTTTTTTTCCCATAAAACGTCTTGTCACTGAGTCACTGATGGTCTAGTGTTACACTCGCCTGACTTGTGAGCGGGCAGCATGGGATAGGTTCCCACTCGGTGACGATGAAGTTATGTTCTCCAAGAAAAATGGGAGTTGGTGCCCCCGTCACAACCAAAATGGGAAAAATCTAGAAAAAAAAATCCACAAACGTGAATCTGTGGGTGGCGAAATGTGAGTATGCTGGGGTTCCCTGTAGTAAAGCAAACATGTTTCTTATTTTCCCACCCACCTCCAAAACCTTTAGGAAAAACTATTACAAAAAATAAAATAATTGAGGGGCCACTCAGAGTGCTGTCACAGCTCCACATGAGGTCTATGGGCTCCCCGTGTTCAATCCCTGGCTTAATATAATATCTTGATCCAGCGTTATTCTTCAGTTTGACAATCGTGGGCAGACCAAAGATAAAATGTTAATTCTTACCATGGGCTCAGAGTGGCAGCTATTGCGTGCACCATCCTTCTCCCCTAGTTTCTCTTCACAGGGTGGCTCCAAAAGGGGGATTCATTTCCCCATTGTGGGCTTGATCCAAATTGTAACCACGCCGTAGTCCTTAGGCAAGAAACTGAGACACAATTTGCTCATGACACTGTCATCAGTAGGTGAATGAGGAGACAGTGTTAAAACACTTTAAGTTGGGTGGAAAAGTGCTATATATTCCAGTGAAAATAAAAATTGTCAAGCCCCTTTAAACAAAATACAATCTTGGGCAAGGCAGAGAGATTTAAAAATATCCTATGATTATTGAAGTCATGGTGCTATCGTTGGGGCTGTGGTGAGTGTGAGTGTTAACATATGGGAGGTCTTGTTTTAACCCAGATTCATCACATGAGCGGTGATAGTTCACACTGAGACACATGCGCTGGGAAAAACTGAGATACACAAGATTCCTCTGATTTTCAAGATAATTATGTTTCACCTGTAGTTTAAATGTTATTATTGCTGCGTTTTACAGATACAGATAAATTTTACCTTTTGGAGTTGGATTTAGCTCATTTAAATCAGAAATACAAATTTCATGTTATGTGAGAGTAAAGTCTCTCTGGTCATCAATCAGTGCTCATGTATCTGTGCATGCAACAATACACTGCAAGCAGCAACGTAAATCATCTTAAGTTACCAACTTGAACCAGTGAAATTGTCCCTTTTTCATCTTTATTGCACCATTCCAAATATGTATAGTTTTTTTTTTTACTTTGTATGAAACAATTTACTGACTTTTTGCAAAACAAAAAAATATTTGAGTTTCATAAAAATATTCCTATACTGTATCTCTTTGGAGTACTATGGGCCCAATTACCGAGAGCACAACATGTGGTTTGTAAGCCCAAGTTGAAAATGAAGAGCTGAAAATCTGTGCTAATTATTGGTCATCAAGTTTATGTGATCACTGGAGCAGAAAAAGCATCTCTGGAGGGGTGTAACCTAAAACCAAAGTGGCCAGTCTTATGACACTCTGCAGGAGTAAGAGCCTGCTAAAGTTCATCACCTCTGTATTGTGTAAGCAGCCCAGTTATTATACCCCCCTTCATCATTGCCTCAATAGAGTAACTGTTTCTCAGAGATGATGAATTTTAATTAGACAAGTGGTTAAGAATGCGACCTGTGAAGAAAGGCTGAGGTGGCCCCCAACAAAGTAGCCAGGGGCCCTGTAAAGCTGGCCACTGTATTTATGTTGACTCTCGTACTAGGTTAAACTAAAGGAAATGTTCATGCAATGCATGTACAAGTGTATTCAAGACAATAACATGCTCTTGGTAGCCATCTGTATATGGGTGTATACAGATGAGAGATCACACAAATGTACTTCATAGTATTTATTATGTGCAGTATATCTGTTTGACATATCCACAGGAAACTGTTTCTTTACCTGCACCCAAACTTTTTGCATGTCTGAATACTAGTGGCAGGATGTTGACTGCTTGTCTGGCCAAGACTCTCAGACTCACACACTCGGCCACTGTCCACGCAAGGTTTTTGAGCTTGAAATGATGCCACAGGCATGAGGGTGGGGGAGGGACAGAGTAACTCATCTCATGTACGGTAATTATGTAGTTGCATGCTATCTGCAAAAGTGTGTGCGGGCGTGCACCCACAGACACACAGACACACACACACACACACATACACACGCAAAGTATATAGAGTAATGAGCATACTCGTGTACCTGTGCTTCAATTCATGCAGACTACATTTATTTTAGCCGTAGTGCAGGATCAAAGTGCTGTGCCACATTCACTTCACAACTGAGAATTTCCCCCATTGGTGCATTGGTGACAAACTCGGTCAGTCAAAATGACCAACAACGTCCTTACCTCCCAGGAAAGTCATAGTATGAAAACATGACAGACCACCCAAGTATTTAGGCACAAATATAGCATGGTGCATATATGCTCTTGAAGAAATTAGTAATCTCAAGACTACAACACCTGAGGCACATGTTGTTTTACATGCTCATACTGTGTTTCATGGGTTTCAAATTCCAGGCCTGGGGGCCGCATTGCATCACATTTTGGATTTTTCAAATGATCCGGATCATTATCAGGCTCCTGCAGAGCTCTCTGTCCAGAGGTTCCGATACATATACAGTGACATGCATGGGCACCATACTGTTACCCAGCATGACACACGTGGTCACTTCAGAGAGTGCTCAAACTTTTTTTATTTGGGTTTGGCCTAGACTTTTCACCTTTCAATCATTGATCAAATTGATGATAGAAATGCTCTAAAAAAAAACAACCTTAAACATAAATAGAGTGGAAAAGGCTTCGTTTTGACCTGGCCTTAGAAGCATTCAAACTCAAGCAAGCAAAAGACAATTTGACCTGCATCCTATTGACTGTGAGGCGAGGAGCTCACGCCATGTACTGCCCGTGCTGCCCGTCATATAAATACCATTCAAGAAACTGACAAAAGGGAGGGGTCCACCACCTTCGAGTGGTTGATTCAGCCCTCTAACAATAACCTTCTATGGGTCATTTATCAAACAGAAACGCACATAGAAGACAATCATAAGAAATACACAACCGTCATAGGTCACCACCTCCATCAGTTTAAGTCATCATCACAGATTGACGGGGTTCTGTATATGACAGGAACAAAGCTCTATTTTGGTTTTGAGGTTCAAAGGTCTGAGGGTGCTAGTTTACAGAAGGTGTCATGGTTGCCTTAGCATTTGTGTCAGTGAACCTGAAAATATTGGTTTGCAAGCATCAAAGAGAGAGAGAGGGAGCGACAAACTGGGGGCAATTCTCTGGGAAAGAAAGCTACTGAAAGTAAGCCCACAAAACAAAACAAGATGTCATGTTATGGTTGAAAATATGTTGCGAGAAGAAAAAAAAAAGTAACACTGCTCAAGCAGCTGAGGAAAGAGAAGCAATCGATGCACAAGTGAATGTCAACATTTCGCTGAGTTACTATTTGACTTAGCATTGAACCACAATTGAAATTCCAGGCTATAGGTGAATAATTTGTAATTTTCATGATGTGCACTCTGGTGTCTGAAAAGTGCAGTTTGATTTAAAAAAAAAAATCAATAAGGCTTTGGGCAAGATTGGACCTCACCTTGATTTTATTCCTCGTGAGGATAAGCGGCTCAGATGATGGATGGATGAATTGACATTGAACAATAAGTAAATATATGCTTAATATTCAAACCAACTTTATTGGATACATTTTTTCCCTTTTTTGGGGTTGTTTTTATTTTGTTTTGAAATTGTTTGAATAATTATGGTGAACCACAAATCAAATGCAATGTCTGATTTTCAATGGTTAGTTTTCAGTATAATTTCATTTATTTTTACTGTTTCTCTTATTTTAATTAAATTAATGATATTGTAGAGGATTATAGAGAAGAAGATGAGTGACATTCGACTTTTTGGTCCCCCTCATTAGTACAAAATACTGTGATTAAATGTGGAAGTAAGCAGATTGAATCTTGGCTCGTGAAATAAATCAGCCGTTTTTTTCCACATAACTTGATGGTGGTGGAAAGCACCACAACATTGACAGAGACCTTGAATGGATTTCAGGGTCACCTGCCAATGAGTGTCAACTGTCACTGAACTCCACATAACCTTCCATCGAGTGGAAAAATATGACAAAGGAGAGTCAAACCCTTTTCTCTTCTCAAATTCTTTAACACTTTAATGATCATTCAGGGAATGGTTGGGATTCCAGTTTTCCTGGAAGTGTTTGGGTATCAAACAAGGCTAAATAATCACACAGCAGGTGACCATATTATGAAGCTCACTTGTTCAATTTATACTAAAAACAACAGTCGAATAACACTGTGGGCTGCGGAGGGGGCTCTGAGGTATATAATTTAGGATCAGTACCCCTTACTCCTGAAACGCTGTGTAACACAATGATGGTTCCCGACATATCATACACTCTACACTACTGAAATGTTCTCATACACACTACTGATTTATTTTTTTGCGCTCATATAACTGAAATACTTTCATAGACCGTTCTAAAATCCATTCACGCATAATACCAAAAGTGCTCATACTGAACTAAATGCTCTTTACACACAATCCATTCTTCCATCCATCCATCCATTTTCTAATCCGCTTATATTCACAAGGGTCACAGGCGTGCTGGAGCCCAAGTATCTTTGGGCAGTTGGCGGGAACACCCTGAACTGGTTATCAGCCAATCGCAGGGCACATAGAGACAACCAGCCATTCATGCTCACAACCACACTAAGGGAAATTTAAAGTGTTCTATTTCCCTACCATGCATGTTTTTCAAATGTGGGAGGAAACCGGCGTGGGGAGAATATGCAAACGCCACATAGGAAGGCTGAAGCTGGATGGATGTATTTTGTTTACCTGAGTGTTTAGTGTTTGTATTTGCCAATGCTGTGGTAGTAGCCATCTACATATAATAATAATAATAATACATTTTATTTATAAGCGCCTTTCAAGACACCCAAGGACACTTTCATCCATCCATCTATCCATCTTCTACCGCTTATCCGGAGCTGGGTCGCGGGGGCAGCAGCTTAAGCAGGGAAGTCCAGACTTCCCATAGCTTGTGACCATAGATGAGGGTCGGGACGTAGATTGACCGGTAAATTGAGAGCTTCGCCCTTTGGCTCAGCTCCTTCTTTACCACGACAGACCGATACAACGTCCGCATCACAGCAGACGCTGCACCGATCCGCCTGTCGATCTCTCGCTCCCTCCTGCCCTCACTCGTGAACAAGACCCCAAGATACTTAAACTCCTCCCCACTTGGGGTAAGATCTCCTCCCCGACCCGGAGAGGGCACTCCACCCTTTTCCGACTGAGGACCATGATTTCAGATTTGGAGGTGCTGATCCTCATCCCGACCGCTTCACACTCGGCTGCGAAACGCTCCATTGAGAGCTGGAGAGCCCTGCTTGAAGGAGCCAACAGTACCACATCATCTGCAAAAAGCAGAGATGCAATACTGAGGCCACCAAAACGGACCCCCTCAACGCTTCGGCTGCGCCTACAAATTCCGTCCATAAAGGTGATGAACAGAATCGGCGACAAAGGGCAGCATTGGCGTAGTCCCACCCTCACCGGAAACGATTCCGACTTATTGCCGGCAATGCGAACCAAACTCTGGCATCGGTGCTATAGTGACCGAACAGCCCGTATCAGGGGGCTCGGTACCCCATACCCACGAAGCACCCCCCACAGAACTCCCCGAGGGACACGGTCAAACGCCTTCTCCAAGTCCACAAAACACATGTAGACTGGTTGGGCGAATTCCCACATACCCTCAAGGACCCTGCTAAGGGTGTAGAGCTGGTCCACTGTTCCACGGCCGGGACGAAAACCACACTGCTCCTCCTCAATCGGAGGCTCGACTTCCTGAAGGACCCTCCTCTCCAGTACCCATGAATAGACCTTACCAGGGAGGCTGAGGAGTGTGATCCCTCTGTAGTTGGAACACACCCTCCGGTCCCCCTTTTTAAAAAGAGGAACCACCACCCCGGTCTGCCAATCCAGAGGCACTCTCCCCGATGACCACACGATGTTGCAGAGGTGTGTCAACCAGGACAGCCCCACAACATCTAGAGCCTTGAGGAACTCCGGGCGGATCTCGTCCACCCCCGGGGCCCCGCCACCGAGGAGCTTTTTAACGACATCGGTGACTTCGACCACAGAGATAGGAGAGCCCACCTCAGAGTCCCCAGACTCTGCTTCCTCCAAGGAAGGCGTGCTGGTGGAGTTGAGGAGGTCTTCGAAGTACTCCGCCCACCGGCTCACAACGTCCCTAGTCGAGGTCAACAGCGCCCCATCCCCACTGTACACAGTGTTAGTGGTGCACTGTTTCCCCCTCCTGAGACATCGGATGGTGGACCAGAATTTCCTCGAAGCCGTCCGGAAGTCGGCTTCCATGGCCTCACCGAACTCCTCCCATGTCCGAGTTTTTGCCTCAGCGACCACCGAAGCCGCCTTCCGATTGGCCAGTCGATACCCGTCAGCTGCCTCTGGGGTCCCACAGGCCATAAAGGCCTGATAGGACTCCTTCTTCAGCTTGACGGCATCCCTTACTGCTGGTGTCCACCAGCGAGTAAGGACACTTTACAATAACAAAAAACACAAAACAATTCGGGTTGAGATATGTAGGTATGCACACACACACACACACACACACACACACACACACACACACACACACATACATACACACACACACACACACACGCACACACACCACCACCTCGCAACGTGATATATATATATATATATATATATATATATATATGATTCCTACCCCAGGAGGAATCACAATTTCAATGATGGCCTTGATCTAAAAAATTGAAAAACCTCTCTCAGCCGTCCCAAAGAGCTTCACAGTGTCCCTTTTCATGGTACACTTTTACCCTCTAGTGGACATTTTGTGGTACTGGTTTTGGAAACCATTGAAAGCATATAACGGTATCCTGTAACCTCACTGAATTATTCTATTTAGTTGATGTGTGTGTCCACAATTAGTGTTGGTTTTGAACACCAAGCATTATGAGATATACAGTTATACAAGAGAAATGGTTCATCCTGAAATCATTAAAGTGAGGCAATGACAATTTCGACATATTCATGGTAATTCATGAAACAAATACAAAACACAAATTATTATGTATTGAGTGAAAATCAAATGCATTGACCCTCGATTATACTACATGTGTAAAGCTAAACGTATTCACGTCATCAATGTGCAAGGCTCATTTCTCAGTTGAAAACCCCCAAAACAAAAGGAGAGTCTTCTTCCTGCATTATTTTGTTTGACCAAAACATCACGCAAGAAGTCACATGGGATCCCCTCTTCTTACACCGTGCTCCAGTCCTCAATCAATTCCCTCGCCCTTTTCCAGCTCAATATCCATCATTAGAGACGATGGAAATTACCAAGAAAATCTCTCTTCTCCCACCCACACACACACTCAGTCAAGGCCTGCTTTTTAGTGACAAAAAATATTGCTAAAAGAAGACAGCAATTAGAAAAGCCCCATTTTTGATTTACAGGACAGTGACATTCATCACTGTGACATTCATCGCAACACAAACAAGGGCATACTCATTCTCCTTTTTGCTGTTTCTTGACACTCCAACTTACCAACAAATCTATTTCTTCTTTTCTAAGTGCCCGTTTCAATAACAAACATGAAATCATTACTTTTTGCACGACCTGAATATTTAATGACGGGAACACCTTCTATAATATGATAAAATGAAAACAGCTGGACAAGCAGAGACAGAGCTTTGTAAAAGGGGGTATACAAAGCATTTAAGCCCTTTCGTCATTACTATGGCCCCTGGTACTCAGGGCTACAAAGGAATCCTTTAATTCCTCTTGCATTATGCGCTTCAGACACTTTCATGTCCTCCATATGGGAGCTGGTGAATGGGGACGAGATGGGGGATTTGCAAGAAAATTCTAATATGTCTCTTGCTATGAAAAAATATGCACATACATTTTGCATTTAGATTCTCCAAGGGCAGAGGAGATGAGATGGGCACATGTCGTCGACCAATGCCATGCATGTGTGTACTATATGTGTGTGTTTGTTTGTGCATGGGTGTAGATGTTAGTTTATGTTTATGCGAGGAAACTCTTATAATGGTTTTTATTCCTTCCTCTTTGTTAATAATGAATTGCCACTTCCGACGTGAAGTTGAGAAAGGTCATGTGTGCTATTCAGAGCTACTTATACAGTATAAACTATGCTGAACTGTGAGGATGGGCGGTGGTGAAACTGAATGGGAGATTCAGTGACAAAGGTTAACTGGTTTGCGGTCTGGCTGACAGAGTCGCTGACTGGTTTTGAAGTGGCTGCTGGTTGTGCTGTTTTTAGGGAGGAAATTAAATGGCAGGTGGCTGTCTGACCAAATGGCTGACTGACAAAACGATTTCATGGTGTCTTACTGACTTGTAGGTATGTGCCTAATTACTGCAATCTGGCAAGATTGGTTGGTATTTGTTGAGACAATTGGGCCAAAAAGTTTGGTACTGTTCACCATGCACGCGTGTCGTTAACGGATCAATTGAAAATTACACTGAGCTCCTTGATAATGAGATTTCAATATTTTGGACAATTGAACTTGAGTGGCTCGCACTGAGCCCTCATCTGCAGAAGAGCAGCAGCTGTCATTTAAACAAAGTGAATGAGCGCAAGATATTTTCCACAAAAATGGCACTGCACTACTTGCATAGACGTTTGTTGATGAGAATGTCCATTGTATGGTTTTGTAGATGAAAGCATATGAAATTAGAGAATAAAAATGATATTGTATGTGAAATGTTTCTGTCCACAATCGTTGTCAAGTGCATTTCTTTGTTTTGTTCATTTTGTGCAGTTAAATGTTGGAATAAACGTTTTCTTTGCAGGAGAGAACATTTTAGAACGACATAATTTTATTCCTCCAATTCTATGGACTTTTATGGATTCTCTTTTTCATTTAAAGTGAGGAACTGTGCAAATGAGGTTAATTAAATTCAGCAGGACTGCAATTAAGCCGCATCGTCACAAGGCTATATTCACAGCTGTGGCCACAGGAGGGCACAGCAGGCTCATCATCCCCCTGTTGGTTTTAGGAGATGAGTGCAACTCAAATCATGTGATACTTAGTCGACCGTCTTTTCAATTTCTCTTGCAGTGTATTCTCATTCTATATGTATTGCAAGTCTTTTATGAAATACCTTATACACACACACACACACACACACACACACACTTAAATGGGTACAGTGCATGCTATGCGAAATGAAAGTGTTATTCCTGTTACTTGTTATGAGGAATGAACAGCATGAAGCACTTTCTCTGGAGTAGAAATGTGATCCAACAAGACAAAATTGCAACATTTTTAGACACGATCATTTTAAGCCCAAATATGTCACAGTTAGGGAATTTGTTTACTCCACAGACATTCCCAATCTTTACTTTTATCTTTACTACTTTCAATTATACAAAATAAAATCTGATTAATTTTGTTTTTGTTCTTTCTTTTTATCTATTGTCGATTATCTTTTTTTTCTACCTAATTTTATAGCTTAACCAAAGTATTACTCATGTATGCAGTCATATTTACATTCTATCCACCCCCGCCCCCACACACACACACACACATTTTTCATTGGTTTGTTCGTGACTGTTCATTTGATTATACATTTGATTGGAACTAAAAGTAGAAATAGGATAACACGTCTGCCTCACAGCGCAGAGGAGCAGCATTCAATTCCAGCTCTGGCACGCCCGCGACCCTGGAATCCTCTTCTCAGTGTTTCTGACAATGGAAAAATAAACTCAAAATTTCATACTTCAAACTTATCTCAACTCAGCTCAACTTTATAGAATATAATGGCTCACAGGGGCAAATGTGCTGCAAACACAGGAATGTTGCAAACAAATAAAAAGATGCAAAACCCCCCCAAAAAACACAAAAACGACCGCAAAACAAAAACGCTGCAAGTGAAAATGCTGCAAACGCCCAAACACAGCAAGGATGCAAGCAAAAAATATACAGTGATCTCTTGTTTCTCACAGCTAGTGGGCCCCCGCAAAATAGGAACATCCGCGAAGTAGGTACCCCCCTGTACAGGTATTGTACTGTATATGTACATGTGTATGAGTATATATCATATTTATAAGGCCAAATTTAATGGTATACATGTAGAAGGAAATGTTTGCAGTAACATTACCTAATGCTATATATATATATATATATATATATATATATATATATATATATATATATATATATATATATATGTGTGTATATGTATATATATGTATGTATAAGATGTACAAGTTAGGTTAGGTTAGTGTATAAATAACAAAATATGGTAAACATAAACATGAAATACACATGTAGTACTGTATATGTTGCTCCATGTGACTCGCTGTTGTTTTGCTGACTTCCGCTGGACCTTTTGCGGCATTTTCGCTATTTTATTGTATTTTTTGGATGAATATTTTAGAAAAAATTGCGATGCACTGAATCCGCAATAAGTGAACCACAAAGTAGCGAGGGATCACTTAGTAAATCACTGTATAAATGCAAAATAAACCACACCGATGAAAGAAATGCTGCAGTCACGGCACAAAGGTAGAAGCCACAAAACAAATCCAAAAAACAAAACAACCCCCCCCAAAACAATCAAAACCAAAAAAAACCCCACCAACTAAAATACGATGCATGTTCACGTCACGAAATGGAAGTTTGCTAAGCCATGAGGAGGAAACTCAGGACCAGTCCTGTGAAACCAGATCCTCTGCAAATACTTGAGCGGGATTCCCTGATTCGTAGGTACTGTAATTTTCCATATTTTGGAGAATATAAAAGCTGAAAGGTCCGTATTACTTCATGCCTTTTTAAACTCATGGACGTTGTCTTTATTTCATACATTATAATCAGCTTAGTTACATGGGTGGAACTGTGTTTATAAAAGCTTGTGCATATCTAATTCACGCAAGACATCCAATAAGTACAAATACGGAATCGACAAAGGACGGTGGTACATAAAAGTTCAGATGAGACCAAAAAATGAGGAGGATCTGGTCTCAGTGCCCTCTAGTGGCATGGCAAACTTGCGTTATGTGGCGTGTGAACAAGCATCATTTTGAGTTGATCTGTTTTGGATTCCCGTAGTTTTTATTTCTTGATGTTTTGTATTTATTTGGGGGTTTGTAATGTTTGTTTACTTTGTTGATGTGATTGTATTTCTTTTTTGCCTTTGTGTTTTATTTCTGCTGCTTTTTGGATGCATCATTTCTGCATTTGCAGCGTTTGGCCGTTTGCAGCATGTTTACCCCTGTCGGACACCATAAAAGGAGAACTGAAAAGACAGTTCAGCTGTAACAAAGTACTGTACATAGGTTGGAACGTAAAATACTACACAACAAAAACAACAATAGAGTAATGATAATAATATTAACAATAATGATGATGATTAAATGTACATTATCATTTATAATAAAACACAATTCGATAAGTTATTTTCATTATAAAATGCAAAATATCAGAAGACAGGTTTATTTCCTAACACAATGAATTTCAGTATGTCAAAAAACTAAACATAACATATAATTGGAATGACATGAATCCAAGTATGACTGACACTAGGTCTCCTGAAAATCGGGTTGAAAGACAGGACCACCTCAACCATACCTCTCATACATATTTACTGGCCATACTGAAGTTTGTGAGATGACTGAGATAATGCAAACACTGCAGGAAAATGGTGCAAATGTATCTCATTGAATAAACATATGCATAACCATACCATTGACCTGGATCTGTTTTTAAGAATCGGGCTTTCTGGGATTGGGGTGCAAAACTTGAGAGTGCAGGTATGATGGGGCACCAGAAACCTTTTCCATGCATACTTTAATGAACTAACCTCATAAAGCCTCATTGTAGGGAGTTTTAGTCCTCATCTAGGTACGCAGGTTTTATTTATGGGTATGAATAATTAACTATCTATTAAAATATCCCTCACTCATGCGTTGATGGAGGTACACATGAATATTTCAATATATTAGTGAGACCTGGCCTTACAAGTATTCTGTCTATATCATTTAAAGTCCATTTTTCTTGACAGGTCAGCCTCATGTCTCTTTAAAACATGCATCTGAATGACCAAGAACATTAGTGAAATGTAGCTTTACATGACATCCACTTCATCTCCACGCCATCCCTTTCATTTATTGCGTTTTGCTGACCTCGGGGATGTGTGCCAACAACTCAACTTTCTGAGCCACTTGGTGCTACATCCAAAATTAGTCCAATATGTCGACTTTGGGATGACAAAATGTTGCAGAATATACAAATTGGGTTAAAAAAAAAAATCATCTTTTTGGCAAAATATTTTCAAAATACTGTCCAGTATTTACTTTGTCGATTTCAATATTGATTGGGTATTTCATTGGTTTATACTTAGAAATTGTACCTGACCTTCATGTCGCACACAAACGTGCGTTACTTACGTGTGTTACGTCACAGACTCGACCAAAGCTTTTTCGCATTATTCACACACTGGTTCATATCGTGGATATGTCGAGATGACAGATGATGGGCAGATGTTGGTGAGCCGCACAACAACGTTCTGCGAGGCCTTCCTGCGAGCTCATGTTTTCTCACAGTAAGTAGCGGGTGAAGTATTTTGCAAGTCTGCACAAGTTTCTTCATCTCATCTCCAACCAACATGGAAATATTACTGACTATTGTTTTTACTAATATTAAAATGTATCAAGTAGCCTACTATTGAGAAGCCACGTCCTCTCTTCTTAACCATTATGAGCAGGCGTACTCTTCCCCTATTTCCCAAGATGCCGATCCGCTTCTATTATTTATTTTCGTTTTCACATCTGCACAAGACACAAGGTAATATATGAAGGAAAAAAAAACATCTTTCATTACCGGTATATATGAATCTACTGTTTATGTCAGAGTTGTTTTGATGTGTTGTCTATACTGACTGTGCGTGTATTTACACTTGCCAGGAAGTGCATAATTAGTCGTCGAAGTAGGTGAAGTACAATTTGAATTCTTTGTGTAAGTGTGACGCATGTGTTGAATCTGTAAGAAAATGTGTTTGTCTTGTGCGTGTGATGGCAGCTGCTGTCACCCAAGAGAGCTGACAGTAGTTAAAGACAGTAAAGATGTGTGTAACAATCTTGCTGTCACTTCCTTTTCTCTTAATTCATTTCTCCCTAATGGGCTTTACTTTGTTGTCTCCAAGTGAGTCGACTACCTAGCTCTTTTTGCTTTCCTTTTCCTCCCACTTTTCCCTCCATCCTCATTTTTCCTCTCGACACATTACAGGTTGCCTTTGGAGAGTTGCCGCCATCATAATTTGGTAAAACAAGCAGGCAGGTATAATGCGCATTTATTTGCGAGCTTCATGTGTGTATCCAATTCTTTTTGCACACACACCACTCTTGGTTTTTGTCTTCATCTTTTGTGGCTACTTTACTCACCTGGAAAACAAAGTCTTCCCCATTAAAAAGCCTTTTGCGGCACATTATTAGCCCCTGTTACAAGGGCAATCTATCTCGGCTCAAACTAAAGGCAAAGAAGACGACAGGGGTCGGGGGGCGCTTTGGGGTGGTGGGGATACTCCTGTCAGCTCAGTGAACATTTGCTGTCCCAGAGTGCTTGTAGCCTCAGCAGGTGAGCTGACCCACCAAGACCCATCAACCCCATATTCTCTCTCTCTCTCTCTGAACTAAAAGAGCACACACACGCACACGCTCACACACATACACAATGTATCTAAATGAATGCATGAATCTTTGTTCTCAGTGGAAAAACAAAATTGTTGTGACAAAAGCTCTTTAAACGAAATAATTTGGGGTTCTATAGTTGCTGTAGTAAATACGAGTACACTGTAACAGGACGGCCATCTTTTCAGGGGGCTACTCTTTTTTCGGAGACTATTTTGTTTCATTGTAGAAGTTAACCCGACGTGTACAATACACAATGGATAAATAGCCATAACAATGGTGAATCTTGATTCCAGACACTCATCAACTGGTTGTTGTATTTGGAGTTCAGCATTTCTCATCACTTGACATAAACATGCACCAAAAACATTGACAAATGTACACATGTCAGTGCTTATTCACCTGGACTGCACCTGATGTATGTTATTCTTCTTGAACTGCCTTTATTTGTTCCAAGAAGCCAAGATATGTACATCAATCAAAATGTCGGGGCCTCAATCGGAAACTCCTTCTTATTTAACACTCCCCCCTCCCCCCTCGCAGTTTTATGAGGACAGTCTTTACTGTCCCCGATCAAAAGGAGATTTGGAGGGAACAGGAGCGAGAACTAGATAGGATGGGGTGGGGTGAGCCGAGTCAGAGAAAGAGGTGGGGGTGAGAGATGGATGTAAATGCAGAATAATGTTCACGGAGTGAATTTGCACGGTCAAATGTCAAAAAAATGAAGCTTTCCCCTGAGTCTTGTCAGGGGAAAAAACATAAGTGGTACGCTCCAGCATGGGCATGCCATTAGTGGTTAGTTCTGCCTGTCATCAGTCACTGAAGAGAAGAAATTGCTGTCATTATCTCCAAAAAATGGACTGGGAATGATGGATACACCCCCTCCTCTCAAACAGTCACAAGACATACTCACCTATGTGTATGTGTGTGTGTGTGTGCGTGCACATCAAGCATGTATGTAGAATAAGCAAAAGTGGTATTGTCAGTCAAAGGACACATACGGTTTACTTTCGATTGAAGATTTGGGTGGATTGTTAATGTTTTTAGTTTATTATTTATACTGAGCCGATTAGTTGAAGAAGATGGAAATAGACTTTCTGGAAGAAAACCAAATAAAAATAATAATAATGACAAACACGCTATGGACAGATGCTGACAGTACGAGGACTTTCACCTATCCGAATAATTTTATATGCTTCATGACAAATCACTGGAAAAATATGGTTTATGACTTAAGTGGTGAATGGGGATCGTGATAAATTTCTTTTGATATGCATACTCATGCAAAACAGTTCATCCCCTGACAGGAAAGAGGCTCTGGCAAGCAATTATATAATGTGCTTAAAGACCATAAAATCTGCAGGAGTAAGGACAATTAGCTATTACATTCCATGGTTATGATAGCCAGACATTGTTTCTTGAAGATGAGGTGGGGGGGGTGTGTCTTCCATTTTCGGAAGACACAGTTCTATTATTCCTGAAATGATGTGCATATACTTATAACCCCTGGCATGCATTTAAAAGTAAACTTTTTCCTGCGCAGTAATTTTATTCAACCACTTTAATTCCTCATTGAAATTATTGCTCCTGCCATTCAATAATGCAATTTCCATGTGGCAGTGATACAGGATGGGTAGCAATAGCCTAAAACTGGGATATGTATTGAGCAGAGAAGTCCATGAATTTTAACATAGGGCACATTTCGAGAATCCTGGCACCAGACAATGAGCAGCATAGATAGAAGAGAGAGAGGACCGCCGAGCGAGGGATCAGAATGGCAGCTAATGTCATGAATAATATCTCAAGTGTAAATCCAGCCAATTGAACCCAGGGCTGCCTTCTCCCTCTAGCTAGGCTAAATGAGTTTCCATGGGAATGTGGATGAAAGGAGTGCAGACGTCTAGGTCAGACATATTGCAGAGGAATAGGCAGAGAGACTGTGAGTATATGAAATAGAGTCCTCAGGGCCTGGTTGGGAGAGATTTGCACTTGTGCTAAGCCACATCAGATGTGAGTGGAGGGTCTAACAACCTTAGACTTGAGCATCAAGGTGTGCGTGTAGGTCTGTTGTTGAGCTGTGTAAGCACTGGGGGCAGAATGTGAACCAGAAGAGGAGATGGAATTTCGTACAAGTCATGCCCAATGCAGCATATTGTTGGTATCGTGGGGCGGAGTATCGTATGTGACTGCTCTCAAAAGAAAGACATGCTTTCCAGCACAAAGAAATTCACCACCACAGAGAGCTGTCGTATCTGACCCGCGTGCAATTATTCACTTTCAGTTTTGCCATAACTCAAATCACACAAAGCTATCCAAAATACTTTGAAAGCTCTTGCGACTAAGTTCATGGTGACACATATAGGGCGTCGGGGCCGCACATTACCTTGCCACAGTCAGGCTGTAGAAATTAGCCGCTGTCTAAATTATTAAAATAACAAGGGACATTTCACGCGGTTAGGCATAACGATACTCTCCCCATCCCACAGTTGTAATTGTCCATTTTAACTAGTTCCTTCGAGCCTTCAACATCAGTCAATGTAAAATAGTAGTTTGCAGATTCCCTTTCTCCCATTAGGGATGAGGAACGAGGCGTAGCTGTCCACTGAGGCCAGCTCATTTATTATAATGACCTGCCAGGCCCAAGCATGAACATGTTAAAGGTATAGGAGAGCAGGACCTGACAGGTGCACACAACCTTGTCAGATCACTGTTGGTCTAGTTAGAACATACAGTTCCTCTCGTCTGAAATGACCGACAGGCTGATTGGTTGTCACAGTGTGTCTCCCTATATGTCAAATTGCCAATAACAAAAATATGGGTCCACACAAGTTGTGCAAATTAATTGCATTTCCAGTTGAATGTATATTTTTTTTCTGTTCAGGTATATACTTGAAAAAATATTACTTCTTTTATACTATAAGAGCTGATGGTCCAGCTTTATGCAAAGCATAGATTTTTTGAAAAATGTGTTTGATGACAACAGCATTAGATGTGGTGCAGTTATGTAATTATTATTTATATCACTCTCGATAATGTAACACCACCAAAAAAATCCTGCATGGCTATGCTCTGCGTGACAGGCTTATCATTTAAAGACCCTGGAAAGTGAATTCAGAGATGTGTTACCAAATATATTATGCATGTTTGAAACTAATTGCTGAAAACATGCAGAGACTGAGAGCAAGTCGTTCCGCGTGTCTAATGCAAAGAGCACTCTAATTTTGCGCACATGTGCAGTTTTCCTTTTCTTGATATTTTGCTGGACGTTGCAGCAGTAGAATTGGGCAAAATGGAACATTTGCACCTCTGTACGCTGTTGCAGGATGGAAGTAAACTTTTCCCGGCCAATCAGCATGCTTCAAAATCCGGGGGGAGGGGGGTTGAAGCGCATACGGGAGTACGACATGCCATACATTGCGGAAACAAAACACACCCAGCTTGGGGATCGTTCCCGGGCCATCACCGATGAAGCGCAGAGTACAAACCGCTGAGCAGAATCTCTGAGCCCCTGGCCCACCAAATCACATTATAGCCACAATGGAAGGTACAAATGAGGTTGGAATTTGTTAGTTTCACATTCGGGACCTTCCTTGAAGTATAGGTCCCCTCCATCAACTTAACGCCCCTTCAACATGCTGATCAACATGCACCTAATACATTTACGTCAACCGGGGAAACCGGGGGTGATGGGTGCTTGGGGTGGGCATGGTAGCGAAGGGCACTGTGGATGTGGATGGAGTTGTCTTTCATTTGGTATTCTGCTAGACTTCGCAGCAGTAGAATCGGGCATAACAGGGTGTTTGCCCCTTTCTGTTCCGTTGTGGGATGGAAATAGTTTTTTACTGCCCAATCCTAGATGAATGTGTTCCGTTATGAACTGTTGTGTTATATTTAATTTCACATTGTACTTGAAATCATGACTGGGATTTGTGTGCGAAATAGTTAAATCCCTCTTAGTTCCATTGATGCTGTGGCAAAGAGCTGGAGTTCTTAGAAAAGCACTAACTGACACGTGTACTATTAATGTGCCGGTTTTAATGGGTCTTTTTCCCGTTTACAATTCATGTACTGAAAATTAAACATCAGTAACATGGATCACTTAAAAGTAAATTCGTCGTAAAATCTTATGGATCAGAACGTATTTCATCAAAGCATTCTTCATGAGTGAGAGACACTGTCACGGTTTGACAACGATTCTCTAAGCAGTCATACCAAAGTTCTGCACATTCACAGAAGTCACAACAAACTCTTCTGTAGTGCCTCCAACATCCATCTATTCAACAACCCAACCATCTATTTTCTACCACTTATCCTGTTCAGGGTCAAGGGCGTGTTGATTCTATCCCATCTGATGATGAGAGACGAGGTACACTCTGGACTGTGCGCCATCTAATCACAAGGCCCCTTTAACATCTAAGCAGACAAACGCCTCCATGATGTGGCATTGCTTTTACAGACGCCATTCATCTCAAGATACTCTTTTTAGCATTAGCCATGTAAAATATACTGTCGAATATGAGACCGCTTTGATTTTATTTATTTAATTTTTCACCCCTTAAACTAGCCTCACACTGGACTCTGTAATCCTCTGCCAGACACAGAGAGAGCAATATCTATTTTCATCTGCTCCTGATAGGATCTCTTTAGGATTTAAAGAGGGGCCCTAGCATGCTGTGCCCAACAGCTCAGCTCTGATCTTGGGCTTTGGGGAGTTCCCATTATGCGTGAGCATCCCCTAGATCGAAGAAACCCAGTTCTGGATAGTGGATTTTTAATCCTCCTATGGCCTGTGTTGGGAGATGGAGTTATTTAGGGCTCTTTGATTAGCCTTCCAGCTGCACTCTGATTAAGAGAACTTCAAGATCAAGATGCTAGGATGCAATTTTGAAAAGGTTGGAAGGGTATGAATGTGCTATGAAAATATGGACAAATCTGAAGATAGTCTGAACCAAAATTAAAAACTATTACTGAGGGGAAAACAACTGTCCAGTATCATGTTTGTTTTTCACAGGTTCAAATAATGGTTCACTCATTTCTGAAGCTGTGCCATGATTGGCTGTTACCTGAGCCCTGTGATGTCATTTTCAGTTGACAGCAAGTGGCACAATGGCCACCGCCTGAGATGGATAAAAATGGGTGAATTTTACTGCTAAAGTCATATTCCGCAAACACAATATTAATCAGAATGCCGCGGTGAGACCAGTGGGGCTACATAGAACATATTGTAAAGAACTTTTTTGAGGCCGGTGAGGCCGAGCAGTATGGTGTGGCCATTTCAGCTTTGATTCCTGATAACTAAGGTGTTGGCACTCTGCCCTCAGAGATATATTTCTGCTCCCTTAGCTCAGTTAGACTCGCTGATACAAGATTATCTCTGTAGCATTTTGTGCCTAGCTGGCACCTTCATTCACTTCTTGACTGCAGTTCAGTCAGTCGGAAATATCTTAAATAAATATTATTCACATAAGCAATTTTCTGGATGCTTGTGCAAAAAAACCCTAAAGAAACAACAACTTAACAATAACGTAGAAACTTTGAGGTGGCGCAACAGGGTAGGGAAGGCAGGTAATTGCTTAGAGCTGAAGCTGACCCCAGGGGTTGGCTGACATTGGCTCGCATCACGAAAAAAAGCATCAGTTCAAAAGTGCAACACCATGTGTATGTCAGCAATACCTGGAAAGGGCCGTCTTACTTGTGGTGCTGGCTGGTGGGCCCCATGTGCGACAGATGGCTGACATCGGTACTGATCACTGACATAATTCTGAGTAGACATTGCAAAGACACATTGGCTGTCAGAGAACTCACTCGGAACCCCTATTGGGCTTTTTGGAAAAATGATCGGGGCACGCAAAAGGAATAAAAAACACGAGGATGAAGAAAAGAAAAACAACAAGCTAGTGGTAAGTGTGAATGTGAATGTGTATGCCTATCTGTCACATGAGAAAAGTAGTGATGCCAGTTTGTCCCAGTCTCATCGAGCATCACAAAGGTTTACTGCACTGTCAGCTAAAAGTAGTATACTGCTCTATGGCCAACTTTATATCATCCATCTGCGTAGGTCTGTTTGCAATCCTTCATAGCCGTACTTTGATGACTCTGGTTTTTTACATGGATTCCAGTGAGTCTATTTCTGCTTCTGCAATGTCAAAGACTGTGCATTTATCACATGCTGATTTTAAAGGGAATGAGAGGAGCTGTTTCCTTTGGCCGACTAATCAGTCGACTGTGTTCACACCCACAACACAAACGGTTGTTTCTCATTTTGCCTGTCTGAAAAAAATAAAAGAAAGATAACTCCAACCATGGACACAATTAGACCACACTTTGCTGCAGACCTTCGCTGCGCATGAAAATGGAGCTCATGTAATGCATTTAGAAATAAATCTCTGAATTCACTTTACAGGGTCTTAGAGTTGCTTTAACCTGCTGCACCGTGAATACCACACAAACACACACAGTTGTGGGACCTTATTTATGTTTGCCAAATCCACTCAGACTAGCCATTCGAGAGACAGACTGTATTGCAATGATGTATTTGTGATTATAGCTCAACGCACCTGCAGCTCGGAGATACATTTGTTGGTCTGTACAAGCACCCGGGCGCATCATACCACTTCACTATGTCTAAGCATTTTGTAACCTTTGATTCACTTACTCTCAGGAGTTTGTCATCTATATTTTTCACAAGTTCCTCAGTGAAGAGTGAACAGCATGTTTGTACATTAGTAAAGTTTGTCTGAAATGAGAAACATGTCAGAGCCAATTAAAAGGATGTGCTGGCGTCGCCTGACTCAAAATGACAGAATCCAGACAGAGTCAAGAAAAATAAGAGCATCCAAACATCCCAAAGTAGCGCAGGCTTAATGTGCTAGATTTTTTTCACCACTCACAGTTTGTGTCTTCTTGCTCCTGTGTTACTTTGATATATGTGGTTAACTCTCTGGAGTGATGACGAGCCTTTGATACTAGAAGGGCACAAAATAATATCTTTGCTTTGAAAAACAATTTCAGGGAGATGGGATCAGTATAAATAGGCCTTTTATGTGCACCAGGGGCAGATGTGAATCTGATGGGAACTTTCGATAGGCTTCTTTAAATGGCAATGCAAAATTGATGAGTGGAGGGGCTCAGGCACTTGTCGCGTGGATGGAGATGTGACTGCATAAGGACATCAAGGCCTGACACACACAAACACGTGTACACACACACACACACACACACACACACATACGACTTTGCAGATGCATGCAAATGTGGACAGCACACAAAATCATTCACAGACAGCCGTATGTGTGTGCATAAGTACACAGCCACATACAAAAACATGCATGCACGAAGGCACACAGCCTTTATTACACTCCCCCCAGTCGGGGCTGAAGACTTAATCGCGATATGACTGTAGATGGTCTGCTTCTTTTCTCTCTCCACCTCATCCCTCCATCCGTCCTTCAACAAGAGCATGCTATCCTTGCTATCTGTTATCAGCAGACTGTGCTGCTCTCCACCTTGTCCCCTCCCGAATCCACCACCACCTCATCCAATCTTGATGGGTATTGGGGAATGGAAGAGAAGAATTTCCTGATAAAGCTGTCTAATGAACATACAAGAACTTTGGTAAGTTAAGCATCAAAACATCGAAGGCTGTTTGAACTTTGACTCCTCCTGCATTAGCGCCGAGTCCTTATCAGGCCACTCGAGTGGAGAGATTAGCCACTTCCTAATGAAGTGGTGAAATCGTAAAGGTCTTACTCCAAGGCAGAATGGATTGCTTCCAACACTTTTCATTCTGTTATCTCTCATACCCAGATTGCCGTAGCTCTTGGGAAAAAAAAAAGGTGATGGCTTTCTGCTCTTAGATTTCCGGTCACACACAAAAATATGACATCGGATCCTGCGCAAACTTAAACAAACTACTGCATCTATTGCATAGAAGCAACTTGTAAAGCTGGACCTTCAATCGTTTAAACTGCCAAATCAAAGTATGTTTGTCTTTATTTGACCTGAATGCTATTGTTAGCAGCATTGATGCTTTCTATACCGTAAATGATCCCTTGTGCTTTCGTCAATCAGGAGACGACTTATAAATCATACATGTCACCTCTTCCAAACCCGACGAGGTCAGACACATTGCATATTCAAAACATCCATTAAGACCCCATTACTTATTCCCTTGTTCTTTTGCTACCCGTATCAATACATAAAGAGTTGTCATTCGATGTCGTCATACAAACAGAAGCGATTGTGATTATGCAAATTGGCAGATTACAGGGGTGATGATCTGGCTGCATAATGAGTGTGTTTTTTTGCTGAACGGTCATCAGGTTTACCACTGCTTACATATGTACCATTGTTGAGTGCTTTGATGACATCCTTGACTGACTGATGTACTTGCCTCATGAATACTGGCATGAGTTCGTCTAATTTTAACCTTAATAAGCGGATGTATTTGGATGATTATTTCGTGCGGGTGTGGGGTGGAAATTTGGGAACATTTTGTTCTTTACAACAACATGACCAATACATTTTGTTTCAATCTTGAGGAGCTTTTATTCTTCTCTTCTTCTTTTTTTTTTCTTCCCAAAAACACATTTCTTTTCATTGCAAACCTAGTTCTAGTCTGAAAAAAAAAAGCAATGAAGCAAGCAGGTAGAGATGAAAACCTTTTTAATGTACCATCCTACCTCCTCATCCTTTTTAATATAATGTGGAATGCATCTGATGCATTATTTATAAATTAAGAGGCAGAAATTCCAGTTTCTACCTAAAATCGAGCTTTTCAAACAGACGGCAGAGCGAGACTACAAGAAGTGTTGTCAGTTTTGGCCAGTGTACAACATGCATCTCAATCCCTGTAATAGCACTCCTTATGCTGACACATGTTAATAATTGATTGTTAAGTGATAAGTCTCACTCAAGCATGAGGAAAAAGCCTGGGCCCAGAAATAAATCACAGAGTAATTCATAAGGTTGTGTTAAATTGGTGTGGTCGTCTCTCAGACTTCTACATTATTCATCCGACAGCCTGATATTCTCGAGTCTTTAATGATATCGTTTCTTTGTTGATTTTATTGGAATTTTTGGTTCTCGTGCCATGTCATTTCAGTGCTGTATTGAAATTTCCCAAAGACGTACTACCTCCCCACGACTCATCACATTATCCAATATCACGATTCTTGTCGACCTTTCTCTCATATTCATAAGCTTTTTATGAGTGACGAGGTGGTATGGAACTTACTCATAAAATCCTCATTTGCCTCAAGAGGACAGTGTGAGAGAAAAACAGGATTTTTTTTTCTCTATGGCAACAGTCTCTCTCCCTCTCTCTCTCTCTCTTGAGACCTGAACAGATAGCCCCGCAAGAGGCTCCCATAAGGCAGAAACTGAGGACCCTTAAGTGTTTTATACAAATTCAATACGGCGGTTAAAAATACCAGAGGGAATATCACATTCATATCTCTGTCGCTCGCCTCACTTAATACTGCGACGGTTGGTTGGGAATGTGGAAAGGAGAGGACTAGGAGAGAGACCAGGCTCATTTGGACTTCCCTCAGCCTTTGCTGGGGGGGTGGTTGATGGTTAATTCCTGATGGAACAGTCACCAGCTGTTGGCGAACTCCTTTTGACAGTGGCTCTCTCCATAATGAAAGCAAACACAATTACATTAGCACCAGTTTAAGTCAGCAACTTGCATGATGTGTTCGCAGTAGTTGGCGTATCACATCAATCACTGTTTACGTACATGGAACAGTTCCATATTGTATTACTGTGGTGGCTACTTGATAAGATTACCAGAATATGGGCCAGAATCATGATAAATAACCTGCCTCGGGTTTTGGTATCATCAATGGTGGACAAATCTATGGCAAAAATGTTTTTTTATTCAAAACAAAAAGTAAGAATGAATGTATATTTGAGTTTTAAATGATTTTATCTTTTGCTTAGTTTCAATGCTTTAAGCTCTACTTCATGACTGGCTGTTTTGCTCCGGAACAAATCCTTCTTCTCCTGCATCCATATCGGTCGGCTATACGGCACAGTATTGGAGCACAGGCCTGGCACCAAGCACTTTGATTCATGTACCTCAGTAAATATTAAAGGTGCAGTTATAACAGTGGTAAGGGCTTTCATTTCATAGCTAATTTTTGCATTCAAAGTAAAATTTTCTGTTAACCTAGAAATGAAATTAGTCCCTCCTCAATACTACTACTACAACTAATATAACAGTTCAAATAGGTGGATGCCAAGTACTTGGATGAACAGAACTGGCATTTTACAAAAAATACACCAAATATTTTTTTGTGACATAAACTGGAAAAATGTTATGCAGTGTGTATGTTTATGTTATGACACTGCAACCTTTTCACTTTTTAAAATACTGTACCACAATTGCACAAACTTAAGTTATGCTTATCGTGCTCCTGTCGAGAAAGTTCAGCTGATTATAGTCACGTCTTTAATTACCCATTTGGGAAAGTATTCCCCATCTATCTTCCCGGCATTTGATTTAGTCTGGCAGACAGACAAGTGCTTATGTGTGTATTTTATCATGTATCTGCACCCCCGATGGCAATTAAACACAAAAAGAAATGTAATTGCTCTGCAAGCATTGTACCATGATTTGGCTGAATCAATTCTATTAACCATCATCCCAAATCCGTCCATTGTGCAAGCAGAGTAATTGTTATCAGCAACTGGATCCTGACATTGAAGAGAAAATGAGCATTGCCATCTCCTCTTCAACAATCTCATCATGAAACAAAAGATGCTCTGCTTTTCTCCTTTCTTCCACACACTTGCATCTTTTTTTTTTTCTTCCAGCGAGTCTTCTCTCCGTCGCCTTCTTCTCCCTCTTCCCCTCAGCTGCTTTTGGCTGCTCTCCAGTCTCACTTAAGCCCATTAGCTCTATTACTGAAATTATTTTCCTCCGCGGCTATGTCTTTGTGCACAGGGAGTGAATTTCACAGTTATCAGAAGCTGTGGAGAATAAGGGGGATTACTGTGAGTCACTCCAGTGTGTGTGTGTGTGTGTGCGTGCGCGTGTGTCTGTGTGTGTGTCTGTGTGTGTGTGAGAACGTATGAGTGAGTGAATGAGTTTAGTGTGTGCATTACTGGCTGCTCATGGTGGCTCCTTAATTAATGTTTCTCTCTATCCTGGAGGACCTATGAAGGCAGGATGAGAGGCTCGTGCATTGACCTTAATGCGCCATTTGAGGGCAGTGCAGTCACAATATTTATAGTGCACTGTATTCCAGCGCATTCCTTTCTTTGATTGAATCCTGTGGAAGATCCAACGAAAGAATCTATTTGCATTCGTGACCTCTTCAATTTAATATTTAAAAATTGGATACTGTAGCCCATGCTTCAACGGATATTGACAAGATCGTACCGTTGCACGTGTCAAAATTAATCATCTGAACATCGATTTATTTTACATAGTTGCATTCTGAACAGGCACAATACATCGACATAATCAGCATTTTTTAAAGATGACAATTCTATAATGAGAAACAACAACAAGAGCACACGTATATTAAACTGAATCTGGTGTATATTGTGACACTGTGCATCCAGGTCTGTTGCTCCGGTGAAGATTGAATAGGTTTGAGCATTTATAAAATTGTTCAGAAATATTGATATATGATATTTTATCAGCATGTCTAAAACAAGATAAGCCAGTTTATCTGTCATTACTTTGAAGTTACTTGCTTTTTGCTTATGAGTGACATACATTCGAGTTAGTTTTTTTGTCCCATCGCTCTGAGCTTAGCGCTAGCTTTGCCCCACTTTAACTTGAGTGAAGCGAAGACTTGGGACAAAAGGAGGCACCATGTTATGCAACAATATCAAATATCGACGGGATTAAAAAGAACATGCTCACAAAATAGACCTTTATAACTCTTGCCACGTCTGTGTGTGTCAAGGCCTGGCCACACAAAGGGCCATTTTTTGCTGTGGCAGCATGCACACGCACAGGCTTCTTGATAATAGTTATTTTACTTTTATGCATCTACACTCAAGCTCTTTTTTGAATAAAGAGATGACAGCGTCGCCTCACTAAATAGTGTCTTGCTAACCACTAAGAGAATCTGTGGTTTTGTGAATGTAGCCATCCCACAAAGGTTTTTCTCCCCCTACAAAGTAGCCGCTCTGCGGTTGCACATTTGACACTCAATGCCCTAGTACTTGTAAAATTCCTGGTAGACAATTTTCCTCAGCTTTCGGAGTCGTTATCTCCTTCTTGTAACAGTGTGTATGCACCATATATGCAGGCATGTCGTGTGATGTGATCAGTGTGGATCTTAAGTACCGGCGATGACTAAATGCTTACTTGACCATGTCAACCTCTCCCTGAGGCGGTATATGAGTGTGTGTACTGAGATAGGACTTGAGTGTATAATTGCATTTTCGTGACTCCAATGAATCAGTCTTCCGACAGTAGTGGAAATATTACCAGTTAGGTGAAAGCATACATGTTTAACTTGCTGATGTGAAACCCTTTCAACCAGTTTACAATCACCCTGCGCCGCCCTGTGCGTGAGAGAGTGTTTGTGTGTGTCTACCTAGATTCCAGGCTCCTCCGTGTCATTGTATTTGTTTTGAATATTACCTCCCACCACCCCGCCGCCTTCTCTCCCCTTTCACCGATCCGCTGCTTGTTTCCTGTGACAAGGGAAGTGGCAGCTCTTGGTAACCCTTGACCCCTCGCTGGTCACTTAGGCAGATATGCAGGACATTGAGGACTTTGTCAGAGGCCAACAAGGACTCCAGCAAGGTCAGTGCTAATCAGATGGAGGTGAAAAACAAAGAAGGAAGAAGCAATTGTTTGTTTTCGTTACTTGAGATGGTAATGGCTTTGTTCATGTCCTAGTTTTATTCAATCAGGGTCAGAATTAACACTAAACTTAAGTCAAATGCTGGTGGTTGTCTTGAACTAACAACATCTGATTAGAGGATGTAACATTTACTCCCCATTGGACATTTTTTTCTATTAATAAAAGTCCTTAAGGAAAAGGAAATCATACACATAGCAAACTAATAAAGACAGCCATGGAACAAATATAATACTTAAGCCTGAGAATAAATAATGCCTTCAAAAGAACAGCAGGATTAAAAAAAATATTTTACTAATTTTTCACCTGGAATGTACAGTTTCAGAGGTACAACATTGTTATTATTCATTAATACTTCCACGCACCTTTATTCTCAAGTGATTTGACATTTTTTTACTGGGTCTGTCAAACATCCTTAAAAAAAAAATCAAAACAAATATTATGCCTTGATCACACAGTTAAAGGGATATTGAAACAGGTCCATGTTATCAGTAAAGCTCATCGAATGAATTCAGCACAATTAGTCGAAAGGAGATTTATTGAAAGCAACAAGCCAGGCTGCACTCTCTTGATCCAGAGTGTTTTGAGCACATGCTATTGAGCCGCGTGGCTTGCTTGACAGAGAAGGCCTGTTTCAATTACATCAATTGCTTGATGACGGAGGAGAGAGCAGCAGGGCCACGAATGCTAGTTTGTGATAAGTGCAGTACTGTCGCCATCATTATGCAAGGCTGACAGTAACCTAGAAAACCAGGGACAATTGCGTACAATACAACGCATATGTTTCTGGTTTCTTTTGGGGATGAAGACTGAGTCCAAGAAAGTAATGATGTACACAATGCGAGGTTGACCAAAGCCCCGTGACACACGCCGCTGCACTGTCGTGGAGTGGGCGGTGTGGTTATGCCAATGGATGTTTCTTTCTTCCTATGTCAGCCGCACGGTTTAATTCTGTCCGAGGAGGATAAAAATGGAACCATTTGGAGCAAGTCATCCGAATAATGACTACTTTTGGGGTTTTATTGTTTTCAATCCATATGATTTCAGATCAACTTGTTGACACACTGTCATAACTTAGATAAGGGCTATTATGGGCGCATTTTTAGCTGTTTCAGATATAGTCCCGACCAAATCTTTAATCAAATATATTTTGGAATGAAACTTTTGAAACGTTAAAGTCAACCTTGTTTGATGTTCTTGAGTGGACCGGGAATCAATATGAGATGCACATCTTCTGAACGTATTTTACAGATCCCACATATTGTGAAAAGTATGGATTTATTTTTTATTTTTTGTCCAAGAACCATGTGCATTTTTCTTCTATTCTTTCACTGCCAGACAAAGATGCTGCACTGTGACACTCAGCATTATTTATGGTATGCTTTGAATTGACTCCCCCGTCCAATGAAGTGCAGTTGGCTAGTTAGCTGGGAGCATTCTGTTTGCGTCAACAGCTCCCTTTGTGTATCAGGAGTGATTTATTATGTAAAAGAGGGCTGGGCGGGGGAGCAGGGAGGGTGACACTGACCTTCCTTTAATTAACACTGATGGAGACCAAGGTGAGCGGCAAGATGATGAAGATGGATCTTCCCACATAAATCATCCTTCCTTCAGGCTTGTGTGTGCGTGCACTTTGGTGTAGGATGTGTGTTAGCGACATCGGCAGGAGAAATAACCTTGTGGTGCGCAGGTTAAATGAACATTTGCGTAGGTGCAGAACCTCCATTATTTACCCCTGTTGGCATTGCTTTTGTAGTTTGTTACTCAAAGGCTTATTGATTAATCTTTCCAAACTCAATTTTTAAATGTTGGAATATCTGCTTTACCGTTAATGTAAAAAGAAAAAACAAAAAACAAATGGACATTTGTTCAACATTGCAATCAAACAGCTTGAAGCAAAATGCAACATCAAGATAGTATTGCTGTCTTAGATGATTTGTTGCGATTGCTCGCACCGCAGGCCTTCATATGGGAGGAACGATCACAACTTCAATTATTTATTGATAGACTATTGTAACCATCATAAAGTGATTGGAGGGAGGCGGGGTCGGGAGGGTCATCAAATGAAATGCTGAAGTTGGGCATCAGTCATGTCAGAACTTGAACAGAATTTGCTCGGGTATTTTTGGACATCTAATAATGTCCCATGTATCAAACGACACTTCAGACATTCTGATTAAGATAAGCCAATGTGTAATTTATTCGAAGAATATTTGCAGTCCTTGCTGCTCGGAATCCTGCATAACTTCAAAGACTAATTCTGGTCTTGTGTTGAGCTACTGTGCAGCTGTATGTCATGTTTAACATTTGTTGTTAGTTTGTCTTAGTAATATGGCCTGACTAGCTACCAGTTCCCTTCAATCCGTGACAAATTGACATATACCCCAAATTATAGCTGAAAATACTAACGTACTTGTCTTGGCAAAAACAGCAGTAAAATACATTCCAACCAAGAGACTTCATCTCGTATCAACTGTGTGAATAGAATTAATGTTTGTCCGAATTGCAAATTCAATTCAACATTAAAATGGGGGATATTGTGACAGTTTGTTGTTGTACAGAAATGTGACAAGTGCTGCACAGTTGATCAAAAATGGTGGTTTGTTTCGTTTCCATTTCCATAAATTCCAGGGAGCAACTCGTCTGTGTGCTGGTTTCAGAAATTGCCCGCGTAATTTTCAGAAATTCATAATTGAAACGTTTCCATCATCAACGTTTCCATCAACATATTTCCAGACTTTTTTGACATGCGTCAAGTGTGGTGTAATATTCTGATTGAGACTTTGTTGAAGCAAATGAGCACAACTTATGCTCCAACGTACATATGCTAATTAGTTTGTTTATCAGTCAGGCAGTTGGTCGGCAGGCAGCACTTTGTGTGTCATTCTGCGTCTCCTGACATTTCCCCATCTTAAAATGTTTCATGCATTTTTTTGGGGGGGGGTTGCTTTCATATTTTCCCCCTGTTCTTCATCATCTTCTACCACTACAACCACATCTTCATAAATTATGTATTTATTTATCATGAAAATCTGTTTTGGAATTAGAGTCTACCCCCACTTCAAAGACAGGAAACCTTTGATATGTTTGATTCTTGCCGAGTATCTGTTGGATTTATTCAATTTATGCAAAGCACCTCGGGGGTAATAAAGGTGGCATTTGAATACATTTGACTGGACTAAATCATATAATGAGGACAATTTCTGCCCCATATTATAGCGGAAAGACACCTAATCCCTCAATTTTAATGGATAATTTGGGGAAAATGTTTTGTAGGGCAAACTGACAACAGTGGGCAGACGTGATTTTATGTCTACATGGGTTATGATGTATTGCTTAAATTGACTGGGAAGAAGTGAGCACAGTCGGTGTCGGTGGTCCTTTTGTTCTGGTGCCTGCATGTAGAAATGGTATGTCTTGAGGGAATATCTTGAGTCCTTATAACGACTGCCTTCAAAACATGGATGCAATAAATGAGACATGACCTAATAATTTATATGGTGCGTCGGTCGCTCCACTTTAGAGGCGGTCTTTCTCCATATGAGCAAGGGTTAGATGTCAAGACAGTGGCCCTTGATGACCATAATGGGGATTAAAAACGTGAGAGCCAATGATGCATTGTTATTTGAAGTAAAAAAACAATTATATCAAAATAGATAGATCTCTCTCTCTCTCTCTCTCTCTCTCTCTGTCTCTCTCTCAATATATATATCCATCCATTTTATAATCCAATCCGCTTTTCCTTATGAGAGTCGCGGGCGTGCTGGAGCCTATCCCAGCTGTCTTCGGGCAGTAGGTGGGGTACACCCTGAACTGGTTGCCAGTCAATCGCAGGTCACACAGAGACGAACAACCCTTCACGCTCAGACTCACATCTAAGGACACATTTGAGTGCCCCATTAACTTGTATTACATTGTGTTGTTTACACACAATCATCAACGGTTTCACATTCGGATATCTAATTTCAAAACGAAAAGGCAAGTTATATCTTCGTCCTCAATTTGGACCAAAGCACCTGATGCTAATAATTGTGTTCACTGCAGACTTTCACTTAGAATCAGCCTATTAGGGCCATGTTAAGTGGTGCCCTTCTGCCCCTTCCCTGCGGAAGAGTGACGTTTGAACCGTGGACCACTAATTATCCAGGTCTGACCCTCAGCTGTCAACATGCTGGATCCTATTCAGTGGGCAGAAATCAATCCCTTTCAATGGTGTTCCGTTGAATATTTTTATTATTCTCAGCGCCTGCTTCTGAATATGAAGAATAGATTTTTACATTTGTATTTTTGCAACTGGGGATGGGATTGATGATAGCTTGTGGCAGAAGGGGAGGAGGCGCGAGGGAGGATGATGGGTGAATGGCGGCACTGGAAATGACGAGCGGGCCGACTGAATGCTTGTCTATCACTCGCCATTCTCTTGGTTACAGGTGGTCTCTCATTTTCTCAACCAGCGCATAACTGACTGCCTTTATATGACAGCCCAGGCTCGCCAATTTGCATGTTCGACAGACAACAAACGGGCCTGTGCATGTCAAAATAGGTGGCGGTGCGTGACAGTTTCTACACAATGCTGTCTCCTTTTGGCTTGACCCTCGACCTCACGCCATGTCTCCTTTCATAATCAGGGAAAGGGGAAGACAGGGCGAAGAAATCATCCGGCCCTTCTTCCTGCCTCCTTCTGCTGCCAACTCTTTGGAATAAATCTGATAGCAATGTCATTAGCTATGCCATTTCCCGCTCACTCTCTAAGTCCCTTTTGTTGCAACTTGCTGACTGTCTATCCACCCCCTTATCTTGTCTTTTTGTTTGTGCTTTCGCATAAACCCTCACATTTCAAGAGTGGCTCATCCCAGTTTGTCTGTTGTTTGAGATAAAGTTTCAGCAGTTCTCCCAGCCAGAGATAATGAGGCATGTCTACTCGAGTGACTACGCGAGAGCCAAAAAGGGATATTATTATTTTTGGATGTGTATTTCCTTATGCTTGCAATATAAATATTCATATGTGGGTTTAACTGACTTCGAAAAAAAAAAACATGGAACACAGTAACCATCAATTAAAATGAAAAGGTACCACTTTAGAGCAGAATGTAGATGCATATCATTGGGTTCAGCTTATCAAAACGGTCCAGTGTTCATCCAAAGTCTTCCCCCGCAAAGCAGTCACAGGTTTTCTCATTATTCTTGTCTGATCTTTCATGAAAGCAATATCAACGCTCGGACATATAATAATGAGTTTCATAACCATCATTCTCATCACGCTGACTAATGCTCTGATAGCACCGAACAGCTAATTGCCTTTTAACCCCTGTGACATTCCCCTCATGTTTTGAGATCTCAACATTTAAAAAAAAAAAAAATGGAGAAACTGTGACCAAGAGCACTCCACTACTTCAAAACTTCCATGGCACTGATTTGTGTAATTTCCACGTGAACTTTTTCCCCTTGTTCCGGTGGATAAGAGAAAAGATTTAAAATGGATCACCGTGTAGCACTGCATATCCAGGAGTGCAGTGTTAAGACATAATCACACTGCTGGGTTTTATTAAGTCTTATACTTTACATATTTAAGGAGACTGTTACATCATTATCTGCTGTTCAACGCGGCATTCCTAAAAGTCAGTGTGGTATCAGGGAGAGGTTAACAGCAAAGGGGGCAATGGGTATCAACCTCCAGTCAAATAATCCTGACTTATATGATAATCAGAAGGACAGAAATGCAACGTCTTAGCCTTGGAACTTGTGTTTAAGCGGTTTTTGTCAAGCGTATTGCCGCTGCCTTAAGTACCCGACACTTGTTTTCTTTACTACTCTGTCCCCTTTTTAAAACCTATAGTTATATTTTTCATGTTATTTATTTGTTTTACAGACCCCCCCCCAAAACAACCCCCAATAATAATTTACTTATGCACATTGTGTGTGTGTGTTGCATTGGCATTGTCATCCCTCAATATGTCACAAAATTCCTGATGCTACATTGTTAGAATGCTTTTCATTTCTTTTTTTTTTCAAAACGCACCATGATTTCTGTGGGATGTAAGTCGTCTTTGTAGTGATAATTATTACTCTTGTCATCACAAGTGTCAACCTATCTAATATGTAAACACTCCATGCTTCTGATATGCACAGGGATGATCAGTCCCTTGATAAATGCAGACATCGCCTCTTTGTTCTGTTTGTTTGGCAAAGCAGCAGCGGCTTACTCTGGGGGGTTATTTTTAATGTGTGTTAAATCCATCTCAGCGCAGTGCATTCTGCCGTCACAACGATCAGTCTTTGATATGAACTGTAAGTGAGAAACTCTAAACCCCAAATCCACTGCAGAACTCCCTAGTGCAATGTATTTCCACTCTAATAGAATCTTGATGTTGAAAAGACTTAAGAAGTGTTCCTAGTGCATACACCCGTGTAAACACGTCTATTGTGAATTTTCATGTTTCCAACGGGTTCAATCGAAACTGAGCTTGACTGTCTTTGTAAGAGTAGAATGTTATGAACCAGTTGGACAGCGATGCATCTGATTTTCAGTCAATTAGCATATTTGTAGGTGCCAATACAGCTCATCACTAAGACTCAAGTCTTGGGGCATTGTGGGTATATATGGTCTCATTTTTTTCCTTCACAAAAACCTGACATTTGAACAGGGGCGTGCAGACTTTTCCTTTCCGCTCGATGTATACGCACGTGTGTTTATATAAAGTATGTATGCATGGATACGTATGTGTACATCTTTCTATGCGTGTGTGTGGTGTCGGTGTGCTTTCAGTAATTGTCATTAAAAAAAACTGCGAAAGCTGCAAAGAAAGGAAAAACTTTATCCAAATGATATGGTATAATACTGCAATGATGGTCAGAGTGTTAAAAGCAGATCCATGGAATTCTCTGGCTACATGCTCTCTTTGTACATTTATATATAGACTGTGGTTGAATGTGTCCACTAAAACCCCTGTATTGTTTCTATCACGCGAGTAAAAATGAAATATTGGTCGCACTGGCCGAAAGAATGTCGATGCACAATAGACCAGTACTTTAGATTTGACAAAAGAGGAGAGCTTCAGCTTTCCACAGCTCACAAGAAAAAGTATGATAATCACATTTCACAGCGCATAACTCAGCATCTAGTTGTAGGAATCCTTGGTACAGGATATGTAATCATATCATCTTGTATTTACATCACAGACGCTCCTCATTAGCTATGACAGCTAGAAGAGCATTTCTTTACATCTGCTGTTTTTGTGTGCATATAACCGTGATTGAATTTTTACTCTTCTATTTGTTCTATGCCTCAGCTTCAGTGTCTGTTCACCGCCCCTCTCTTCGTTCATTTATTCCCTCGTTGGCCTGTTTCTTTCTATTAGCGTCCACCTTTTCATGCCAGTATTTTCCTCTGGCAGAGCAGAGAGACCGACGCTCTCCTTGGCGAGAGAAGTCCACCATCCGTTTCCGTTAAGTAGAGTTGAAACAATTCTCCCTGGAAACCCCCACTGATAGCCATCGCCATCTTTTTCGGATCCAACAGACTCCTTTGACCAAGGTATGTATCTGAGATGAACTTGAGTATAAAAGTGAGAACTTGATCATAAGATTCCATTATCTGTGAACTGACGTTCATGTTGCTCCCTTTTAATTCTACCCTTCGAGATAACACACCAAAATAACCCCCCGACCAATGTACAGGAATTTTCCGAGCTGAAAGACACCACACAAAGCCACGTCTATTTGCAGTCCTTCCCTTATGAACTTGTTTGAACAGAGTACATCAAAAGTCGCCAAACATAATTACTGGCATAAATGGAAGTAGCTCTTGGATATAATCCACTCTTCCAAGATCCCACCCACCATCTCCTGTACTTGGAGGTGATGAAGGAAGGGAATAGCAAAGAGAAGGTGGTGCACCACTTCAATTAAATGAGCTGTTCAACAAACGTGAACAACCATATTTAGTCAATAATTAGTAGATTCTTTTGCAGGTATGTCTCGCGGGGATCACAAAAAGCAGCGTTAAGGCTAATTGCAGGGGGACAGTAAAAGGAGGCTTGCGGGATGACTAATATGACCTGTGGTTTTGAGAGACTTTAAAATGTGGAAGGAACACACACAAACACACACTGTGTACTTTCCTCCCCTTGATACAAACCTCAATCTTTGCTCCATCTTTCACTTTCCTGCCTTCCCCCGTCTTGCTAGTTCCCCTCGCTCTCAGAGGAGCTCTAAGTTTGTGTATGATGAGCTCCTTGGGGGCTCCAGTATTTGGCAGCAGGCTTTGTCTCTCATACGAGATGAAAAGGAGAAGATGGAATGAAAAGAAAAAGACAGAGGAGGTGGGTGAAAACTTTGAGACCCCCGGGGGCACCTCTCTCCACATTTTGAGGATTTGCCTAACAGCTTCACAAGCTGGTGTATTACATCTTCCACGGAACACAAGGGGTATAATCACAGATCAAAACAAATTACCTATCTGTAGTCAACAGAGGTGCGTGTCTGTCAAAAGCCCAGAGTTACATAAGATTCATGTCAGCGCTAACTGAGCCTCTGATTTGGCACGTGAGGTGAATTCTTTGAAAACAAGGCCTACCAAACAAACTCACTGAGAAGAATAAAGTTTACCCAAGTCCACCACTTGCTCCGGGAAGTGCAGTCCAGAGTCAATTCTTTCTTTGCCCACTGAAGAAATCGCAACTGCTTATTAATTGTAGATATTGTTTTGGGGAACATTAAACATTATTCATTGTCCTGTAGTTATTACCACATGTGAAACATTTCAATATAATACATCAAGAGCAAACAAAACTCAACATAACAATATGAGCATTAACTGTCATTCCTGTACAATATGACAACCATGAATATAAAATATGTGTGTAACCTCACACGCAAATATTTGTCGATGTGCAAACCGTACGAACGCCACTGTTTCATACACAAACAAGGACGACAACAAATGACGACATGAAAACCGTGCAAAAGCCTGTTTTTCATGCACCAAAACTATTTTGTCGACAGGGGCTCAATGCACAGTGTGTACATCTGCAGCATTATGGATGAGATGGTCATGAGTATGACTGTTCTGTACCATAATAGTCGTATGGCAATTTCTTTTTTTAAATTTTTTTAATTTGCAAATAAGTCTGTAGTTGGGATCTGCCTTTTGATGTGAACGTATTCAGGGTTATCGTCCCAAAAATTGGTCCGAGTGAAAGTTGTCACCACAAAAAAAAAAAATTATAATTGGAAATGATGTCTCAGTTACTGTAAAAAAACACTTGGCTTGTGTTTACGTGTAAAAAAATATATACTTTCCGATTATGTTTTTATATTATGCCGGGTGTGCGTCATAGCCCATATTTTTTTTTCTCTATCCACCCTATCTAAGATCCTGACACCACTGGGGGTGGAAGGGGTGATTTATCTGCAAACTGTTATTTATGTACACTGCTGACCCGATGGCCAAGAGGTTGGCTCTAGTTCACACAAGTTATTAGGCCTCTGGATAGAAACAAGCTAAGAGGAAAACACATTTCTTTTCTAAATGGTGCCATCAGCTTTTTATGGCTAAAAGTTTTTCTTTTTGAAGACATTTTTTTTATATTGGATACCTTCAACCTCTGTCATGATGTCACAAAGGAAGCATATAGCCACGGGGTCTGCAGGTTAGAGCAAAACCTAAACAGTTGCTCATGGTCCTTACTTAAAACATGTCCAAACCCTGAACAAAGGAAGCCAGACTGTCTGACACACAATACTGTGTGGGAAGTCATTACTAAAGGCTGCATACAGCTTTTTCAATTGCTGTTTCCAGAAGGGAATTTGTGAAACTGCTTTGTGGAGTTGTTCACGAGTAACGATGCAGGAAATGAGAGCAATCGGAACTGTTATGTTTCTGTTTTTATCACCACCTGTTCTCGTCATCAGTGTCCCTTGTGTTTAACCAATCAGCTCCTTCAATCCTTCGCGTCTCGTCCAGGTGTTTCTTGTTGTCTCGTCCAGGTGTTTCTCGTTGTCTCGTCCAGGTGTTTCTCGTTGTCTTGTCCAGGTGTTTCTCGTTGTCTTGTTCAGGTGTTTCTCGTTGTCTTTGCCTGTATTCCATTCCCTGAGTTCTGTCAGTATTGGGTGGGTCATTGTGAGTTGTAAGCAAGTGTCTGTGTGTGCCGCTCCTGCCACGTTTTGTTTTCTGTCTCATGTTTCTTTTGTTACTTTGGCTCATTTTGATTTCCAGTACTTTGTTTGAGCACTTGTAGTTAGTAATTTTCCAGTGCACTCCTGTTTGTATTTTTGTTAAATACATCTTGGTCAATTCCACCCTGCTCCTCCGTGCCTCCCTGCTTTTTTGGGGTCCTCCAACTACTCCACCATCAAGCAAAAGGTGACAGGAACCCATTAACCCTTGTGCAGTAATACAGTTTGTCACGTTCTCAGTATTTGTCCCAAATTGGGTTGCGCTTTGAGGTGTGACAACTTTTTTCACTTTTGAATTTTTTTTCACTTTCAACTTTCAAAATGTTCAGTGGCATCAGGCCAAGACATACATATCATTATTTATTTATTTATTTATATTTGGCGCCCTGTATGAGCCGCAGCAGCAGGAGTGTGTCAATCACATAGTCACTATGCTGCATATGTAAATAAAAAACCCACCCAGTCCAAATCTTGCATATGACATAAATAGAGCCTTGAATATGTCACCAAACCGCAGGAACAGAATTGTATTTCATGCCTGTTTTTTCTGTAATGGCCATTTTAAAAAAATGTGACATCAAACATATTTGTCCCAAATTGGGTTGCGCTTTGAGGTGTGACAGCTTTTTCACTTTTGAATTTTTTCACTTTCAACTTTCAAAATGTTCAGTGGCATCAGGCCAAGACATACATATAATTATTTATTTATTTATTTATATTTGGCGCCCTGTATGAGCCGCAGCAGCAGGAGTGTGTCAATCACACAGTCACTATGCTGCATATGTAAATAAAAAACCCACCCAGTCCAAATCTTGCATATGACATAAATAGAGCCTTGAATATGTCACCAAACCGCAGGAACAGAATTGTATTTCATGCCTGTTTTTTTTCTGTAATGGCCATTTCAAAAAAATGTGACATCAAACATATTTGTCCCAAATTGGGTTGCGCTTTGAGGTGTGACAACTTTTTTCACTTTTGAATTTTTTTTCACTTTCAAAATGTTCAGTGGCATTAGATCTAGCCATACATATATAGTTTGCATTACTTTTTTCCTTGAATAACAAAATGAGTATTGGGTTATGACTCTATATAAGTAACTCTAACTCTATGTGTCCAATATTGTGTATAAGCGTTTATATAGATATCAGAGTGAAAAAATGTTGTACATGGTAATTAGAACCTTGAAAAAGTATAAAAGTCACAAAAACTATGAAAAATGTTGAAGTAACATACATTATAACAAACAAACAAAACAACCAGCAACTAATATGCAAACTTGATAACAAAACGAAAAACAAACACAAAACTTTTTTTTTTTTTACAATCAGAACAAATGGTTGTAGTGTGTTTGTGGCGGATTGGCCTTTCCACATCTGCCACAATAATTGGCACGAAGTGTTTTTCGCAAAGCTATCCGTATTGCTTTCTTTTTCTCGCATGTCCTCTTCCTGCAGCTGCTGCACCTGGCTGCTGTGCAGCTGCAGTTGCAGTGTTGGTGTGTTTACGTGCATAAACAAATGTAAAACTCATTCATTCATTCATCTTCCGAACCGCTCGATAAATGTAAAACTCGATTCTCAAAAAATAACACTTGATTTTCAAAACAACGTCCAGCCAGTAACTATCGTTACGCGTTGAGTTTTCGCGTGCTGCACCCTCAAACAAGTCAATCATGCCAATCAATCAGGGCACTGGGCATGCCCGTGCACAAATGCACATTGTGAGTGCGCGATCTACTGGCGCGAAGACGAGAAAAAAGACTGATGAGCCCATCATTTCAAATGGCCGTAAGTACACTCCTAAAACGTGGCTGTTTCGCCTGTGCTGAGCGCGTTCACGTGAACGCGCGTAGCCGCGCGTCACGTTCATTACGAGCCCACACGGCCGGGACGTGCATTGCATAACAGTTTGACCAATTCAAAAGTCGATTTTCAAAAATAACACCTGATTTTCCAAAAACACCCAGCTAGCAATGCTCTACAAACTGCATTACATTGTTTTGCGGCGTGCGCGGCGTGCACGTGCAAACCAATGTAATTTATGCAACATACGCGGGTGGGACATCTTAAGAGGTGACACCAGGAAGTTGAGTCTGTCTGGGTGACGTCTCTGCAAGAGACGCGTACGACCTCACATTCAAATGTGCACAAAATGGCGGAAAAATACTGCTTCGATGTCTTTGCTCAGTACTGTTCTATGTAGCGTGCACAAACGATCATATCCACACACATAGATGCAAATAGACCTCTCGCAACAAACTACACCGTTTATTCGAATGAAAATGACGAACTGGAAGTACTCTCAATGACGTAAAGAGTCGGCACGAAAATGATATCTTAGGCTAAAGCGCCATCTCGTGGAGAGTGAGGTAAAAACTCACTACCACAATTCTCAAGCTTTGATAGTACTGGTGAGCCGCGGTGATGTGATTTGTGCAGAAATTGAGAAAAATGCGATAAAACACCAGTTTTACAGTCTATTGAAATTTGAATTTATAATGGGCGTCAATATGCCAAATTTGGGATTTCTACTATCAAGGTATTCCAAATTTGTTACAATGTCATATATACCAACTGCAATGTTCAAAAATGTCCAGCTTGCTGTCATTTTGAACTTTGACCCCTTTTGACATCCTATGGAAATTTCAGCTTCGTGGGGTTATTTTTCACACTCTGGCTGTGTGTGCAACTGTCTGACTGTCCAAAAATGTCCAAATTTGGGACAGATACTGCACAAGGGTTAAATAAACTAGCTTTCTTTTGGAACTGAAACAGCACGAAATCCTAGCTTAATTGATGACATAGTCCTCAACGCTAGTGAAAACAGCCCCGTTTTGCGATGACTCAGTTGTTGATTTGACTTGAATGAAAACCTCATTAGTTTTATCTGTAAGCCGGAATCAGGTGCTGCCTGGCAAGGAGTCCCAGCAGTCAAAACAGAAAACAAGAGCTTGCAGTGTGCTCTTTGAGACATCAAGGTGTCTGATCTGAATTACTTTAGCTTGGAGGGAGAATGGCTTTTTCCCTCCCTGTGAAACCGATCCGTGATGTGGATTAGAGCCGGTTCTTCTTTCACTCACAAAACCACAGCTTGAAGTCTTGAGGTGGAGTTTGTGTTTCCTAAAGCAGTCTTACACAATACACATCGATGTATTTTTGCAAGAAACGTTGAACGCTGATACAAAGCAATGTTTCTGTTACATTGTAAATGTCAATATGCATATTGTAAATTATAATGTGAGCAATGGGCTCAATCAATGGGCTCAATGTGCTTAACTGTCTTTGTAAACGCATACCGTAAATTCCGGACTATAAGCCGCAACTTTTTTCCCAAACTTTCAACCCTGCGGCTTATACAGTGATGCGGCTTATTTGTGTAATTTTTCTAACGGCCGCCAGGGACGCTCGAGTAGAAAAGGTAAGATTAAGACCGGTCTTTATGACGCTGTTTAATTCCGACACTGAGGACGGTGACTTCGATGGCTTCAGTTCACAGGAGGAAGATGAAAACGGCTCACCGTGATTATTACAAGTACTGGTATGTTCTTTTACCAGACCTGTTATACTGTGTTGCTATTCTGTTGCTAGCGTATTGTTACCATGTTGCTACCGTTTTACTGCCGCGTCACAGGCACCGTTTGGGAAGAAAGTTATATTATTATTATTGTTAAGTTATATTATTAAAACTTTGAAAACTCTCTCTGTGTACCGTCTTTCTTTTTAAATATGTTTACATGTATTAATGTGGGCACATGCGGCTTATATACAAGTGCGGCTTGTGTATGTACAAAATTGGTTTTCCTCTAAAAATGTAGTGGGTGCGGCTTATAATCAGGTGCGCTCTATAGTGCGGAAATTACGGTAATTCAATGGTTTGATTCATCTAATGGCGTGGAATTTATTTATTTTTTCATTATTGGAGTATTTGTAAAGGCCAATTTGGCTGATCATTAACTTCATTCTTAGGGCATTTGTCAGCATATACATATACATATGCACACACATTCCCACCATTGTCCTTGGCCTGGCATCTCTTTTGGCAAGGTTGCCTAATGGCTCCATAACAAATGAGGGACGATCTGTGCCAGTAGTCTGTGTCCCTTGGCAGACTCCACAAAATCATCTTTACTTCCCAGGAGTTGTGACTCTGGAGAGTGGATCATTAGTCAGGAATTACAGCGCCAAAGACACACTCTCATCAAATGAAAAGCAGGTCACAACAAAATTGTGACTATGGTGGCCCAGAATTGCACTGCATTTGGATTGAAAGTGTTTTCCCCATGTCTAACATGGTTACTTTCTCTGTCAAATATAATTACTTCTATAAATGAAGAGCTCTTTCCAAATCATGGTGAATGCATAAAAAAAAAATGTCCATGAACATACGCAGAGACTCAAATCAATGGTCTGAAAATTGCACGTTTCTTGGTAAAAAATAAAAAGGCATGGCCATAACACATACCAATGCCATAAAACCACCAATGATAAATGTCTGAAAAAGACTGCAATTGATTGATTGCACCAAGATCAATAAAATACAAGATAAAAACAAGACACGGGTAAAGTATTAAAATGACTCAAGTCTTTCAATTTTTTCAATTTTACATTTGACAGTTAATGGACCAAACCAGGTGGACACGCCGTACCTGCTTAAACCCTCTAAGATTGCACTGTAAAAAGAAGTCATCATTTCTGTGATCACACTAAACAATATAAATCGTGTGAGGAAGTGAAGCCTCTGAGATTGTACTACCAGGCATTTCAAATATTCAACCTATTCTATTTACCTTCCTTCAATGATCACTGGGTCATGTGAATGTTGTCTTCTGGGATCAAATACCATCTCTTTTGTTTTAACCACATTACGAGTCCAATGTTGTTCTTTGCACCAGGACAGAAAGAGGTCCATCTCTTTGTGGTAAGCAAATGGGCAGTTACCAGATTGAAGTAGGCTCATCATAATGATGTCATCTTAGAATCTGATGACTTTATTGTTTGGGAGGCTTCAACAAAACTCAATGAATCTCAGCTTATCTTTTGGTTTTGATTTAGGATTGTGGAATCGATTTCTTCAAAGGGGCCCTGAATACCACAAAATCTAGCTGTTGAGTCACTTTCCTTTTTTTTTTTTTAAATGTCAGGCAGAAAAGGAGAGTGTTCAGTATTTTAATCACGATAGTCACGTTTACATCGATAAATCATAGCTTTAGCATTTTCATAAATGAACACATACCCATGCGGTGATGGTGGTCCACACGTCATCCAATATACAGTAATATGTAATGTTGTTCAGTTAAATTAAAGAAAAAAAATAAAGAACTGATTTGTTTGGTAATAAAATTAGGGTGCTAGTCTGCAATCTACCTAAAGGGGGGTGAATGTATGCTGAAATAACAGTGGGAGCGTGTCATGTGTAGGCTGGCATGCCAGGCGTTAAATTTCAGAGGTGAATTGAAACACACACAGCGATGATGCACCTTGGGCACTGACACATTCATTAGCACATAGGCAGATTTGACACTGCCGGAAGATGTAGCGAGGAGCTGCTGTCAAGGTCTCGGGATGCTGCAAGACTGGCACAAACCATGGGCCGGGTGTTCATCGAGTGTCATAGGAGACCTGGCATTGTCTTGTATCCTTTAAAAAAAAAAAAAAGATATAGATTATTTATTTTTCTCCATCCTTGTGCTGGAGCAACACCCCGGGTGTCATCATTTGCATGGATTTGACACCCCGATGTCTGGCTTCTTTGTCCTCTCTCCAACTTGTTTTCCCCTTTCCCTCCCTCTCTGTTGATTCCAGTCAACCCCGTTCTCTGTCTGTGCCGCTCCTCTTTCTGCTGATGGTGGCGGTGCCATCCATGCCAATTATGGCAGTCGGGCAGGTGGCTCTTTGCAGGTGGTGGAGGATTAATCCCTGTAAAGACCTCACTTCATTAGGAAATCCGTTTAATGTGGCCAGTTGATTGATAAATCTCCCAGACCTCTCAGAGTCCACAGATTACTGCCAAGTTTGTCTATTATATGCTAGATTGACCTCCATGTCAGACACAGAGAGAGGGAGGGAGAGGGAATGAGGATTTTTTTTCTCCCCGTTCAGTCATTCATGCTGAAGTTAGTTTCTTGGGCTCGTATGGCTTTAACTGAGTTGGAGTTGCTTTTATTATGATAAACACCAGCGGTGTTACTGCTCCCAATTTTGAATAGAAACTGAATTTGGATGCTTGTTCATCAAATAGTGTAAAATATATATTAGCAGTGTCTGGGGAAATCCTTGTACCTCCAAAATTGTCTCTTTTCTGGAGACCCTAAAGGCGCATTAAAATTGCATCATCAAAGAGAGCAAGCAATTATCAACCCTTAAGTTTGGTCACTAATTTATGAAAATAACATCCACATGTATGGATTGGTCAATAGAATAGAGTTGTCAAAAAATTACCAAATTGTGACATAGAAGACCCGATCCCAGTATCTATAAATAAACATTATCTGCATGTTGTCCTATTTCTGAAACATTGCAGTAAATGTGACAATGATCACAGGGATGAGGTTGTCTCAAGACTCAGACCACTCACACTCTACAGACTGTCATGCCCATGCATTTAAGTTGAACTATTTCTTTAAGTCATCCCTCTATAATTTTCCATCCCAGTATTATCACAATTGCCCTGTGAATTAGGACAGGAGGGAACGACACCCCCACCCCCCACTTGTGAGTCCTTCCCTGACACCCGTGGGCCCGTCATCTGCTCGGATTTGTCAGTCTCTAACACACGACCCCTTAATCAAGCCTGTCAAACACGGATGACAAATGCATCTCCACATCTCCAAGATACCTACAATATTTAAAGCCCTGGGCGAATGACGAAACAGAGAGAATACCCCCACGCTTCAACCCCAACGGCAGACTCAAAGTTCAAACCGCATCAGGCCGTATCATTCTCAAATTTTGAAGCAGAACCTGAATTGGACCTGATGGCACTTTGACTTAATGATTGTGACAGAGAATACACAGTGTCTTTCTCGGGCTTCTACAAGGCAGCGAAGAGAAGTCAAACTACATTTAATGACATGTTCATCAACTCGCGTTGATATTCAGACATCAGCATTGTCCATGTAACCCACTACAGAGTATGTACACATCACAAATAGGTTTGTAAGGAGCTGAGAGTTGAAGCAATAACACAGTGACACAGGTTTAAACTTCCAAAATTGTGAACTTTTTATGTTAACAAAATACACAAACAATTTACAGTCTGCGTGCAATCCTGTGTGCCAAATAACCACTTACACAATCACAGAGAACTTTCTAGAACTCGCATACCAAGGAAGGAGATTTTCACCTGAAATGTCAAGGCGATAGTTGCTTCTTCGATGGCTCTGGGACTTGAAAAGGATATTTACATGGGTTAATTTGAATGGATAATTAAATGTTAAGTGTCGGAACCATGTGTGTGTATCTTTTTTCCTTTGTTTTACATTCATACGGGAGGAATAAGATGCCAGTGCATGATCGTATTAGCGATGTTAAGCTCTACTGAGATGCCACGGTATCGACTGGTTAGTACGTCCGCCTCACAGTGCAGAGGTGCAGGGTTCGATTCTGGCTTCGGCTTTGCTGTGTGGAGTTTGCATGTTCTCCCCGTGCCTGCGTGTTTTCTCCGGATACTCCAGTTTCCTCCTACGTTCCAAAAACATGCACCGTAGGTTGATTGATCACGCTAAATTGTTCGAAGGTGTGATTGTGAGTGTGAATGGTTGTTCGTCTATGTGTGCCCTGCGATTGGCTGGCAACCAATTCACGGGAGACACTGCCTACTGCCCAATGACGGCTCTAGCACTCCCGCAACCCTTGTCAGGATAAACGGATTGGAAAATGGATGGATGGATGAAGCTCTACTGTGTATGGCAGAGCACTACTTATGGTGTCTTTATAAAATGAACTTCCAGTTATTGAAAGAAAATAACTTTTTCTCAAAAGGTAAAATATAACAGTATCATTCTTGGAAATGAATAAAGAGTGTTAGTTAACCCCTTTATGGGTGGGTTACACCCATAGAGAAAAGTTAGGGATTTTGTTGCCATTGGATTGTTTGCCCATGGAACTTTAAGGGCTGTTTTCATGGAATTTAATGCAGGGGTGGAGCATGACCGTATTATTTGTATTTACTTTCAAACACAAAAACAAGTAGGCTATTGACTATGAACCCCTCAGTGTCAATCATGTTAATATATTGCCACCCAACATACATTTCACAACTCGACCATTACACTGACATATATCATAGGGGCTCACACACAAATTTGATCACTCTCATCGAAAAAAAAAAAGAGTAGCTTCAAGATACAATCTGGCTATCAGGCGATCAAACACGCAGTCATTCTTCTTCCTGCTGCCACCAAGCATGTAACTATATTGCTTTGCCTGATGCCCGGAGCCTTGTCAAAATATGACAGAAGATCGCACCTTTTTTTTTTCCCAGGGTGAGTGCTTTAATTACAGTTTGGCTTCTGGCCTTACCACATCTGTACAAGTGTCAACCCAAAGTTCATCTGTTCATCAGCTTGTGTGTGTGTGTGTGTGTGTGTGTGTGTGTGTGTGTGTGTGTGTGTGTGTGTGTGTGTGTGTGTGTGTGTGACCATGTTCCTGGATGTGTGGATATGTTTTTGTGTATGTGGCTTTTGTGATTCTTCTTCAGACAGACCGGCTGTTGAGGTCACCCCCACCGGTGGCTTTGTCCCCCCCCTCCTCTCTCTTGATACATCAAGACATGTACCGTCATTACTCATGCTCACGATCACATTTCTTTCACAAAACCTTGCCATCATTCCTTTGATATTTAATATTTTAATTGCTGTTTGGGTCATACATCTTTATTTCCTATACAACAAGAAATGGGTCAGGGAACATTAAGCAGAGGTTTGCGATAGGCTAACTCTAGGTTAATTATTCATTTATTTTGCTTTCTTGAACATTCATGCACAGACAATTTCCTTTTGTCCAATAGTACAATTCATAAGAGGCCAATGGAAATAAGTTAATTTACAAAAAATACATCATGTATTACATGATGGTGCAGCAATTTTGCCTCAGATTCACTGAATGCTAACATCAGTTTTCTCTTTCAGCTCTTCTCTTGAAATTTTCATTTCCCTTCAACAACCATTGTTCTTTGTTCATACCCAGAGCTGCAGGTGGCAGCATAGACTCAGAGGACATGAAAGGCCATACTCCATCAAAGATGCTCACACTCTGCTTTGGTGAGCTTTTCAGCAGCCCCTGAAGTACATACTTTTGACCTTTGGATATTTGTTCGCCAGATAAAGTGATACAGTGTGAAGGTCAGTGGTTCGTACTTAGTTTGTCTGTCTCTCTTTGCAAGAGGATGTCATAATTAGCAAGTGCACAGCCTGTGATTTTTTTAATGTCCTAAATGGCTTCAGACAGACTCCATGTTTGTGCTGTGTCACGCGCCACATTTCAGGTATGTTTGATGAAGAAGCATAAAGAAGCGGCAGGTTTTGATAGTTTCGTACAATGTTTTTTTTTGTTTGTTTTTTGGTGAGGACAGTCAGCTGTTTATGATGTAAAAACAGGGATGAAAGGTGAAGGTATTTTGGCCGCAGGGACATTTGTTTTTACACTGATTTACCAGCCGTAGAGCTTTGCATCTTATTATTTTAACTATTGTTTAACCAATTCTGGGAGACTTAGCTTGAGTATGACTTTTTTTTTCAAGGTTTCCCAAGGATTTGTAATGTTATCAGTATGTTAAGATGTGAATCTAAATAAAAGAAACTTAATCTCTCTTTGAGTATATATTCTTCTGCACTGTTAGACCAACTATACTTTCAGCGGCTCGGCAACATATCCATATCCGGTATCTGCATTGTAATTCTCTACATCTATCACTGTTTGGTTATTAGTTCTTTAGTTAGATTGCTACGAGGCTATTATATACAGTAGTTAAACCTCTCATTCAGCTCTCTGGAGCAGGAGCTGGGACACACTAGCTGCTGAGTGAGACCCATCATCCTGCTGAAAAGGCATGTTCAAAGATTCCCCTCCGCTTTGTAGGAACAGGCGAACAGACCTCGCGTGTTAAGCACGAAGGTGGCTTGGGAAATTGAAATGGACATAGTATGAAATTAGAATTACATTTAGAACAAACTTAGATGATAACATATAATATTGGAAATTAGTGTGCATGTTACATGGGCTAATGGTAAATGGAATTTACTAATATAGCACTTTTATCTACGCCATCATGGTGCCCAAAGCACTTCACAGCCGCTGCCATGCAGGGAACGACCAGGGCTACTGGGAGAACATGAGGCTTCAGTGTCTTGCCCAAGGACACTTCAATAGCAGAAAGTTGTTGCGGGGATTTGAACTGGTCAACCTTTGGTCCCTGGAGGAACAATTCTACCAGCTGAGTCACAGCCACCTCGGCCTTTTGTATTTAATTATGACAGTGAATATTATTTGTTTTTCTTAGAAACGATTATTACCATTATGAACTCGGAAATTCAGTAAAAAGAAAATGCAGGAAATGCAGTGTGGTATGTCTTTGCCATTCTTATACACACACGCGCACACACACACACACACACACACACATAGAAATGATCACATTATGAAATGCTCAGATACTGGCTGTATTTGTTCAAAAGTGATTAATGATACAGAAAAAAATAAAAGATTGTGTCTGAAAACTATTTTCCCCCAACTTTATGGGCAACAGTGGAAATAAAATCTGTTAATGTGGGACAAGGTCAAAAATCCCTTTCTCTCTGTGTAAAACAGTTTGTTCCACTCCAATACAACCAAAAGACACTCATTAACTTATTTTAACTCTTCTAAATTTGCATTGTGTGAACTAGTCAATCAGTATAACACATAAAACGTAAGAATGTAAGATTGCCAAATTTCAACAGTGAACGTGTATCCGTGCTGGAGGCAGAAAGAAATGAGTGTGGTAAAACAAAACCACCCAACTCCATTGTGTTTTTACATCGCATACAGACGCATGCACTCACACACACTTCCTCGAGATAAGCACAAGTTGACTAGTGAGCTTGAGATGGCTTCATCAATTACTTTTATGTCCTGCTTTTCACCTTAATGGCCTCTGCATATTCACCATGGGACCGAGAGTGCTTTCTCGGGGAGAGGACACACACGCACACATGCACACAAACACATGCACTGTCAAAGGTGACTGAGTTAGATTTATGGCCTGGGACCATCACCTGTGACTTAGCGTCTGTGAAATTAGTCACAAATAGCATATTAGGGCAGCTAATCAGGCACGTCTTGGCACTTGGCTTTCTTTATGTCCTCATAAACGAGAGAGCCTATGGGTGCCCTCAGGCCTTGGTGTGAATGATCATCTTGACCTCCAATGAACCACACACCACACAGAGAAAAGCAGGGGCTGGATGGAAGCAATGTGTATGTGCACAGAATTGGGGCTTCGATACACTGAGGCAGATGACCATATTCGATCAAGAAGCCATGACCTTATGTTTAATCGCAATCCATGATAATGCCAACAAATGTTCATAAAGAAGCTGGTGATGTTGGGAACTGTCATGAATTAAGATGAAAAACTAAGTCTTCAGGCTACATTTTTATCCCTAGGGTAAGTCTTGCAGGAAGCACGGTCTAAATCCACGCAGAGGCAGGCTTAACCCAGATTTGGTATTTTTGCAGACCAATGCAAGTCTGCTCATCGTGGCACAATCAAAAAAGGACGTTTTATATCGTTGTGCTGTTACGGTTAGCCGACTTTATTCACCACTAGTCGAAGCGTCACCCCTCATTCTCTTTAAATGCCTGGTGTGAGTGGCAAAGAATGCCTTAATTTCCGGACTATAGAATGCACCTGATTATAAGCCGCAACCACTACATTTTTTAAAGGAAAATACATTTTGTACACACACAAGCCGCACCTGTCTATAAGCCACAGGTGCCCATATTGTAACATGAGATATTTGGAAAGAAAGATGGTCCACATAAAGAGGTTTCAACGTTTAATATCATACCTTAAGTGTTCTTTCCACATAATGCCTGAATGCTGCACTCACATGGCTGGGTGAAAACAAATATAGGCTCCGTTCCCTGTCAAGTGATGCTGTGTTTTAAAATGAAAATAATCCTCGCTTGCCGCGACACTAGGTCAACAATTCCTTCATTAGGCTTTCTACCATCCATGCTTTCATGCCAACTTTCACGACAATGTCTTTCGGAAGGTTTTCTTTTGGCTTATATAACCAGATGAACAATACTATGACTGTGGTAGTGAATGCTGCCTCGTTTAATAAATGGAGCACTGTCAAAGGAGCGTTGGATAATCTCGTGGGAAATCTCGTGAGACTTGGACCCCAAAGTGGCGAGATGAACGCTGAGCTGTGCTTATTCAGACCTGATGTATCTGCAATCGGCATTGTAACCATGTAATATATCATCAATGTAAAAAATATATGAAAATAAATATATCATAAAGTATCAAATATCATAACTCTGATGACTAAAATATCGTTGTTTGGGAGTTTGAACGGTGTTGCAGGGTGGGTCGTGTGAACAGCCGTGAAGCAGGAGAGATTAGTTATTTTCCGCGTGTTTCGGCATGCAAGCACAACATGCAAGCATAAAGTGCTCACAAGCCACTGCTGTTCTCTATTTTTGGCTACTTTTCTATTTGTTAGTCCCATTTGACATATCTCAGTCTTTTATTTTATTAATGCTGTACATTTTCTATGTTCAGTCGAAGATAAAGCCTTCATAAAAAATATTTTTGTGTTCGGTCCAGTTTGTCATAGACCGAGGCACACAGCTTTCGGATTGCAGTCCAGCTCAAAACACAAGTGAAGTGCTCCCTGTCATGGCCGGTTGTTTTCACTGTGACACATGATAGCGTCTCGTTGTTACCTTTTCTGCTCGAGCGCTCCCTGGCGGCTGTTGGAAAAATCTTTAAACAGGCCGCATCATTAAATAAGCCGCAGGGTTGAAAGCGTGTGACAAAAGTAGCCGCTTATAGTTGGGAAATTACGGTAAAATGATTTGCGGCAAGTTGAGGCATGTAAGGTACATTCATAAAGAACAACAAGCAGAACCTCCAAGTGATAGTTGTGCTGTGGCCAGTAGGATTACTTTATAAACATCCATCCATCCATTATCTGAGCTGTTTATTCTCGTGACGGTCACGGGCATTCTGCAGCCTATCCCAGCTGTCTCCGGACAATAGTTGGTGTACACCGTTAATTGGTCGCCAGCCAATCGCAGGCTTTAAAAATATATAATGATGAGAATGGTAATAATGCATTCAATGGACTGATTTCTGCATTGATTCACAGAGTTTGATGCTTGCTGTTGTCATATTTAGGAGCTTGGAATCTGTCTGCTTCGTTCAAATTCACCAAAATCACTGCACAACCCCCCCTTGCACAAATACTTGCAGGCGTAAAGTTTAGTCTACTTTCAGCCACCACATTGTCAGGAGCACATGTCCTTGGTATGCACGAACGCTGTTGAGGCAAAAATCCAAATACGACAGTTTTTATGTTCAAGCAGCGGCTGGGCTGTATACTAATATACTGTCAACTGTACTATACATTAATGTCAAATTGTTATTTAAAGCTGTAAACTGAATTTAGTTTGTTTCAAATGTGCATTTCCCCCATTTTTTTTCCATCCAAGTGGCACGAGTCCCATGGTATCTCCTGACGAGCAGGTGAACTGTTGGACACTGAAATCTCTGGCACCAGCAAGAAACCTCTCATAACCTCATGAAATAGTAAAGCAAGCTCTTGTTCCCAGTCGCAAGTCTGTCAAATGAACAGGAGAGGTCACAAGGGTTGATAAATGCATTAAAGGATAGAATGGTGGGAGGAAGGAGAGGAAATGTTGAGGGACTAGAGGAGGAACTCACACATCTCTCATATGCTTTGTGCCCTACTGAAGCAATAGCATGTTTTCATATCAGCAATCTGGTGTGATGATTTAGTCACTGCCTGAGGAGTGCTCAGCTATTTTGCCCTTCATTGACTTAGTACGGCCTCACTTAAATTAGCCTTTATTTAAAGGAGCTCTCTAAATCGCCTCCCAGCGCTGTCTCCTCCCCTCAATCTCTCGCTTTTGTGATTTTTCCACTGAGGAGATGAATTTGAAATTTCAATCAGAGAGTTATTAAATATTGATGGGTCTTCGAAGTCGTTAACGAGGTCTTGGCAAGGACAGGGGAATGGTCCCTTCTGTTCGTTGGTCGCCACTTTGCTGCAGCTCAGCCACCTTGAGGGATCCAGCCAGGTCAGAGGTCACTGTACCCAACCGTAATCTCCTGACTTCTATGAAATCCTTTAATGTCACACCAATGCTCTTCTCTTTGACATCAGCTTTTAACTGGCTCTCATCACACATACTATATGCAAAAAAAAAAATTCACAAAACTTTCAAATTATACATTATGTAGAGCAGCCTTTATCCTCCGTTTGAGTTGTGTCAGTTATAATGAGAGTACTTGTGTGTGATTTGATATGATAATAGACATCTTTAACTGGGTCTCCGTGGACCTCCTGTGTGTCACGACTGATCACTTCTAAAGGAATAAGTGCCTCCGGGCCACCATGGAGCACAGCAGTGCTCAGATGGTTCAATACACTTTACTATAAAACCAAGATGAGACACCTTTTTTCTATTACTGCTGCTGCTGCTGCTGGAAAGAAACTACTGCCATCTAGTCAAATGTTATGTACTCGAGATGTGATCATACATACTATTCAAGTTTTAATTTGGTGAGAAGCACAGTCTCTGTTTTGCAGGTGAGACATATTACAACTGACCGCTGGCAACGAGTGAGAACGCAATCTCATGCAACTCAATATTTCCCATTGAAAGTAATGGAAATAGAAATGACCTATACCAGGTTCTACCATGAAAAGAAATTTATTGTCAAAGCAATGTTATATATTAATATTTTAAACATTCTTTTGAGTAGGCATAAAAGTTAACCACTGTTACTCATATATGTAATAAAAACAAAACAAGCAAAACACTCTATCCAGATGACAAAGGTCAAAGGACCAGTACAAGAATGTGAGCACAAATGTGCCTTATGCAACAATTTTTTCTTGATTCTTTATCGACAATGTAAATATTTTTGTCCACAGCCTATATATCACGACATACACAAACTTGATTTCCAAACCACTCTCAGACATGAAGAAGTGTACATTATGTATGTGTTTGCCTCTGTAGGTCTTCAGGTAACTTGAGTTGGATATTTGTTATTTTCCTCATGATTTTCATCACCTACTCCCTCATATGTGAGTCAGTCTTATGGATTAAGTGTCACACAAAGCAATGAAAACTGAAACAGCTGGTAATCCCTTAATGCTCGCAAAATACATGTATGACGATATTTCCAACTCTTGAGTGTATGATTTCAGGGATGTTTGACTAGAGATAGTGATGCCTCGTAAAGGCATAGTTAGTAGTGGAATGTCCGAGGAAACCGGAATACCTGGACAAAACCCACACTGGCACGGGGAGAACATGCAAAGTCTATACGGGAAGGCCGGATCCGGAATCGAATCCTGCACTGTGAGGCGGGCGTGTTAAACAGTCGACCACCATTCCGCCCATTATGGAAAATTGTGTGATTAGTGAATTAAAGTATGTTGATTGCTAAACACCACTATGTATGCACACACACTCACACACAGAGTGAGAGCACTGTGTGCGTGCGCGCGTGTGTGTGTGTGTGCGTGTGTGTGCGCGTGTGTGATTGTGTCTCTCTCTCTCTCTCTCTCTCTCTCTCTCTCTCTCTCTATATATATATATATATATATATATATATATATATATATATATATATATATATATATATATATATATATATATATATAGCAACTCTGACCAAATACCTCCAGCGGGTGAGGCAAAGTCCCAAGAAGCCAGCTCAATGGCAAGAATAAGACCCGGGCAATAAACAGCTATGCCCTGCCAGTGATCAGATACCCTGCAGGAATAATCAGGTGGCCAAAGGAAGAGATTCAGACCACGGATGTTAAGACCCGAAAGCTCCTAACCATGCATGGAGGGTTCCATCCCAAATCCAGCACCCTGAGACTGTACGCAAGCTGAGAGGAAGGAGGCTGGGGACTAGTGAGTGTGAGAGCCACTGTCCAGGATGAAACATCCAAGCTCCATGAATACATCAAGGAGAAGGCTCCAAAAGATGACATACTCAGAGAATGTCTCATACATTGGGGAACAGAGGATGAGATGCTGGAAGAGGGACCATCATGGGAGGACAAGCCCCGACACGGGATGTACCACCGGACCATAACTGAAGTGGCTGATCTCAAGAAGTCCTATCAGTGGCTAGAGAGGGCTGGCCTGAAGGACAGCACAGAGGCACTCATCCTGGCTGCTCAGGAGCAGGCCCTGAGCACCAGAGCCATTGAGGCCCAGATATACCACACCAGACAAGACCCAAGGTGTAGGTTGTGCAAAGAGGCACCCGAGACGATCCAACACATAACTGCAGGGTGTAAGATGCTGGCAGGGAAAGCCTACATGGAACGTCTTAACCAGGTGGCTGGCATAGTCTACTGAAACATCTGTGCCGAGTATGGACTGGAAACCCCAAGGTCAAAATGGGAAACACCTCCGAAGGTGGTGGAGAATGACCAAGCGAAGATCCTGTGGGACTTCCAGATCCACACTGACAAGATGGTAATGGCGAACCAACCGGATATCGTGATCATAGATAAAGGGCAGAGGAAAGCCGTTGTAGTGGATGTAGCGGTCCCAAGTGATGGAAACATCAGAAAGAAGGAACACGAGAAACTTTAGAAATACCAAGGGCTCAGAGAGGAGCTGGAGAGAGCCTGGAAGGTAAAGGTGACAGTCGTGCCCGTGGTGGTCGGAGCACTCGGGGCAGTGACCTCCAAACTAGATGAGTGGTTGCAACAGATCCCGGGAACAACATCGGACATCTCAGTCCAGAAATGTGCAGTGCTGGGAACAGCAAGGATACTGCGCAGAACCCTCAAGCTTCCTGGCCTCTGGTAGAGGACCCGAGCTGAATGGGGGACGAACACCACCCGAGGGGTGAGACGAGGATTAAAAAAAAAAATAATATATATATATATATATATATATATATATATATATATATATATATATATTTTTTTTTTTTTTGGGGGTGATGATTTGGATAAATATATAGAAGTACAGAATTATCTTAATCGTAATATTTCAACCACTGGTGATTCTCATCATTGTGCTATCTTCTAATTGTATAGTGCTCTGTTGTTCACTGGGAAATGCAAAAACATCTCCTTTTTAAAGTGGTGCACTCCGTTATGTTGAACAGTGCATGTGAGTGCGTGTTTATTGATTCATTCATAAATATGCCTTGAGTACGAAAGCTTGGAACCAGGAGTGTCGTCGATGTCAGTAATGGTAATGCAATCAAAAGCATAACAGGGATAGCCTATTTCTGCACTTAGATTCTTGGCAGTGGTTTGATCAAGACAGAATAAGCTTGTGACTTTTCAATTCCAGCCATAATTTGTTTCAATATTACATCTCCAGAGTAGAGCAAGTGATGGAATTTTTCCTATCCTCTGCTGTCGCAGTGGGAAGCTGACGATATACCATAATAGGTTATCACCAACCATATCTTTTGCAAAATAGAAACCCAACACATGTACATCTGTGGCCTGGTGTCACTGCCTTAAATATACATCAGAAATGCATTAAATTTGCTGATTGCTATTCTTTTCTTACAGCGTGTCAAGCCCAAAATTTATTTTTGCTTTGTGGCTGCCCGATTACTTGGAATTGCTCGCGGTCTCTCTGACATTGATGGATTTGAAGAACGTGACAACGTTACATTTATTCTCCGAGTGCATATGCAGTTCATGTTAGTGTGTGCGGGTTCATGTGACTGGGTGATGTACCGTTGTTTTCTTTAGATTGTCTTATTTTCCATCAGTGAGAGTTGACCTTTTTTTTTTTATACTACATACAATTTACTGAACTGCCAACACTGCTCTAACACTGATCAGCTCACCATGTGCTCCTCTTTCTAACAAGCAATGCAGCAGACTGAGAGTAAGATGTCTGGGATTATTTTTCCATAGATTTTTCTTGGTGGATAAATTCCAGTCCTGACTCATCCAAATTCACAAGTTTCTGGTTTCAGCACAGAACTCATCTGATGCTGTACTGGATTTAATAACTGACCCGCTGTTTCTTACAGAAATTGATGAATAGAGAGGATGAGACAAACTTACCATCTGAAAACAGGCTGTCCATTTATTATCTTGTACATCATTTGTGATCAATACGTTTCTTTGGCAACCACAAGCTGGCGCAGCGGTTAAAAAATGTCATACCTTCAATTGGAACACCTGACGTGGCAAGGGAAGGTTTTTACTTACCATGAATGCCCCCGATTATCCAATTATTTGATATGCCACCTAAGATCATACAAACAGGTTCTGCTCCTACACAGTCTTGGAACATTAAAGAAAATAAAGGAAAAGGGAAGATGTGCATGGACAATCCAAAGTGCACGTCAATTTATCCTTGCTACAAATATTTTGTCACAGATAAGGTGATTTGAAGCAACATTTATCCTGCACAACGGAGTGAGAAATGTAACTGAATGAATTGTCTAAACAAGAATCCCATTTAGACAGAGGCTATTGACCTCTGTAGGGTGGGATGAGGAGTGAGCACACACATGTTACTGTCTTATAAATTTAAGTCATGGACATGCCCGTCCTCTTCCATCGGGGGCTCTGACATGCCCCTCGGATTGATGTCCTCCCTGCCCATTTGTCTGTTTTACACTCTTTAGTGTCTCCGCGCTCCGCTAGACCTGCAGCCCTTTGCCTTGATTGGGTATTGACAACAAATCAAATGGCTGTAATATATGGTGATGTGTGCCAGTGTCCCAGCAAGACAAGATAGTCGTACGGTTGGCTCCGTTGGTTTACATGTGTTCTCTGTGAATGTCAGCGAGGATCCATATTGATTCCACAGGACAAAGAGTCATTCTTTTTCTGGTAGCCAATACATAGTTAGTCAAAGGTGTGCTACAATGAGGACGGTTAAGGAGTGTAGAATTAAGACACACTTGACGTGGGGAAATACATTGGGTGAAGAGGGCTTTTAGACTGTGAATCTGGTTAATGTCTTGCCTTCTGATTGTTTGCTTTGAAAGTAACGTGTGCATTTAAAAAGTTTATTTTTTACTCACCCTGGGGCCTCCTCAGTAAATGAAGACAACAGTAAGCACCCCTTCGTCGCTCTCTCTATCTGTCTCTCACACACACATACATACACACACACACACGCACATGTGCGCGGAGATGGACAGACAGACAGACAGACACACACACACACACACACACACACACACACACACACACACACAAACACACACACACACACACACTCTGACCGAGCATCTTTGAAATGGGTTTTGTATTGATTTTTGTAACTACCCTGTTAGATGACGTTGTGCCTTAGCGTGTCATTTCTAGATGGCCCAGCCCCGAGCAGGTCATTGAGGTGCTAACTGTCATTTGGAGGGACAGAAAAGCAATCATAGCTTTTTCATTACTTACTGTTTTCCCTCCCCTCCCCCTTGCCTTTTCCCTCTGTTTTTACCCCCAGTCGTGAGATCGTCTGACATATTATGGCTTCTGTGATTTAACTGCACTCTTAAATTAAGTGCGGGAATATCAAGCTGTAGCTTTGAAAAATAAAAATAAACTCTTGTGTCAATAGATCAAATACCCTGGAGGTCAAAGCTATGAACTTGTAGTGGCACACTCATGAATTTCTAACTTGTACTGCCTTGTTGTGTTTCAGGTGTACACAGGAAAATGTGCTTGTGGCTGGAAAGGAGCTGTTCATGTAGCAGTTGAACTGCATATTTACAGCTCCTATTCATATGCAATATCATTTTGGGAATATCAAAACACATTCTCTCAGGAGGAAGTCACAATTACTTATTTTGAAAATTCTACGAAATGCTTGTTTTGTCAGTATAAATTTCGCTGAATCGTGTGACAGTTGAAATAAAAGCACTTCACACAACTTCATTTGAGGTTTGAACTGTCGGTCCGGCTGGAGTCTTGATTATAGTAATGACTGTGGTGTGGCAAAGCAGCATCGGTCAAGGTTAGGCAACTAAAACTCTAAGCCAAGGCTTATTGTAAGTCAAGCTTACAATAAGCAATTAGCAAAACCAGAACCAATGGAAGCGTAAATGCAGGAGAGCAGAATGAATTGCAGCCTTTGTGAGCAAACACCATAATTAACCAGTCATGCATTTGCCTTTTCAGACATTGTGCTTATTTTACAGCATTTCGAGAAACCAGAGTCGTGCTTGTATGTGTAACACACATGGCACATTAAATGCTTTTGTGATCATCTGTAATAATCATGTAACTAAGTCTTGACCTTTGAGAGCACAAAAACAGAAATGACAGCAACCCTAAATAAATCTTTCTAATGAGTCAAATTGTTATCATAAGTGTCAGAAATCTGTAAGTGATTGTGATTGATAATGTAACAAAAGTAGGACAAGATGACCTACAGACTATGATGTGTTTGAGCTCCAGATGAATCAGGGGCTTCACTTGACGCCCTCTGACTTTGTATGAGATTAGCAGTTTCATGTGGAGGAGTAATAAGTGGGCTTTCTGACATTGTTGCTACGCAGTTCTTTGAATGGGCACCGTCTGAAACAAAGACAATGCCCAAAGGAGGACGTGATCACACACATGCTACTGATTTCATCACACTATGCGAACTTAATCGCGTAGTGCCTTTTGATTCCAGTGCCGGAAGAAATCAGGGCGATATCACCACTACCTGAAGGAAATACTTGGGAAGTCGGCCAAGAGAAAAATTTCATTATTCCATCCGTTTTCTATCTGGCCTATCCTCATTAAGCCCATGACAGGAAACTGATAAACACACAAATATTCACACTCACAGTTATAATTTGGAGTCTTCAATGAACCCAACATGCATTGTCTTCTGAAAGGTTGTTGAAGTATCCGGAGTAAACTTTGGTCAATGTCCTTGACCGAGTTGGCCTTCTAAAAACTAGACGGCTTAATGGGTCCCAGTCATTTTAAGCATGTTTCTTTTCAGGAAATATCAAACGAGTCTTGGTGTCATGATTGACAGTTCTTTTAAACTACCGGTAGATAAGCAAATCAGCACACTGGTAAAAGCATGATTCTTTCTGCCGTGACTGAATGTGAAAGTAAAATTGCATTGCATGTTTCTTATAGGGGTGGTTGACAAGTTAGCACGTCTGCCTCAGATTGCAGAGGTTGATTCCAGCTCCAGCCTTCCTGTGTGAAGTTTGCATGTTCTCCCCGTGCCTGTGTGGGTTTTCTCCTGGTACTCGGTTTCCTCCCACATTCCAAAAACATGCTTGGCAGGCTGATTGATCACTCTAAATTGTCCCTAGGTGTGAGTGTGGGCGTGCATGGTTGTTCGTCTCTGTGTGCCCTGCGATTGGCTGGCAACCAATTCGGGGTGTCCCCCGCCTACTGCCCGAAGACAGCTGAGATAGGCTCCAGCACCCCCCGCGACCCTAGTGAGGATAAAGCGGTTCGGAAGATGAATGAATGAATGAATGAATGTTTCTTATAGGGGTGGTTGACAAGTTAGCACGTCTGCCTCACATTGCAGAGGTTGATTCCAGCTCCAGCCTTCCTGTGTGGGTTTTCTCCTGGTACTCCGGTTTCTTCCCACATGCCAAAAACATGCATGGCAGCTTCAGGCATAGGTGTCAAACTCCGGTCCTGGAGGGCCGCTGTACTGCATGTTTTCCAAGTCTCCCAGTGGCAACACACCTGTTTCAAATGATCAGATCATCAGCAAGCTCTGTGGAAGCCTGACATTGAACCTGTTCATTTGAATCAGGTGTGTTGCAACAGGTAGACTTGGAAAACATGCAGGACAGTGGCCCTCAAGGACCTGAGTTTGACACCCCTGGCTTAAGGAACACTCCAAATTATCCCGAGTTGTGCTTGTGAGCACGAAAGGTTGTTCATCTCTGTGTGCCCTGCGATTGTCTGGCAACCAGTTCACGGTGTCCCCCACCTACTGCCCGAAGACAGCTGGAATAGGCTCCAGCATGCCCGCGACCCTTGTGAGAATAAGCGGATTGGAAAATGGATGGATGTTTCTTCTTGTTTTTCATATGTATTTTTCTCTTTCGCCTTTGTGTTTCTTCATCGTGTTATATTTTATTATGTACAGCACTTTGGGCATTGTTTACTGTGTTCAAATGTGTTATATAAATCAACACTGACCTTGAGTTTGACCTTGACCCACACTTGCTCCGTGTGTCGATATCATTTAGGTTAACAACATAGTATCCTTCGAGTGAGTTAGGCTTCAGGTGTACGACTGTATCAGAGCAAAATTTGAAAGCTGTGATTGTAATGCCCATTTCAAATTGTTTTCTTATTGATTACTCAATTACGTCGAGAACATCTGTGGGAATGCACGGGATGAAGAACAACTATGTTGGGCATTTTTTACAACCCTCCCGACACTACCCACCAGCTATGACACTGGCCTTCTCACTGACTGATTCTCCGCTACCACAGGTCGATTGCAATTGCAGTCCCCCCACCCACACCCCCGACCACCCCACGCACACACACCAAAGTAAGGCATTGCCATAGTATGAACATTTTAAAATATCAAATGCACGTGTGAGTATTTGCTATTGACTGTATCTACTGTTAAAATATCCTTTAATGTTGGGATCACACAAACACACACAGACATACACATTCTCCTCAAGTCCACTTGCCACCCAACTTGTCTATCATGCCCCTGTGCTTTTTTTTTTCCCCGTGAAGGTGTTGGGCTGTTATCAGCAAGACCACTGCACGGATGGCTGCCCTAATTGAGAATAATGAGGGTCACATTGAACATATGGTCGGTGTTGTGTCCCCACCACCCCCTCTTCTTTCCTTTCTCCTTCTCTCACTGTGTCCATGTCTCCACAAGACAAAAGGTTCACTCTAACTTTGCCATGGCTAAGCAAGAATCAGTGTGGCAAGAACAAAAAGAAAAAAAAGGACACTGACTTACTTTTTTTTCTTCTGACAAGTTAGTCTCCAGGCAAGTAGTGACCAGCCCATCTGTGTATGGAAGGCCTGCTAAAATCAGGGCTGGCAGTTGGCATATCTGCTTTACATTTTTGAGGTTCAAATCCAAGCTCTGGTCTTTCTGTGTCGAGTTTGCATATTCTCCATGTGCTTGCGTGGGTTCTTGGTGTCAGAGCTGCGATTACAAGTCAATTTCAAGAACTACCGGTATGTTTAATGTTTACAAATGTGGATATGTGATATGGTTTGATTTCAGAATAAATCCTAGTACCCTTCCAAAACTCTTATAATCTTTGCCAATTTATAATACAGTACTGTAACTTCAATAGTCAGTTAATCTGCAACGTCTCATGTTCTCTTTAACCCTTTTTTATTCAAAGAGGTGCTTTCCATAACTATGTCATTAATTCTATGCATTGGATGATGGATCGATTTTTATGGACTATGTGGTCAAAAGACAAGTTAGATTTCTGTCAAAAAATAAATCAATAAATAATTCGGATCAGATGCATTCAAGATACGACAACAAAATGTGTTGCAGATTTTCATAAAATAGCTTTGCGTGAAATCTTCCAGGTCCCCGGATCTCAGCCACACTGATTAGATTTAGATGCACTAGTACAGGTTTATGAGATCACTAGCAAACTGTGAAATGATTTGCTGGCATCTCAGATTGTCATGTAATTTCCTTAGGAGACTGGATTTATGGCTATCTGTGACCCAGTTACAGTGTTGTTATGCCGCATAGCTCCTGGTTGCAGGAATGGGTCTCCTGTTTCATGTAGAGACAGGTGTAGTCTCATGATATGAGTAGCATGTGGATGCATAGTTGACGTATGCCTTAATGTACTGAGCAAGTAGACTTTACATAATGACACAGCTGCACTATTTTTCCCCCCATTCCTTGTAATGTGAGATGTACCACACATGGACAACATGCACGCCAGGTTCTCCAAAATGTCAAGTGAACAATTTACCCTAAGTTTCGGAGACATTCTTTGGATTCCGGATGGCAAAACGGCCAGTTAAATTTGTCACGGCTGTTAATCAGAGTTGACTCAACTTGAAGTTAAAAATGCTCTCAATTTTGCTCTCAATCGTTGTTATTTATTTTTCGGTCAAGTTATTACAATGAAAAATGGTCGATCACAGAGCCAAACATAAATCTAGCCTTTGTGTCAGAAGATAAATGTTGATGCTCTATCCATACAATATTGTTTCTATACATTATGGTTGTATTGAGAAAATTTTGTCTTCCTTTATTTGATTGTTGAAATATAAATGTCCATACAGGTCCCCGACCAGTACTGAGCCAGCCACTGACATTTCTCCACTTTGAAAACACAATGAAATCTGAATATTGCCTCAGTTGAGCAGATGCCCGTGGGGAAATAATCCAGGGTCTCTGAATAGTCCTTAATTGAATTGTCTTTTACTAAATAGAGTTTGCTCTAATGCATACTCTCATCGGTGAATATGACAGCCGGCTATGGTTCTCATATCTGCCTAAAAGAGCCCCCAGTTCCAAGAGCTATTAACTGTATTACCCAAACCAATATCCCTGCCTAAGCTCATTACCCCGAACCCATTGTGTATTTTTGTCACTACATCTTTGCTCAAAATCCAAATCAGCCTTTGATGGATGCTTAACAAGACTGCACCTTTATCACGTATTCTGCTGACCTTCAACAAATTGCTCTGCAAGTTTGCAGCCATTAAAATGATAGAAATGTTTTTGTTCACACATGATTCAGAGCGAACGGAAGAGTGTGTCGACTGTGTTTTTATTCACCCCACGCTGAGAGGGTCTAACCTTCATATGAACCCGTGCCATATGTCAGTTTCTGTGAGGTACAATATTCGGGAATACACATTACTCAAACTGGCCTTTTATAAGACAGTTTGGTCATTTAGCCAAAGTTGAAAAACAAACAAGTGTCCACTGACTCACAAATAAATGAAGGTTTTGCAGGGGCGCCGAGACAAAGAACAGTACCTGTTTTGTTTACTCTAGAAGATAATATATGAGTCTTGGAAATTGGAAAAAAAAAAAAGAAAATATACATCTTTGGTTAAATAATGACTAAGCAATAAAAGATTGCATTTACAACTGTGACTTGCGAGAATAGTGCTTTATTGCAATATGGACAGCTTTTTATCCCGTTCCAGCAGATTTTCTGCAGAAGCGCCATTTTATTAGTCTGTATTTCTTAGTTAGCTGTGGATAGATGTTGTCCACTTTTATGAGAGAGAGAGCCAATGTCTTATCATGACTAATGCTCCCCAAGATAAGTAGATGAGTTAGTATCTCCCTCTGACTGAACACTGGAAAGACAGATGGAGAGGTATCACCTTTATATCATTATTTATGCCGAAAAGTGATCTTAGGATGCATAACAGAAGGATACGTTGTATATTTGCACACTTACAGATAACGTCACCATTGGTGTCAGACGCCACAATTATCCAGCCAGTGCTACAAGGATAAGTGGATTGAGGGGCTAATACCGGAGATGCTGGCATGTACTACACAATCCATTAGAGTACAACACTCCCGAAGTAGCCATTCTATAAAGTAAAAAAAGATACATATAATAATAATGAGCTTCTTAACCATACCGCCACCTGAATTTCTGTCATGTTGTGGTTGGCTTGTTTGTTTATCAAGGACAGATCGATATTTCACTTTTTAATTGAATGACTTCGATTCAGACTAAAAGCCCTCCGCCTAATAACATACCAATTACAGTACAGCAAAGACCAACTCAGAGTAAATATGAATATGATTTTATAATTTATTGTTTTAAATACTGGGACCGGGCATGGCTGCACTTGACACCGCTTGATTAATAACCGGTGCTTCAGTCTTAAAGCAGGAATTAAGGCAGGCAAGTTTCAGATAGTCACAAAGGAGTTAAAATGTAATTTGTCAGAAGAAGCTGGTACTCTTGACATCGCTAGATAAACAAGTGAATCAAGACTGAGACACCCCCCCCAGTTTAAGGCATTGGTCATTATGAATGAATGGATTGCTCAAGTCAAGTAGAAATATTTGTGGTAGGCTTTGTGATTACCTTATGGCAATCTATTTCAAGCACTCAGCTTAATGATGCCTGTGCATTTGCATTTTTTTTGGGGGGGGGGTAATTTCTACGTATCTGGATTTAGAATCCATATGGTAATGATCCTCACGTTCTCATATTATTAATGGAGTTGGGCTTTGCAGCTTGTCCAAATCTAGTAACATATGTTATTTCAAAGACTCATTGATTCATTTTGTCCGTGGATGAATTATTGTCAGAATGCAAACTGTGTAATGTGGCTACTTAACTAATGACCTGTCTGCAGTGAACTCCTCACTGGTCACTCATAAACACAACAGTGGGAACCAAACAGATTGTTCAAGCTCAATTAGATGTCACGCATATCTTTTGCTTGCTCAAGCAGTCGGGGATTTTTAACAAACAAGATATTCTTACTCCTACTACTTTGGAATTGTGGTTAAGAATCGTTTTATAGGTTAACCCTCTCATTTACATAATTGCACTCGAAGGTATCATTGTGATACAATTTCCTGCACATTTTAAGTATATTGGCTTACATATATTATGAATATTGCTGAACTGTGGTTGTTTTCAATTACAGGCATTAAGTCAGTCAGTGGGATTTTTGCCCAGGATATTTACAATGATACTGCTTGCGCTTCCCCGTCTCTTTAACATCTTTTTTCTACACAATGCTATGTTAGGCGGCCCGGTGGTCCAGTGGTTAGCGCATCGACCTCACAGTGCAGAGGTATTCATTCCCAGCTCCGGCTTTCCTGTGTGGAGTTTGCATGTTCTCTCCGGGCCTGCGTGGGTTTTCTCCGGGTGCTCCGGTTTCCTGCCACATTCCAAAAACATGCATGGCAGGCTGATTGAACACTCGAAATTGTCCCTCGGTGTGAGTGTGAGCGTGGATGGTTGTTCGTCTATGTGCCCTACGATTGGCTGGCAACTGGTTTAGGGTGTCCCCTGCCTACTGCCCGAAGACGGCTGGAATAGGCTCCAACACCACCTGCGACCCTTGTGAGGATAAGCGGATCACAAAATGAATGTCTAATACAAGAGCTGCATCTTGTATTCAGCCATGACAATCATTATTATGGTATTATTATTATAACCTGATAACATGATAAACTAACTGTCCACTGCAGTAACCACTGTCCCTGAAAGAGTTATTAATTGTAAAAATGTTTGTTGTTGTGGTTGTAGTTTATGTAGTGTACTGCGTCATACTGAGAGTTGTTGCTCATATTTTTGGCTGTTTCATGTAACGAAATGTGTATCATACATATCGAGTACCAGTAACCAAAATATAAGACACACTAACTAACTAAAGCCCACTTAACATCATTGAAACCAAAAACCTGTTTCTTCATACTGATTTTACGTATGAAACATCAAGTTTATTCTTCCTGAAACATAGCATGATCATCATAGAACTTTGAAAGACTTTGTCAGTGAGCTCGGTCTAAAACCTGTGACTCTGAACAGGGTAAGCAGTTTAGAAAATGAACAATCACATGACAATTGATGAATAATGTCCTGATAGCTGCACTTCGAATGTTAATTGTAAAATGTCATGATTTGTTGAAAAGCTGGAAGTTCTGAACGGATGCTTATGGCTGGATTTATACCTCAGGCCGAGCGCCGTATAGCTGATTTGTCTTCCTACGTCCACTTGTTTCACGAATCTCATTCCAATTTCCTTGTGTTTACATTTGGTGTCCTCTCGAAACAACCCACATTCGGAACCATTCACCCTTCACTAAATGTGAATACTTTTTTATTTTTTTCATGCAACCCTCGCAGCATGGATCACACTCATTGTTTCTCTTGACCTTGTTGTCTGACCTCATAGGCTCATCTCTTAAATTCAACACTTAATGGATATCACACGAGTCCTTAACAACCTGCCCAAGGTTACGGTGGAAGAATTGTCATGCACATAACCATTATTTTGATTCCGGAGCTTGAAGCATTGTTGTGGTTAGCAGTTGAGAGCGAGATGTTTGACCTTGTTTAGACCCGTGAATCTAATCTTGTCGTCCATCATCCAGTCAATTATTTGTTATTTGTGTTCTGATCAACTGCTCGAGGTGATGACTCCTGTCCCTGGGTTTTCCAGCAGTCAATTTCAGCTTTCTCAATTGGGACAAAGCTGTTGCCTTCAGCTCTGTTACCTTGCTGCTAATAGATACACCCGTTGTCCTTCGAGAACAGTGGACTGGCCAGTGTTGACGTAATCCTTCATGAACTGTATAAAACATTTAACCAGATTGCAGAAAAGGTCACTAATTCACGTTAATATGCCCTTCTATGAGGCAGCATTGTGGGTGAGCGGTAAGCATCTGTCCGCCCCACAGTTATGAGGGGTTTTGGGTTTGAATCTTAGCTCCGGCCTTCCCGCGTGGAGTTTGCATGCTCTCCCTTGTGATTGATTGGGTTTTTTGGGTTAGAGCACAGGTGTCAAACTCTTTTTTGTCACGGGCCAGATTTTAGTTACTTTCCCTCGGAAGGCCGTTTTGACTTAAACCATATAAAGAAATCAAGAACAGTTCATTCAACTATTGTTTGAGTTACTGTCATGGGGGGGGTTGGTAACAAGAAGATGCTTACAATGTCACTAATTTATTACATATGAAACTTTGAAATAATGGTAGAGATTTTCACAAGCATCATGAAAATTGACATCTTTGAATTGCTTTCGTGGGCCACAAAAAAATAATGTGGTGGGCCGGATATGGCACCCGGGACTTGAGTTTGACAAATATGGGTTAGAGTTTCTTTATATTCTATTCAGATAAGTTGATTCCTGTTTGATAGCATTTTCATTACGAAAACCTTTCAAACATACCAGTGCAAAATTGTACTTGACTTCTATTCTTTTCTCACATTTTGCAATCCTACACACTGATCAACTCTCAGTTTCATGAAGTGCTTTCCCAAATAGTTGATGGGTGATGGGGGAAACAAAGCCTTGGAAGAGAATATTCCACTGAATCACCGTTACACTCGGGTGCAAGAAAGAACAAGTTAAACAAATGCTCAAGTTGAGTTTGGTTTTCTTTTTTTTTTTATTCCTCTCTGCTGTGCCCCAACTGCCTCTCAGCATCTCGTCTGTCACAATGACGAGGCATAATGGGCCTGAGAAGATCAACCCATCTAAAGAGGGATTTGGAACCTTTCACCTCCAATAAATCCAGGCTGGGGAAGCTCTGTAGTTCATAAATGTGCAGAAGCAGTGTTAAAACCCTACCTACTCTCAACAATCTCACGGAAACCGATTTCTCTTAGAGTTCAAATAAAATGAACTACTGCATTCGAATGACACTCAACAGTAAGTCTATTTGGTGAAAGTGAATGAACTCTGAGATTAGTTTAAACAAGACACATATTGGATAGTTTGTCAGTCTAATCGGATGGGCTATGATAAACCCCTCTCTGAACAGAATTGGAAATATCCATTCAGGCGACAGAAAACCTATCGGCATGAAAGCCTAACAACATTAGTAGAATTTGATTGTTGCTGGGACCTACATGTGGTGTGATGCGGTGTTATGAAAGATTGATCGGCTTGTTTGCCCGAGATAATTACACGTGGTTAGTCCAAAACATTTGACTGCATAGTACTTGGACCATCTCAACATTATAACTACCGGTAGTTGCACAATATAACGATATCCAATGCGATCAAATAATCTGGTCAAAAGCTGCCTTTAGATTGACACTTTCAGTCAGTATTCATCTCTTGAATTGAATATTGTATAAGTGGTCATAATGTATGTTGTGTGGAATCTTCTTGTCATGGATTTTTCTTTTTTTTTTGTTTCTGATCACGATTATTGATGATCCATCATTTAAGGTCTTTGGACATGTGTATTGAATGCTACTGCACGTAATTGTTCAGTGCTGGGAAACAATTTATTGGTTAAAGATTCAGCTATTTTTCGGGTAAATCAAAATATGTTTGGCCTCATCATCGCCTCAGTTCGCATCACTCATGTAAAATTCTCAGTTCAACCCTCAATTCCTTATCTTTCCAATAAAGGTAAACGTGCACCGTGTATTCCAAAATTTCGAAAACAACTTTCCTTGCTTGAAGTTGTAACCACACACATTTATATGGTTAAAAAAAAGTACAAATCCCCCCTTTCTACATGATTTAGAAGCACAGGGACGTTTCTGTATGCGATTTGATTAAAGGCAAAGAAGCCGCACTTCTGATGATCATTAATCACAACATACTAATTACCAAGGAGTTCTTTCATGTTCAGTTCAAATGTTAGAAAATGAACTCCCTTGTCATTTGCTGGGATCTTCAAGGCAGGGGACAAACAAACACTAATAAGGTCTGTCCCTTTCAAAGAGGCCGAACATCATAAGCACACATCACAGTATCTCACTAGGTGAAAGGACCATCTTAACTGTAAATAAATTAAGCCAGAATATGCTTAATTATTTTGTTGCCTGTCCTCGGTGAACATGGCTTCTTTAAGTATTGACACGGTTTGGACTGAAGGAAAAACACTACGTAGACGAGTGGAACAAAATCACGACGACCGTACTAAACATAATGTAATGCATATTTGATGGAGTGTTTCACTGATACCTGGATAAATAAGATATTCCGTTGTCTGATGCAATCGCCTCTGAAAATACATCAATGAAATAAGCCCTGATTTGTTGGCTCCATTTGGCAGATAGCCAAAGGCAACGAAGAAACATAAGCAAAGGCCATAATGTTGTTTATCAGGACTTAATCAAATAAGAAATGACAAACCACGCTGTCTGATTCAGAAATTTACACTGAACAGTACTGTAAAATTGTCTATATTGTTTGTTGGAGTTTCTCCTGGGTGGTTGGGACCTTTTGGGGAGCAGAAAAGTGCTTGATAGCCTGAAGCGCCCTTGGTTTTTTGATCATCTCAAGATGAAGATTAAATAAGTAGCTATAGCTGATTTGTTAGGGAGTGGGAGTAGAAAAGGAATCGTTAAAAAATAAAACACTTTTTTTTCTATTATTCTAAGTTGTCAAAGTTGTGGTCCAGGTTCCAATTTGAGAGTATTCAGTTTCGTCCACTGAAAGATGAATCATTTCCCTTTGGGTGTTGTCCGCACATGTTGTGTTTTTAAAAGACTAACATCATTAGGTGGCACAATGTGAAGAACATAAGATTTAGCCTTGCCGCTAACACAATGACAGCCCGCCATTTGTACGAGCAACAATAGTGGTCTCTCCGCAATATCAAATTTTAGAATCAGGAGTTTATGAGCAAGGCTTTCACTGAGCAAAAGGACCTCGGGGCCCTATAGCCCGTAGAAAGACAATTACTTGTATAGGTATTATTGTGTGATGGACTCTTTTTGTTGGTGGCCTGTAAAACACACCGATGATATTTATTTTTGATTGGCTTTTGCCACAGTTCACAGGGCAAATGTAATTTCTTTCATGTCATGATGATGTTTACATACAGTTAGCAATGAAGTAATCTCTTCATTAAGTAGTCTTTTTATTTTTATTCTTCTAGTACAAAATGTAATTCAATTGGTTTATGTCCAATTCCCTTCAGAAAGTATCGAACAAGCAATGCATATAGTTTTAAGAGGAGTTTATTGCAAGCATTTTTTTTTTAAATTCCTACCGGTAGTATAATTTCAAGTGTCAACCAATTTGAATCGCTAAACAGTAATCATTATCCATGATACTGAGATAACAAATGGCAGCACATAAAGAGCAAGATGTTTGAATGCATTCTGGAGGAAGTTCAAGGTGGAGACACGGAGCATATGGAGGCAATAAGAAAACCAAACAGCTGAAACCAATGACAGACATCTTGACCATCACGTTGCAACGCACTGGAACAGGCAAGACAAGGACAAGCCCACAGGGGGTCAAAATGCTCACTGCTCTCCTGAACCTCTCACTTAGTCTTCAGGGATGAGGAGGTCTTTTTTGTTTGGTTGGTTGTTTGTTTTGACGGTGTTGGCTGTATATTCCACTGCAGATCCTGTGACAGTAGTGGGAACGATTAGGAAACAGTCCTTTAATTGTTGCAATTTTATGATCGCGATAAACCACCAATGCCTAATACGATTTAATTCTTCAAATTGATTTGTATATCCATTACAAGCAAATGACGTTGAAATGCTACAAGCAAGCTCCATCTATGAGGCCATCGAATTACGGTAAATATCATCAATGTTGAGGGATTTCCGAGTGCTTCCTTTACTTTCTCACTATGTTTTGCCGCCCCTTTTCCCTGCAACAATAAATCCAGGCTCAACCATCCAGGGCCACTCTCACTATATAGCATATGTAATATGTCCCAAGCGAACACCTGGGGACAGGGCCATGCGAACACCTGGGACACACACATACACACGCATTCCCCCCGCTCATCTTTTGAGGGAATAACACCCCGTGGAGCGGCTGCACTACCACCTGGGTCCCCGCTTCTCCCGCTTCCACCCCCACTCCTGTACCGTCTTTCCACAACATGGTGGTGTCACTGCCAATCAGGACTCCCTGTCACAGCACTGTAGCACTGTGGTGAGTTTGTGTGTGTGTGTCTGTGTGTGTGTGTGTAAGGCAATTGCACCACCTCACCCCTGGAGTGGACACGAAGAGGCAGAGAGTGATGGAGGCTGCCACCTAACAGCCTCTAATAGCACCTGACACAGCGTAACACATGGCTACAATTTCTGTGACGCCCAGCTGAGCTTGGGTTAGGACAGGCATGGCAGAGGTGGCGAAAGGGAATGAGGATGTGGGCTTTTACCCGGATGTAGACATGTAGGCTTAATTGTTGGGACCCGGCCATTAAAGAATGATAAGCCAATGATACTGTAATTCCAATACAGTACAGAGAATATGCATCATCCATTTATTATCCGAATTGGGTCAGGGTCACAAAAATAATAAAACATTAAATTGGCTGAAAATGAATGAATGAAAATGAAGGGGGTTTTATTGTGGTCCAACATTTTATAATGCTCAACAAGCCTTCTACATCTATTTTGAGATTTCATCGTATTCTGCAAAGAAACATCAATCCATATAACGAACATAGCAACACCTCAGTACAAAACTGAGCTTTCTCAGTTTTTCACCGCAATGAAAGATATGCTGTTTTTTTTTTTTTTACTTTTTCAAATTGTTGCCACCCCAATGAAAATCCCACAAGGGTCACTGAAATAACTTGAAACTGGAACTTGCAAAAATGCAGAGCCTCCATCAAGTTTTGCACAACTTTTTCGAAGCTGTCACTGCAATGAAACTGTTTCTGAAACATTCAGTGACATTTTTGCAATTTAGGCTTATCCACCATATACCTTTGTAGGGCAGTTTCACTCCTGTTTTATATATATTGTATTATTATTATTATTATTATTATTGTGATTATTATTATTATCTAGGCTACAAACGAACAATGTTTTATTTTTTTCTTATTGGGGGCCCGGGGTACCAACAATTTAGCCAGAAGGGCGAAAAACATCTAAGATCTGTAGATGTACATCACATAAGAGTAATGAAGCCACAGAAACATTCATCCAATTCGTTTGATAAGACAACATAAACAAGTTTGAATTATAAAGCAATCTGTACCATAAGGGTATTTTCTTGGGGGGTGGGGGGGGGCTTTGGCATTTTTATTCTCCTTTGTCGTGATGCAGTTATTGCTATTTCATGTTACATACCTTTCACCTGAATGATATTTGTCCACATGACATACTCAGATCGCAGGGTTCCCAAATGATTCTTATCCAACATTCGTATTTTTAATGTCAGGTGATTTATTTATTTTTAATCTGGGGGAGAAGCATGTGGAAATAGAACCTTTTTCTAACTCTGAGCCAAATCTTTATCAAGAGCAAAGTTTTGGAGTTTCCAAGCCAAGGTGCATCAAAATTAGTTGAATGTAAGACTGCAGTTTCTTATGTGGGGCTCTTCAGGATTAAAACACTTGTCCCGACCACTTCAGAGGCGAGGTAGGAGCCCTTAAGTAAAGAGGATACACACTACCTATCATTCTATGCCAAATAATCTCGCTGATTACCCCTAAGCAGATGCTCCCTGTCATAATCCTCAATTGAGAGAGGCATGCACACTAGGTGGAAAACCTAGGGTCCACTCCCAAATGATTTTACCTGATAAACAAAAGAAGCTTTGAGGTATCGGCTTTCGTTGACACAAAGCCTGTGGTGTAAGGGCCTGCCGTGGCGAGTACTTTTAAAACAATTATAGGTGTTTAGAGACAGGCAACAAGGTCAGGCAAGCAAACAAGGCTGCTTTGCTAACTTTTGAATACAAAGGCATGGGAATTTAAATACTCACACACACAAAATAGCATTGAATATGGCACAGTCTGTCATGGTGGAAGTTGGAGTGAATCTATGCAGAAATAAAAGGAAACATATTTTAACTCGGCTTTATTTTGAGGTCGTGGGGAAAGAAGGAGAAAGAAGCTCAGAGAGAGAGAGAGAGAGACTGTGGGACTGATTCCGCCCGCCTGAGCCAAAGTCCCCTAAGCAAGGGCACAGCTCCTGTTACAGCCTACTAATGGAGCAGGTCTATTTCAGTAGAATTGATTGACTACTTTCTTCCTCTGAGCGAGCAACTTTCTCATATCTGTGAGAAAATGGATCATAAGCACCTCAACCGACAAGAGCAGGCTGCTGAAGAGAAGAGGGAAGGATGTCGGTGGCAAGACCACTCCTCTGTCTTGCCCCCCCCCCCCACACACACACACACACGCACACTTGCTGCCTGTGGGACTGTCCGTCAGCTCAGTTGTGGAGGAGGGGGTGGTGCTGGAAAGCCGGTGTGAAATTCCAGCTAAAACCTTTAGGGGGTGCAGTCATTCCACCCTGAAACTAAACAAGGTGGCCTTTGCTCTGTCATAACTGTCAAAAGCAAATCCTTCCCAAATGAGACAAGGGGTAAGGCTGGTAACTTTGACAGATTTCCTGAATAAAAAATGGGACAGGTTATGAAAATGTGTCTGACAGGTATACACTGCTGATTTGATACAAATATGAAGCCAGATTATAAGGTCATAGACACTTTGGGGACCACATTAATGATGGGTGCTAATTGATTTGACAGGCTTGGAGGAGGCCTCTTGTTACTCACATTATATATTTCTCGATATACTATCATCCATCTCTTTATCAGTTGATGCTGAAGAATGAGACATTTTTACAGAATTATCACACAATTTTGAATGAATGCCAGTCTTAAAAGCCAAATCTCCATGTCGTCATTACTCAAGCCAATAAACTCGCCGCTACCTTATTCAAAGATCTGCTATAAAACACACTCTTTGGCTCTTGCTGCCTGAGGCATGCAGCTGAATGCGAGCGCACTCGTGTGCAAGTGTGTGTGCACTGAGATTTGTGGTGAATGCCCAATTATCTAATTATATATGTTTATTCCAACTTGTCCCTCTGGAGGACTGAGCGACGCATGGAGAAAACCAGGCAGTAGACAGGAGACACACAGCAGCTTTAAGTGGCGCGAGGAGAACTCTTTTAACCTTGTCACTCGCTGCTTGGCTTTCCAAATAATGTTCTGTCAGCCTTTCGTAATGTGCATTTTAAGTCAAAATACATGTATTTTATTATTCACTTTCACCCTCGCTGAAAATAGAATCTGGATCTTTCATTTAAAACTAGGTGAAATCAGTACATACTGTATAGTGATAGTCAAATATATTTGTAACATGTGCCTTTGTTTTATTATTATAATTATTATTATTATTATTTTGTTTGGTTAGGCTGTTGGTCAACAGTTCATATTTGCAGTTCAAAATTATGACCAGGGTAGGAAAAAATACAAACAAATACAAATTAAACAGAACATGAATTTGTAGTTTTAACAACACCATGGACAATAAACAATGCACATAAGCAATATATAGCTTCTTGTTTATCAACTTGAAATTGAAAAGCATTGAAAAACATTTGATCAGAATGTCATTTTTATAAGCTCAGTCGACCGCGCCAAGTCACGTTGCCGCTCTTGATAAACCTGTTAGAGTGGATCGATCTGTTAAATATTTCAATCCATTTCAATCTTTTTTATGTGTGTCTTTCTAAACATTATGCAATAATAAATATATGCACTTTTGTTTTGGGTGGCCTCAGCATTTAAATGTGTGCTCTCTCTGAGAACAAAACGTGTTTATCCTGCACATTTGAAAGGGACGTGCTTAATAAGCTTCAACTACATTTGCCTTTGATCAAGTTAAAGAAGAGCAAAGGGGGCTCTCGAGCTAATGTTGATCCCCATGGCTTTCTTCACACCTAGTACGCTCGCTTCTGAACATGCCTACACTCACACACAGACACACGCACGCACGCACACACACACACACACACACACGTTTAACAACACCAATGAGAGGTTACAAACCAAGGTGACTCCATCCCTATTGATCTCGAAACAGCGGCGCTGTAAAAACTGCAAAAGAGCAGAAATAAATGTTTCCAAAAGGACACACGGTCAGTAAATGATGATAATGATGATTTCTTTTTTCTTTTTTTCTTTTTTTTTTTTGCGTAGACTGTGACATTACACGGTTGGAAGTTAAAACATTTGCTGCAGTAGTTCAATGGAAACCTGAACAAATAAAGAGGCTACTGTAACATTTATTTAATTTATTTTTTGCCAGGGTGTAGCAACTCCCAATGAAGGTAAAGTCAACTTATTACAGCGACAATATGAAAAGACAATAAAATATATATTTTTTATTTTTTTTATTTTCTCTTTTCAATTCATTTTGATGTTTGATCAATATTCTGAAATTCCACTTGGCAGATGATGCAGGTGAGGTTATCGCCTCATTCATGTGACACTGAGGTTAATGCATCAGCGTCGTTTAAATAAATGTAATTTGGTCATTTTGAGTGTCCATTAGAAGCAAGCCACATGGAAAAATTACAAGCCATCATGTTCATCAAGAGGTAATCAATGGTAACCTGCTCTTCCCTAGAACATACTCCAGTTTAGGTCATCACCTGATTCTTCAAACATTGGACATTGATTGTCTGCCGGACATTGAAAACTGCTTTAATGGTCCGCTTTAAAAATGTTGTTTGTATTGATTGCATTTGATATTGAATTGCACATGACACAAGGTTGTTTTTTCTTATCTTGGTAAATGATTCAGGAAAAAAAATCCGATTGATCATTTGTAGTCAATCACCTTGGTTGAATTGTGCCTCATTTTATAATAATAAAAAAGGGATTATAGTTCATGTCATTCCTTTTGATATACATTTTCTAATTGATTTGTTAAGGCTTAGTTAAATTAAATAGATTTTTTTGTCCGCAGCTATTTTTTTAAGCAAATGAAGCAAATAGGTTCATTAGGATTTCATTAAAAAAAGAGGATAAAGCATTTAAATTACAAAAACAGAATGTAATTAATTAATATAATTTTACAAACACAAGTTTGTGCCAAATATCTATAATTTATTGTTCCTACTCTATACCCTCCACACTTGTCGGCCGGACAAGCGACGCACAGTGGCAGAGCTCGAAGTGCGAGCGTGTGAGGGAATGGGGAATCGAGAGTCTCCGGGGGAAGTGAATGGTTGGAATGTGCACTGAAGCTTAGTGAATGAGCTGCACGCTGGGCTGGGAGGTACGGGAACTTTTGTGTCAAGGCGATGGGGGTCACAGTAGCCCTGACTGACACTAAAACAACATTTCTTACACTTGTTAGACCGTAGCCACCTATTACACCTTGATCAAGAATTTGTTCGATGGACACTTTTGGATGCTTGCCCTTGGCATTTTCTATGAGTGAGACATGGCATTTTGGTTGATGAATAAATAATAAGCGAGTTGGTCGCTGATAGTTTATTTGCACATTCGCTTGACTTGCAGTGTGCCTTCGGTTCTAACACAAGGTGAGGTTGTGGATATAAGTGTGGATCGTTATTTAATGTGCACCTGGAAACTGTGGCAACCAGTCCAGGGTGTAATCCGCCTTTTCCTAAAAGTCAGCTAGAGAGGCTCGAGCTCCCGTGACCTGAACAGGAAAAGCAATGTATAAAATGGACGGCTGGATGCATATGAGTTAGCTTAAACTGTAACATGACTTATATTAACAATAGAGAGCTGCCTTTTTTTACTGCTAAATATGTGTATAATTTTCATGATTAACATGGAATGTGATGTGACCTTCATTTTACAAACTCTGTGTGTGAGAAAAAAAATTATTCTGTGCTGCACTGTCAAAATAACACACGACAGAAAAGGATGCTGCGAAAACTGAAGTCTATCCCTGGTACTGCGTTGCTCTGTCAGCCCTAAGTTTTCATTGCTCTCTGTACACATATCAATCCCTTTAATAGTGAGCTCACTGGCTGATAGTATAATTAGGCTAACATCTCTTTTAGGAGTCTATTGAGCATTGTAATTAGTAGCAGATTAATGGGCAGTGAAGCCTCAGCTTCTCAAGAGCAACACCAGTGACCCACTGTTACCTTCAGCTGTGCACCACCCAGAGGCAAGGAAGAGCGGGTGAAGTGGGGGTTGCGGTAATGCTGAGAGTTGCCTATTTGGATGGGCTGAGGCTGTGGTTACGTGCGCGTGTGCATGAGATCCAATGAGGTGTGTGTTTGTGTGTCAGTGTGTGTGTGGTTTTTAAATAAATCTTAATAGTTGAAATTGAGAGAAGAGGGTTTGAGGGTCTGCGTTTGAAGTGTAAAAACAAGGAGGAGGTCAAGGATGTGTGTGCGTGTGTGTCTGTGTGTGCATGTGTGCGTGAGTGTGTGTGTGTGTGTGTGTGTGTGTGTGTGTGTGTGTGTGTGTGTGTGTGTGTGTGTTTATGCATGTGTGTGTTTGCAGAGAGAGTAGCTCCAGGTCCTATGGAGACATTGTGAGGCATTGAAAGTCTCGCCTTGGGGGTGCCCAAGCACTAATTCTAATTATCACCAGATTACAGAGATAATGGGAGTCCCTGCTGTCAAGAATCTAACTCCTCTCCCTCAGACTCTTTCTCCCCCTATCACCCCACCCTTCCTCATTCTCTCCACTCTGGCCATTTTACAGCCCAGCAGTCACTGAGGGTGCCTGGTAAATGTGTGAGAGAGTTTTGGGGAACGAATAAGCTGCAAAAGGAGTAGTTTTCAGAGTATTCGATTGGGAGAGTGGGTGAGGAGATTGAAAGGGGACGAGAACTGACAGCAGGGCGGAGGCAAGTAAAAAGTGCTAAAGAGAAAGGTAGAAAGAAATTGAGAATTACTTAGTGCTTGGATACACCAGTTTGCAAGAAGGCGTAATCCGCCAAATCCTTTGATCAGCAACATTTCCAAAAGCACAAATCGTACAGTCTTTTTGGCTTAAATTTTGTTCTGTATCACTGTGTCGATTAAGTAAAAAAAGCTTCTGGAAAGATAGCCTATATCTCTCACGTTATTCATATTGAAGAAAACATGCTTGATGACTTTATTTATTCACTGAATTCAGTCATTTGTAGTTTGCTGAGATGTGTAATTTTTGTATTAATTTAATTATATTTATGTCAATTAACATTTATTTGGTAAGGCAATTAAAAACAGATTCTCATTTGAAATCCCGGCCTGGCAAAATTATTATTTAGATGACGTGTGAGGGATGGGTTCAGGGTGTCGCTCCCTATGGAGCAGAAATCAAACTGTAGTGGATGCCAAATAGCACACTGTTCGACCAGTCTGTTGGAGCTTGGCTCCAAAACGCACCTGCAGACACCCTGAGGCCTGAGATTGCTGTGGTTAACCATGGCTAAGATCTACACGAGTGGCGTTCAAACTTTTCGCAGTGAGTTACAGTACAACATGGCTATTTTTTTTTAATACAGATTGAGAGACCTCCTTTTTCATATCGAATGACTGATAAGTCAAATGTCAGGAATCGTGCACTTAGAATGTCCGTTCATCATACCTGATGGATTTACTCGGCACAAGAATCATTTTTTTATTCTCAAATTAATCTGTTGAGTACTCCGATGGGAGCCATAAAGAATGACATATTTATCTTCGGGCTCAGGGGTTTGACAAGGACGGCCATGGTGAATTATTATAGAGTACAAAATGGGGGGCTTGGTGGAGACTTGACTTCACTGTATATCATAGTAATGCCCTGCTTTATAATCATCATGGACACTGATTTAATATGGCATTATTGATATGCCTCTTATTATGAGTCAGTTCAAATAAATGTTATTCATATGTCATTAATTTCTGCACTTTTGTTGTGAAACAATTGTGATTTTCTTATAATACTGACATGATAATAATACCACACACACTGCCCCCTCCTCTATCAAAGCCCTATTAATAACAAGCACCATTAAACTTATCAACCACTGTTTTATTACACTGTATTTCACAATGCCAGTCAATGCTTGTGATGCACAGCTGTAGTTTATAATGAACTGCATAACGCTGTTTTCCTCGCAGGTCACAGCTGTGTGCGACCAGTTATAAATTAGCTCTACTCAATTAGCCAAGCTTCAAAACAACCACTAGTTGCATCTCCAGAATTAAATATTGACTAACAGTGTTATTGAAATTTATCAACCTTAAAGTCAACTGTCAGTGAAATTTGTTCCTTTTACTTTGATTGTTTTTCTTTCTACAGTAGTTTTCCCCCAAAGGAACTCAATATGGCACTGCCCTGCACTTTAGTAAGACATTGTATATGCCTGTGTGTCTATCTATCTATCTATCTATCTATCTATCTATCTATCTATCTATCTATCTATCTATCTATCTATCTATCTATCTATCTATCTATCTATCTATCCACACACACGCACAGCACAGCAATTGATTAAAAAGAACATGATGTCAACAGTGAAGCATGGTGGTGGCAGTGTGATCGTCTGGTGCTGCTTTGCTTCCTCAGGACCAAGACCACTTGTCTGTGCTTATTGGGATAATGAATTCAGCTGTCTACCAGAAAATCCTGAAGGACCATCGGTCCGCACCCTCAAATGCAAGCACTCTTAAATCATTCAGCTGAACAACGATCCGAAACACACCAGCAAGTCCACCCCTGAATGTATCAAACACATAAAGGAAAAAAACGTTCTGGAGTGGCTAAGTCAAAGTCTGGATTGGATTCCAGTTGAGATGCTGTGATGTGACCTTAAACTGGCAGTTCATGGTAGAAAACCCTCCAATATGGTGGAGTAGAAGCAATTCTGCGAAGAGGAGTGGGCCAAAATTCCTCCACAGCAATGGGAATGACTCATCACCAATTATTGCAAACGCTTGATTTCAGTTATTGCTGCCAAGGGTTGTCACATCCCATTAGTAGGTTCAAGGGGCAATTACTTTTACACTTAGGGACGGGTAGGTTTGGATTTTTCTGTGCCTTGATAAATTAAATTGGCATTTAGAAACTGCATTTAGTATTTCCCTGCGTTGTCTCTGTGTGATATTAAAATTGATTTGAACTGAAACCTTGGTGTGATTAATATGCATAGAACACGGAAATCAGGAAGGGGGCAAATACTTCTATATCTGCATGAAATACTTGTTGAGCATCCTCTTGCATTGCCAAAACACCTCTACCTCAACTTAACATAAACCTACTGTGTAATTGCTGTTTTCTAAGGTGACCTCTCACATCAGCCAGAAGAGGGATGATGAAGAAACTTTCCCAACCGGCCTCATGCTTCAGAAGAATGGTACGTTTGTCATTTATGTTTCAAAGGGTGACTGCTGTAAAGCAATCCACAAGCATTCTTTGCCTCCTCGGCCTGTTCTGTGGGACTGCTGTGTTGTCTACTGAGGCATGTTGAGCTGCTATGGGAGTTAAATGGATTAGTTACCTTTAAGGTCCTTTGCGTCTTTTATTTCACAGACAAGCTCACAGGGAGCTTTTGAAAAGCGTGCAACCCCTCCTCATCTCGTTCCTAATGACATAATCACATACTGTAATTAGGCGATTTTCGAATGGTGCCACCACATAAGTAGGGGGTTAATTTTCCTTACTTGATAGCATTTTAGGAAGTACTTACAGTATCCATTGTGATGGAGAATGAATTCGTGAGGAAGACAGACATCAAATGAAGAAAAAAAGTATAAGCATGAATATAATGTAATGACTATTGTATGTTAATTTTCAACATGACATTCATAGCCAAAGACTCCTATTTTGTTGTTTATACTGTACGTGGTGATGTCGGAATCTCATTGTCAAAACTGTTGAAAGTAATAGAGAGAAAGGAGGCAGTCAGGCCTGGTTGCCAGAGCAACAGCTCAACTAAAGATTTCCACTGCTTTTGGACATTTTGTGGTAACACAACTGAATTGCTCTACTCATTAACTCCAAACGTTAGCCTGGTGCACACAAATACTTGGGCTTGAGTGGTACGGTCTTGTGTGATGTGGAATAAGAAGGTGCCCTTTCATCCGGTCCACTGTGAGATTTCAAGGGAACAATCAGTGGTTCTCCACAGCAAAAAAAGACATGAAGGGTAATATTTGTCCATCTTCCCAGCCACCGAAGCTGAAGAAATCAGATTTATTAATTAAATGTGAGAAATGGTGTGGATAGAGGGGAAAGGGATGGACCTTTCTGCACGGCTACCTTCCTGAGGTTACTTGCTCAGGCGTGGAGCGTGCAAGAGAGCAAGTCTTGGAGGTTTAGAGCAATGGCCCTGCAGTGTGGAAACGGTAACATAGCAGACCGTGACAAAAAGGAACGGCGCAGCCCCTCAATGCTCCACCTGGCAAACACAGACCGTTGTCAGGGACTAGTAAGTCAGGCATGTCCTCTTCGAGTGGCATCACGTCCATCAGAACACGTTCTGAATGGGCCCTCTTGCTGTTTGCATGGCCTGAGCTCCAATGATATGCCTCACTCCCTTCCAAAAGTCCATAGACTGTTTTCAGTGTCGCAGCAATGGGAGGAGAGATGTGGAGCTTAGGTTATTGTTGGAGTCAGATAATAGGAGAGAGGGGCAAGTGTTAAAAAATGATTGTGTCGCTGTTGGGGCTCTGTGTCAAAATCTTTGGACTGAATCACATCATAATAAGGAAGTGAAGCGAAGCACATCCCTCTCGCATTCTTTTTCAACAAAACATGACATGGCAGCCATGTTTGGTCCCCTGCTGGAATATGTCGCTACTGTTAAGTTAAACAAGCCATTGTTAAGGGAACAAAGGGGTCATCTGAAAAGGTGAAACCAATACCATCAGGAAATAAATCCACCCTTGCAAAATCAATAATACACTGATGTAATAACAAAGGCATCATGCTAATTAATTATTAGTATTCATTCTGTGCCATAATGAAATGAGACAGGCGGTCAATGCAAATAATAACTAACTAAATAAAAACTAACTGACTAATAATTAAAGCTGATGTACTGTAACAACACACCGGGTAGTGAATCGTCATATGTTACATCACAAACATGATTATTCCATCCCTATTTGATGGTATTCTAAGAAGAGGAGTGGAAGTCAACATTTTTGGCCATGTGCAATGCGGTTATGTGGTTTTGGTATCATGATAACTTGATAAACACTTTCATTCATTTCTCTTCAATAGATAACGAAGGTCTGAAGTTTATGCGAGGGGTAAGGTAACAATAAGGTATGCTCTGCACACTTTATCATAGTTGCAAAAACAACTGTATGTACTGTATTTAATAAGACTCCTTATGGGGGAAGTCAACCCCAAAATGTTCACAGTACAATGTTCTATGCGCCAGATGGCATTCTGATTAATACTGTGTTTGTGGAATATGAGTTAAGGAGCAAAATCCACCTGTTTTTGGCCATCTCAGGGGGGCGGCCATTTTGGCACTTGCTGTCAACTGAAAATGACCTCACAGAGCTCAAGTAACGACCAATCACAGCTCACCTGTTTTCTGAAGCTGAGCCATGATTGGTACTTACCAGAGCTCTGAGCAGCTGTGATGTCATTTTTAGTTGACGGCAAATGGCAAAATGGTCCCCCTGAGATTGACAAAAACAGCTGGCTATTACAGCTCAACTCAAATCCTAACAATATTAAATAGAATGCCACTAGTTTAGACTACTAGACCTGCATTGAACGTATTATTATAAAGAAAATAAAGGGGTTGGCTTCACCTTTAAACAAATGCAGATTAGCAAAAATACAGTTATTTTCCAATGCATTAATAATGATGCATTTACCCCTTTAAATTCTGCATTACTGTAGTCTGCAATGAATGGTTTCCTGCTAATTTACATACTACCATTTTTTCCGAGTGTGCTACGCAAGTTTGTGTGCACTGCTGTATATTGGCTCCAGGGTATCACACGAATACAAATATCTCTGCTTAGGGCCATGAACAGTGATTTCTACACCCTATTGACTGGATATCTGGTTGTCTCATCTCTCTAAGCAGATGTCTTTCCCCAAGCATCTGTTTGTATTAGTACTGTAATTGCTGGTGATAATAAGCCCATTGATTCAGTATCTAAGGAAATAGTCAATCAGGACAGCTCATTCGTCTTACTTTTCCTGACAGATCCCCCCTAGCTAAACAGACAGTGCCAGGGCCTGCTCATTGTTGACTGCATTGAAAAAGCACGCTGTGGTGGGTTGGGAATGGTTGGCCTGTCGGCTCTGAGTGAGTGATGGGATCGGTGCAAACACGCCAGTGACCCAATAGCCCTTACAGGAGGCCAAGGGTGATAGATGTGTGGTTTGCAAATACCAAAGCCCATCCTCTGTTCCCTTTCTCTGTTCATTTTCTACCTTACTCTATTCATTTTCTTCTGGATATTTTCTGTTTTTGACACCCAATTCCTTCCTCTGTCTCCCACCATGTGACTTTCCATTTTTCCAAAGGTGGCCTCTCTTTCTTAAACCTTTAAATGTACAGTTTTATTTGTTATTCTTCATATTTAGACACAATTGTACACAAGAACTGTTTGGCAGCTAAAAAAAAACTAAAAAAACCCCACACACAACAAATCATATTGCTTAACTATGAACACATAAGAAGCCCTACTATTTGTAAATACATGCTGTATATTCATAAAACAATATTAAATTTAATTAAACTTAAATACTTTTAATCGTGTAAATATTTTTAGTTATATAATGTAAACATGTAATGCTAAATAGATTGTTAAGGTGTACAGAGTAAGTTACAAACAGTCACATCTGAGGGCAAAATGTGCAACACTCTATTGTTAATCCACCTAAAGAATCTTTAATAAACATTCAGTTTCTGAGAACACGTTATTTGGACCATAAACCAGCAATCTGGAAAGTGAGTGAATTCTAAATACCCTTGCTGAGTGGAACAAGAGTAAACGTGAACCATGTCCTGCTAAGTTAATGATTGTCCCATTCAAAGCCCAAGGTGTCCAGCTCTACAACTTCAGAAGCCATAATATTGTCAGAAATAAATCACTGGGCTGCGGCCTAAACCAAATGTGTTCATTGGTTTGGGTTAAAGGGCAGATCCACCCATTACTCTGTACTGCCGAGGGGTCATTATTGTCATGTCAATGATGTTACAAATGAGACTTTGTGATGAATCTTTTCCCACCACTTCAAATAAGGTGTTTCAATGTGAAGATTACAAATGGATGCAAACAAATCAATGAAACCTCGATTAAAAACAAACCAAAAAAAAGTGTAGATTTCTTAGACAATGTCTGTCCCGGTCAAACCATGTTGTGTCAACGCGAATGTGTACACACACACACACACACACACACACACACACACACACACACACACACACACACACACACACACACACACACACACACACACACACACACACAATCAGTGTGATATCAATGACGTGGGCTACCTGCAAGCAACAAATCTGTAAAGTAGTGAAAGTAGTGGTGTTCACCATGCCCCACTGTTTCTGTCTGACTGATAGAATAAGCCAACGCTACATCCATTAAGATCAATATGCTAGTCATTATGATAGTAAAAAAGCACATTTACCAGGGTTGTCAGGCTCATGATTGCAGCAGATGGCAGCCTTTGCAGTTCGAATTCTAGACAAGGGAAGCAGTGACGAGACTTCACGTCAGAATCTATAATGCTAATCTATGGCCTGCTGGTGCAAAGGAGATAAAAATGCATTATACGCCTCAAGACAGTGAAAACTGGATGGATTCTAAATTTGGGCACAATGTGGCTGAATATAGTTGTATATGATGTAGAGCTCTATAAATGTAATCATTTAAACATATGAGAACTGCATCAACACCTTAACCCAGATCGGGTTTGATTGTGCAGGTCCCCTGACCTGAGCAGTATTTTCCTGGATCATTTCTAGGATCTCCATCCATGTACTGTCGCTACTCTTTTTGCATTTACTGCACACATTTAAATTATTAGACTGAGTGACGAAAAAAAAAAAAGATTTTCCAAGAAAACCACCTACAAATATCGTTTTACTGAACATTTTCAAGCACTCAGACATGGTCACAGTAACACCAATTAATATCATCATTGTTTTATTTTATGTTTTTATTTGAGGGAAGAAACAACACAACTTTTAGCGTGAGTAAACGTTCACAATTCCAGATTGTGTTAAAAATAATGGCAACAAATACTGGCGAATATCAATGAAGACATTAGCACTTAATAACAGGTAGCGTCGACATCGCATGGAGCCTCACTCAGTAGGTAGCTCCGTGACAAATTCAGGAGCAAATAATCACTGGAAGGAGTCACCACAGGAGCCTGGGAATGACCGAGTCTCTGGAAAAACATATTGCAGAAATCAGCTTAATCAGAAAAAGGCTCAAATATTGACATCCTTGCAAATGTCATATTGATAGGCTCTAGTTAACTGTAGAGGTGATCACACTATTGCTTAGAAAAACTCTTTGAAAGCTTAGATCAGTGAAAGTTCACTCCTGCATTATAGTCTTAGTTTCCCTTTCAGCAAGAAGTCAAGCTCTGCTCTTGTTCTGCCTGCTCCCACACTCTCTCTCCCCTCCAAGACTCTCCAAATAAATGGCTAAAAAGAGATCTACTTAAAGCTGTCAAGAGTGCTGGAGCTAACAGCCGGGCCATTCCGCACGACCTACTTCCTGACCCCCTCTTTGCAGGGGTCACTTGTAAACTGCCACTGGTGGGAGTGTGGGGTAGTCATGCACTGAATGACAATGGATAAACATGAAATGCTCCTTCAGTTGCTTCTTTGCAGTGTCTTAGTGGACGACAGAGAGGAGTGAAACATGGCTTTCTTGCTTTAATAAATGATTTCTATGTTGCTTAAAGTGAGAAAAATGTCCATGTGTTTGCTTTTTTACTACTCTGAAGTTTTCTAATGGAAACAGATGAGCGGATCAACACGGAAAGACTAATTGTTTGCTATGAACCAGGTTGATCAGATAAAATGTTTAAAATGCATGTTTCTACATCGCAATACGATACAGATTTCACCCATCATTAGACCCACCTATTAAAAATCCATAGCGGGCATAGACACTTAGCCAGTAATTACTGACCCTTCTTTTTCCAATTCGCTGTGTTAATATTATGTGAATGATACATTATCCCATTGCTTTGTGTTAATCACGACAGCAGACTCAGGAGGGCTCGGCCTCGAATCTCAGTTTTAACATTAATGACCTATGCCTCATTAATATTAATATGCACCTTCAGTAAGGGGGTGGTGGATCGTACCCGGAGAGCAAGTGGGAGATTTGAATCCGACTGGACCTGCATAGGAACAAACTGATATTTTGACTGCGATATACTGTAATCAAATGTATGCTAATTTCATATCCAAATAGCACAAACATAAACTTGAGCATGACTAACTGTTAATCATGTGCACAATAAAGTTTAGAGGATGTGGGTTTGAATCCCCTTCTGGCCTTTTTGTATGGCGTTTGCATGTTCTCTCTGTTGCTTGAAAGGGTTTTCTCCACGTGCAAAGTACTCTGGTTTCCTTCTACTTTCCAAACACTTGCATGGTGAATTAAAGACTCTCAATTGTCTTTGAGTATGAATGTGAGTGTCAAAGGGTGTTTGCGTTTGTTAGTCTATACAGTATACTCCTTGCAACTGGCGGGTAAACATCCCAGGTTTATTTCCCAAAGTCAGCTGGGATAGGCTCGAATATCGAATACTAAAAAATAGAATATCGCTGACAGAATAGGAAAATAATTAAAAGGGATTACATGAGTCATAAAATGACAGACTGGGGATAACCATAAACATAGAGTGTGGTGAAAATTTGATTGCATGCTCCTGGATATCTGATTATTGTATTTCTTTTTTTGCAAATGTGTCACACTAAATACAATGTTTTGGGTCATCGTCCCGATTTTAATGTCTTACAAAGACAACACAATTAGTTATAAAATGTTACTTCTAAATTACTGCTCCAGCCCCCAAGCCTCCTGTTAAATTATTAGTTAAATTTGGTCAACTACCAATTTTGTAAGTTGAGTTAAATTTCAGTCGCTACACTAAGGCCTAATTACTGCCTTTTATATTGACTGAGGATATCACAAAAATAGAACAGTCAGTAGGATGTGGACTAGGCTACAAGATCTAAAAAGAAACACATGTTGCCACCATTCAAAGACATTCAAGAACAAACGAGAAACATAGTGATTAAAATCCATCAGGTTGGAAAATAGTTTCAAAGTCATTACCAAGGTTTAGGGACTCCAGCCAACCATGGTCAAAGCTATTATCCAGGTGACGGGTAACAATGTTGATCATTCACTGTTGTGGTTAGCCAACCAAAATTACTTCAGGAATGCAACGGCGACTCATCCAGGACATCACAAAAGAACCTAAAGCGGCATCCAAAGAACTACATGCCTCAGTGGCCATAGTTAAGCTCAGTGATTCAACCAAAAGAAAGACAATGAGGAAAAATGGCATCCAATGGAGAGGGGCATGACCCAAATAAATAAATAAATAAATACATAAATAAATAAATACATAAATAAATACATAAATAAATACCGTAAATTCCGGACTATAACCCGCTACTTTTTTCACAAACTTTCAACCCTGCGGCTTATACAGTGATGCGGCCAATTTATGTAATTTTCTAACGACGCCAGGGCGCTCGAGTAGAAAAGGTAAGATTAAGACCGGTCTTTATGACAATGTTTAATTCCGACACTGAGGACGGTGACTTCGATGGCTTCAGTTCACAGGAGGAAGATGAAGACGGCTCACCGTGATTTTTACAAGTACCGGTATGTTCTTTTACCAGACCTGTTATACTGTGTTGCTATTCTGTTGCTAGCGTGTTGTTACCATGTTGCTACCGTTTTACTGCCGCGTCACAGGCACCGTTTGGGAAGAAAGTTATATTATTATTATTGTTAAGTTATATTATTAAAACTTTGAAAACTCTCTCTGTGTACCGTCTTTCTTTGTAAATATGTTTACATGTTTTAATGTGGGCACATGCGGCTTATATACAGGTGCGGCTTTTGTATGTACAAAATTGGTTTTCCTCTAAAAATGTAGTGGGTGCGGCTTATAATCAGGTGCGCTCTATAGTGCGGAAATTACGGTAAATAAAACACAAAGACTCATCCCAAATTTGCCAAGAAACATATTGATGATTCCCAAAATGTTTGGAGAAATACTCTGAACATTTAGAATATTTGCAGTCCATTATAGCTAGCGACATTCAAACATGGTGGAGGAACCGTGAAGGTCTGGGGCTGGTTTGCTACTTCATGACCCGGATGACCTGCTGTCATTAACTGAATAATAAAATTCTGCTTTTGACCATAAAATGCTGCAGGCAATCAGCCGGTCATCAGTCCATGTCCTCAACCTCAAGATCTTATGTTATGAAACAGGACAGTAAGCTGAAAGATAATATGAAGTCAGCTTCTGAATGGCTAAAAAATTAAATGAAGCTTTTGGCATGGACAAGTTAAAGTTCGAAATATATGCAATCACTATGCTGTAGTATGGAATTAAACAGGCAGTCCATGCCGAAAACCCTCCGATATGACTGACTGCTCAACATTTCTTCGATGAAGAGTGATGCGAACTCATCCATCACCTATTGCAAATTTTGGCTTGTCCCTTCAAGAATCAGTTAATCTTCCTGATTCAACCCATCCAAGTTATCATAAATGCTTTATTTCAGTTATTTCTACCAAGGATGACGCTGTCAGTGATCAGGTTCAAGGGCAATTACTTGATCACACTGAGGCACATAGATATGGGATTTTCTTTCCACATTAACAAACAAAACCACTATTTGGAAATTGAAATTTACATTCACTAGACTTATTTTTTGTGAGATATTGAAATTGGTTTAATGATGCGAAACATCCAAATCTGATGAATGTGAAAACAAATCAGAAATCAGTCAGGGAGCAAATACTTTTTCACCGTACTCTGGAAGAGAGGAGAGGAAAAGGACTGAGAAAGACGAGTCCATGCCGGCGGGCTACTAGTGAGAGGGCGTGAGTTTGACGGATGCTTTCAGTGATGACCATCTGCCCTGAACAGCAGAGGTGCTGAACTGCAGGTTTTAAAGCTGCTCTTTCCAACAGCTCCAAATGAAGTGAAGAAGAGGACCTTTGGACAAAAGGTTGTGCTGAGCGAGGAATGAGAGCCACGCCACTGCTGTACAACTTTAATTTATGATGGATGAGATCAGATGAAAGGTCAGGTGGTGATAAATATGAGAGCATTTGTCCCGGGAGGACATCAATTATGCTGTGGTTTCTAACTTTCGATCTTGGGGTTGAAATAGATCTCTTTTTTTTGTTAGAATACTATCTCCCAGTAAATTGGAATGTATTCATCATATTGGTGATGAAATGGGGTGGGCTGTAGAGGCTAATCAACTTAAATCCAAACCAAGATCAATATCTAAGGGTGTTCTGTTCTGTCTTGAGCCATAACTACAACATACCAGGATTTTTTCTTTGAACTTGAAGTCCACCATTGATTTGCACTACTTTCTCATATTAACCTGCATATTGACCTTTTGTTGTTATTTACAGTGTGACAATTTACTGGCAAGAGGCCGGAGTCATCGAAAATGAGATATTATCATTATCCAATGACCCGAAGACCATAAAAACAGTCCACATGCATGTGTCGTTTCACTTATAAAACCAAAGCAGCAGTTCTAATATATGCTTGTCCTTTCAGACTCAGGTCTCTTTTCCCATGGCTTTCCACAGACGTGTTTGTAATCTATGTAACCTTTGCATCAACAGAGTTAAATGTATTTGAAGATGTTCAAGAAAACGGGTTAAATTCTATCCTGGGGTCATGAAATTCATAAGTCTCTTCTTGAAAGAACGAAAGAAGCAACAATGAGATCACAGTAGCTAACCTTTGACCAAGGCCACCGTCCTTTTATCATCACCATCCTTGCCTTTTCTTCCCCTTAGCAGGAAAACTACCACCCCAGGAAAACCTATTAGCCTCCCTCCTATTGTTTCACAAACTTAGCTCTGTAATGTCGAAAAGATTGCCATGATTAAGGGACGAACTTCAGCAAACAAAACAAAGAAGGAAAAGAAAGGAGAGAATATTGCTTGATGGAACAGGAGGTAAAAGTCCTAATTCTTTCTTTCCTCAGTGGTATATATCACTTCTGTGCTGAAGGGGTAATGGTCTTTTTATTCAGCTGACAAGAAGCCAGGATGTCGAGCCCCTTTCCAATCGATGGGTCTCTATTGTCTCTCTGGTGGGCCACACAGACAAGAAAAAAACCCTTCACTTGAATTATCTGCTACAGTCTCGAACAGCTTTTAACACAGTTGAAAAGATACGAATATATATTAGTGTGGCCTCTGTCACAGGGTCACACCCTGGTCAGACAGCCTTACCTCTTGTGTTATTTCTAATTCCGGGACCTGGTATGTTTTACTGTTACTGTATTGTTTATCCTTTTAAATGACACAATTTAACTGTTCTAGCATGCACACGGTTACAATTAAAGATGATCGAGTAGCCCGTTTCCTGAAACGCTGAGTAAATATGCAAATATCAGACAAGAACAAAGAAGAAAGTTTCACCTTTTCCTTTCAAATTAAAGAGCAAAACGCTTTTGTTTTTCTTAAGACAGTACTGAGTGATGGCTCTGGAACCACAGGCATATATTTCTGCTGTCACTTTTAACTGTTTTTATCTCACCTTTCCACATGTCTATAAGTCTTTGTTTGCCAGGGGATGTCTTGATTGTTAAAAGCCCCCGCAAGAAAACTAACAAAGTTGTTATTAAACCCCTGGTCAACAGTCATATTTTGTATCTGGTTTACGAGTGCAGTAAATATCCCCACTGTGGAACCCTGACAAATGTGACAGACATACCAAATAAAACATCTGAAATCGAAAAAATACTTTAGGTTGGTCATGTACTGGAAGAAGGGTATGGGGCATTGGTCTACTTATTGTCAGTACACCCCCACTAATCAGCAGAAGAAAGGGATAGTGGTAATGATGTAGCAAGGGGCTCCAATCTTGCTTTCCTCGTCCCAAGGTGTGGTGTCGGGGTCTCCTCAAGGTGCCATGTCGTATTGATCCATATGAGCCTTAAAAAAAACTGCAAGACAAGCACTTGCACATTCACCCAGCTGAGTTAGGGCTATTGCTGCACTATAAAACATAATCAATTGTTTCTGTTTGGAGTGCCTTGTTTTCCTCATGATAATGTCATTTTTTTTCTCTTGACTGTTTTCCGTTAAGGTTCCATGGAAATGAATGGTTTTGTAGGGGTCGCTGGCAGATTTTTATTTGTACTAGGGTATTGTTTTGTAGTTTTTTTGTTTTTGTTTTTTTTCATACTTGTAGGAAAACAAAACCAAATAAGAGCACAGTATGTTGACAACACCACAATCTTAGCACGGGATCGACAGTTCAACTCTATAGTGCACCTTTTGGCAAATTGCTCTTTAATGCTTCATGATGAAGTTCAATGGAATTGCAAGCTGTAAGAATCTTTTGAGTAAAAAGGACTTCTGTTGGAGGTCCTTCCACTTACTTAAACAGAAGAATGCCTTGTAAAATTCATATGGGGAAACCAAGCAAGGTGTGAAGGAGAATGTGGTTGACCTCAAAACTTCATCCATGATTGTGATATTCGGCTTGGCGCGCCAGGGATATGACTAAGAGTGGTCACTGTGTTATCAAAACAAGCTTATGTCAAGAGAGGCAACATGATGAATGAAAATGAATAAACCGTAGAAAAGCAATTTTCAGAATGAAATGTCTGCTCTGATTTGAAAGCGCCAACAGTCATGATGTCATGCTAAGATTTTGACCATGAAATGCTCGCAGTAGGCCTGAGTGGTGATGGTGGGTTCTTACAGCACTACGTTTTACCAAAAGCTAATATCGGCCACCCGATGAAAAGTTCGGCCTTTGGAATTAAGCTGAATGTCCAGCGTTATCTCTGTTGGAATTCTCTTATCACCTTGAGGAAGCAAGTGACAGATTGATGCTGAAGTTCTTCCCTGCGCCTCCCAACATACCTGCTATATGTATCCTGAAATGGACAGATACTGTTCGTGCACCTTGCTATTTTATACTTAGGCTTCTCAAAAACCGTTGACAGACAGGGGTAAGGGAGATGGCCTTGACATCCGTGTACTTGGGTGGGAGGCAGATTTGGTTTCAGGACATTCAAGTCCTCTTCTCCTCTTCTTATATATATATATATATATATATATATATATATATATATATATATATATATATATATATATTTGTTTTTGCACAACACATTTCGTAAATGATAAAAAAAAAATATCAGATATGTACATCCATCAGATGCTGAAATTAACACTTAGATTTACATAGAAAAGATGACATAATCATTAGAGTTACATGTTGTGTTTTCTGGCATAGTTTGATAACACATCAAGCTATTTTTAGGGGAACAATGTTCAAATATATATATATATTTGTCTGGAAATATTTCATGTGATATGGCACATTCATGAAAGGGAAACGAAAGAAAATTGAGACACAAATATGTGAGGTGAGGTCAGATCTCTTTTTGAGTTCCCTGTTCTGTTGTTGATGATCTGTGATCATTTCATTGATAAATATGTGTCAAGAAGATTTTTTATCTATACTATGGCATTAGAACATTCTCCTGATTATTCCTTTCTGACTTGTTGGCCAAAATACTAATCATCCCATGTTTAGCACGCTTAAAAAGCAAAATACTAATAGAAAAAAAAGTATGTTTATTATTTATTTTATGATATATATTCCTGGTATTACTTACACTATCCACACTATTTACGACACAACAAATGATTTAACAAGTTTGACCTTCACAAAATTGATTGTAGAAGCAGGTTTGACTTTAAGCGCCAGTGAGTCCTCAGTCTCTCCCCAATTTCTCCTTTATTTGAATTTTCCCACCCTTATTTTTACCATTTAACATTGGTTTCTCTTCCTGCTAAACTGTCACACACTATTTACAGCATTTTAGTTGTAGCATTGTTTGGCGGAGAATATCAGGAGCCTGTCATAACAGCTGCGTTAACTTTCTCTTTGGTTTCACACTTGATGTCTCTAACCTCAAAGGTATTGTGTGGGAACTCTAATAATTGCTCTATCACATTATATACCTGCTCTTGCATGCCATTATTTTCAGTTTTAAAATGGATAACTGTTTTTGAAGTTGAGAAAAACGGTGGCAAGATTTTATGGGCTGCAAAACATTCTGGCCCACGGTCCTTGAGTTTGATTCATGTGACTTAGCCTTTACTAAAGGCTAAGTCACAGTCCTGGGCATTGTAAGGTCACTCCACTTCTTATAGTGCAGTAACCCTTGCAACTAACTGTGACGCACTCTTCTGTGATATTTGAGGAGAGTGCATCACCAATGATCAGAATATCCGAGCAGCATATTTTGAACCATTGTGCACTGGGGGATTATGACCTCTCACTTTCCACTAGTATAAGGATATCAGAACATCAGAATACATCTAAAGCTGGGGTGCTGAAGCTGAATCCTTTTTGGCAGAGATATTGGAAGGAAGCACCTGCCTCTTTCTGAGTCGCAAATGTAGTTCATACTTCACCAATAATCTGCACCTGGACATTGTTGTTCTATTTGTGGTCTTTTCAGCAAATGTTTCTATTTTATCAATTGCCAGGTACAGCCGAGACATGGTATAAGGTTGACAAGGTCTCTTTTATCAAGAACAAAAAAATACGTCTTGGTGTCTGATGCCAGGGATTCATAAAATGAATGACTGGAGTGGAAAAATATGATCTGTTATTTTGGTTGAGATTAAAGAATAAATGTAGGGTAACGTTGCTGATGTTCAGCTCCACATACCATATAAAGTGTTTCACACAGATACAAATATGTCAGAAAAAAATTGGCATAAGGATAACCAACCTTTAATTCTTACTGCAAAGAGTTATCAGTATGACACACACTTCTGAAATAACACATCTGCTCAAAGTACCTTCATATGTTATGCATTATTAATCATGTGAAGACGGCGATCATGTTAACGATCAATAATTAGGAAACAGATCAATAATCAGCAATTCATTTCAATAAATCCCTGCCAGTGTTTATTCTCAAATGATTACAAGCTTAGAAAATCCCCTCACCGGTGACCTATTTTTAGACCATTCTCGCCGGGTTAGTCATATGTTCCTTGGGGACTACCTGGTGCCTGCCGGCATCACATTGGTGACCTCTAGTATAGAAAATACTAAAGCACAATGTTGTTTCTTAAGCCCTTCAGTGAAACAAATGCAATGTAAAGTTTGAAGACATGATGCAAGATCAGCTTCCCAAATATTGAACTCACTGAGACTTGCTATAGGAGATATTTAGCAATATATATGATTTCACTTCTAGTAAGTAATTTGTGCACTGTCAAATTGCAGGCTTGGTTTTAATGTGCACTTAACATATATTTTACATTATTTTCACTGCCATTCTCCTCTTGGTCAACACAATGAAAACAAGTACAACTGAAACCCTCTACAGTGCTAAAGAATTGAGTCCGTCTTGACAGATCATTGATCTTGATCATATTCAGAGAGCACTGTACCTGCAACTCATATTCTAGTCAATCTACCGGGTCTCTCATGGACTAAATGTGAAAGTGAGAAGCCAGAAAAAAAGCTGAAGGAGATCCATCAGGTGATATATTACCCTGTAGGCATTGTAATTTGTTATATAAGCTTCATGTAACCTCGGCGGCAAGATTAAAGACCTTCAGCTCAATATATCAGTCACCCGTCAACTGCTAGGTCAATTTCCCTTTAACCCTTGTTTTGTGGATCATAACCCTCTTACAAATATGACACTGTCAATCAAAATGTAGTGGCCACATGTTGACGCTCTGCCCTTATTTCCTTTTTTGCTATTCCTAAATTTGGCTAGTCCTTAATTCACCCATGAGTCAACTATACTCCTTTTAGTCATTTGTGTGACTGTATGCGATATGTTAACATAGTCAAACACTGTGCGGTATTGGCGGTAGGCAAACCTGTCGGTGCTGTCCTGTTTTGAGAAATGATTGTCTTGAGAGACTCGCTGGTCATTAGCAAGCCAGCAGACATCGAATGCATTACAGACTGTGACATAAATGACTTAAATGAATCAGCGAATCTATTAAAGGGTGTGTTCACTCCATGGTGCCGTGATACGATAAGCCCCATATTTTGTTTGTAATCCTAATGACTGGCGTAGGTGTGCATTCATCATGGATTATTGGGGTCTTAATTTAATTGAGCTGAAGCGATCGCCCGTAAATCACATTACACTGTCATTTCTTTTTACAGCAAGGAGACAAATGCCACCGCCTGCCTGTGCCTTCACAAGGTGGGTGTTCCAGCAGGCAGCAACATTCTACCAACAGAGGCGCTGTTTATTATTCATAAAACAGCCTTTGACAATCAATTATAGAAATGACACAGAAAGCAGCCAGATTTTTTGCCATCACAAGGTTATCTTAATCCTGTTTGCAAAGTGAGCCTTTGTTGCTTTCAGAAGCAAAAACAACACATTGACAGAAAATACTGCCAAACATAAATAGAAACATAAATATTTGCCAATATGGGTTAAAATCTGGATGAGATGATCATTATATGATAATATGCACATTGGATTTTTCTCATTACCTCAACATCATCAGAAAAACATGTGGACCCAGATTTTGTCAATTTGTAATTGCTTTTATACATGGCACAAAAAAGTGTTTTTTTTTCAACATAGCAAAAACATTATAATTACTGTGGCCATGAAGCCAGTAGGCCTCATGAAGGTGAGACTTATAGACATCCCATACAGGGATATTTTATGTACAAATATTTTTTTATGGACATACTTGAAACACATGGAGAGCATTTCAACCAAAATATTGCCAAATAGCAGCAAATCTTGAAAATGCTCTTTTTTTGGACGGCAACTGCCAATCATATTCAATCCTGACAGTAAATGTTGAAGACTGAAACTTGTCAGGACGTTTTTGAAAGACAAGACAGTGTTGAGAGCTGTACAAGGCATCAGTTAAGAAGGCAGCAGAAGTGACAGTGTCGACCCTCTGAGGGGGGAGGCCAAGAGTATTGTATCCTCTAACCTTGCGTTATTGCCACACAACACAAGCGGCAGTGGCGGCCCCAGCCACTGTGATGGAGCACCTTTCTTCTCCTGAGAAAGAATGTTTGCTTACTATTTCATCATCCCTGGGGGCCACAGGAAAATAAGCCCATCAGTTGTCATTGTGACAGGATAAAAATGGAGCCGTCATATTTCAGTAACACAATGCAGTCAAAGGGGTAAGTGAGAGCCGAGTAGTGGGGTGAAGTGCCATCCAGCATCTATCCATCGTTTTTTTCTTTTCTATTTTGTCACAGACCATCATCTCGTATTATCTCCTCAAGGATAATTATTGCAAATTTGAATTGCGAAGATTACTACCAATTAGTAACTCGGAATTATACTGTGGCCTGATACTGCGTGAACTGTTATCTACCGCTCTATAAACATTTATCTTTTGACTTCAACATTTAATATCTGCATTGTGTCAGAGATTTATTTACTGGTATGTGCTCCCCAGCTGCACAATCATTCTTCAAGTGCAACGATTGGACTGGGTCCCCTGAGTCCCCTTGAGCTTAATGTAAGCGCTTCTTTTTACACATGTGTTTTGGACCAGTTGTGCCCCCTCTTTTGTCTTCGGCGAATAGGTAAGATGTGTGGGATTTAGAATTTCCTACACATGATATATGATTGCAATTGAGAGGGGGCACATAAACTCCCCTGGGTACACCATAACACCTGCATTGTGCAGAACTTCTCAGAGCTCTTAGCAAAGTCATAACCAAGCACCCCATTTCCAATGACTGTGAGGACCTTGACAGTGAATGCAATTGAAAGCAGCCCGTCTTTCAGTGTGGAAGGAATCATCTTGGCTGTTTTTGTTCAGAGGTACGCTTAGCTTCCTCATAGTTCCAAGAAGAAGCACACAGGTTCCAGCTACTCTTAAGTTTCTAAGTACAGCATGTGTTCCAAAATCATGTGAGTCACTCCCAATTTTCCATCAACTTACCAGTTTTTCATTTGCTCCCTCATTTAAACCCCAGTTTGTAAAACATCATACAAACTGACACCGGGTACACAAACTTTATCAGTATTTTAAGGGCCCTCATATTAGTCAACAAAGGTGCATAGTATTACCGCTACAGCGGTGTTACAAACAATTGTCTCCATTCTGCGTTTCCTGACTGTTCGGATTATGCGATAAGCGATTTGTAAAATGACATTTAGTACACTGAATAGGAAATAAGGAAATATAAACTACAGAAAAAAAAATCAAGTCAGCCTTTATTACATCACTCAGACGCTCGTAGTCCGAGTGTGACATTTGATCTTTTGCACATTATTCTCGATACTCAGCACTCGGGGCGATTTGCATAAGAATTGACCGTCCGTCAACTAAGCAATGATCTGCTTAAAGACTGCTGAAAAAGAATGTGTGTGTGTGTCATGAATAAGAACGTCTAAATCCAATGACAGTCCTAACCTTCATGCCGCAACAATTATTTGCCAACACCATGATAGTCACATTCAAACAAATCAAATTTAATTCTTATGAGACACATGTTTAAAGAGGTGTACACTTTCAGTAATTATTCTGTAAACTCAGCCACACATTCTAATGCAAATGTATTTGAGATTGACACAGCAAATACAAAATCCAATTTGTTGGTTATGAAACACATGTAGGGAAGAACTGCGTGCACTAATTATTTCTGGGGCATCTTGTGCTCCCCCTCCACCCATTTCATCCACAAACTGAACTGGATATTACATTTGCTTAAAACTCAATCATAAAAAAATGAAGACTCAATTTGAGAAATTTTAATAAAGATAAGTTGCCGCTATCATTGAATCGGGGAATGCTAATCGCTGCTTTCATTCTGGTGGCGGCAGATAATGTCACCCTTGCTTGAGGCTCTTATTTTGCAATAAAGCATTTACATTCTAATGATTTTATTATGGCTTATACCGGCTGTCTGTGACAGGCTCACGGAGCTGCGACCCCTTCCTCCCAGCTTTGCCCATTCAAAACGGTTGGCAAATTGTATCGGCTATCAGCTCATAGTGCTTTTATCAAGCTGGCCCAGTGGCAAGCCGTGGCCCACCGCAATGAGATGTCTATTGCTTGAAGAGTCTGTATTTAATCATTTCAGCTCACTGGTATTGTTCTGCTTACAGTGCATAAATAAGTGCTTCAAACAACCCTGGAGTGCCACTGACAGTGGAGCAAAGTATCTGTCTTATTTATCTTCTTCGCATTCTTCACCTTCACCTTACATTTATATATGTGGTGCGTTTTATATTTTCTCTTTCTACCGTATTCTGTATTTGCTGCAGGCAATGTTTCTTATTCGCTGGCCTATCATCTTGGAGCTGAAGAGTTGCTCACTGATGAGGAGAAAGCAATTGAGATTCAGATAACAACCCCGCCAAAAAAGTGCCTGTTGCCTGACAATTCTATTGGAAAATTGTTGTAAAGAAAAGAAGCCACGGTAGTTCAGCCAGTTGTTGTTAAAATGTGTGTTTCCGATATACGAAAAACCACATTATAACCATATAAATACAAGTGTTTTAATTGTTGCCGCGAATGTGAGTCTCTAAATAACGGCAACGTTTGTTGGGTAATTTTTGTTCTAAAAACACCCACAAGGCTTATCTGCTTTGCTTCTCCAGTCCTTGAGTTCAATTTCAATGCAGGCGGATACTGTATTTGGTTGGGATTTTCAAATTACAGTAATCATGGTTTAAGTTATAGCAGGTCATCTTGAGAGCAGTCCTAGTCAGCAGTGTGAAGTCCAACATTTTACACACCGCTTCACAAATTTCCTGAAATTACTCAGCACGATGATTAGACATTACAGCGACGCACAGCGACTCGCGACTCACCACTAATGTGGGTCTTATACTTGATAATGATTTTAAATTAAGTCCCTAAACCGATACTGTACACAAAGAGAGTAGGCGAATGGCGGTATCATGCTACTTTTTCTGTCACGTTGTTATATATAAATCTGCCTCCATCATCCAAGCAAGCAATTGATTCCAGAGCTTGAAGCACCATGTATGTTTCATTTGATTGTATGTGAGAGGAGTAGTATAATGACATCCTGCCATAATGAATTACTGTTTTGCTAAAGTGGGTCAATTTTATGGGGCCGCAGACCGAGCAGGCAACAGCATGTGTGATTAAACTTGGGATACAAAACATTGGAACTTTATTCTGCCCCAATGTGTATGGAGTAAGTGACATGATGCCCAGAGTGTATTAATGTTTGGTTAGAAAGCCCGTTTCTAGTCGGTTTGTGATCGCAAGTTTGGCTTGGGATTGACCTCTCGTGTCTGACCACTGTCCTGCGAGCGTTGGTGTCAGTTAAACAATAGGGCCGTTCACACGGGCAGATTTATTTCGGACTTACTCCGCAACTGCTCCCCTCGAGCGTTCATACGTGCAACTTTGTTCCGGCTTAGTGCCCGAAAACAGCTTGTTTCGGGAGGTGGTTTAAAAATTTGCTCCGGAACAAATGCTCGTTTGCGAAGCAGTACCGAAGCAAATGTGCACGTATGAACGCAACTGGGTTAAATTTGCTCCAGAGCAAATGCTCGCTTGCGGGGGGAGTGGCCTCGCTACGCGTCAGAGGAGTCCATCCGGGTACTTGCCAACATGCATCCTGGGTATTTTGCGCTTCAAAACATGGCGGTCTTTTCTCTCTCTCCTGCGGCGTCTGATTATTGACCACATCGTTGATTTCTCCGGAGAAGAAGCCATTTTGTCACAAAGAAGGAGGGGAAATGATACTTCCTTTTCCCCGCCTTCTTCTTTCTTTACGCATGCGCATGTTTTACTTCCGCATTCCTGTCATTTTGTTCTGCAACAGGAACTGCCCGTGTGAAAGCAAGTGGAGCTGTGCCGATGCTGTTCTCGTGCTGTTACGCTCAGCGGCTTTGTACGTGTGAACGCTCCACAAAATTTGTTCCAGTGCAAATTTATATCGCAACAAAATAGTCCGGAGCAGCGCCGAAACAAATCTGCCCGTGTGAACAGGGCTATTGAGAACTGTAATGACGTGATGCCCTCCTCCGTGTCCTCCTCTTGCTTTCAGGACTTCGCGCAGAGTCCGGCCAAGGTGACGTGTTCAGGGCGCTCCGATACCCACGGCACTGCGGTATTATGTTCCAAGTTTAACAGGAGTGCTTTGAACTCTATTTGGAATTGAATCACTTTACCCCAGGGCGGGTTTGTCACCATAGCCTCATGTATCAACACAAGATAGAAGATGCCTCAAAGGGACTTTGACTAATTGGGGGGTTAAACCACTCTTCATGAGTCTCTGGCCTGATCCCCTCAAAATATAATGAATCTCGGCAGGTTTTGAAAAGCCAGGAAACGCTTTTTGTGACCTTACCTTGTGGGGCATCATTCAGAGAGACGTGACCGTAAGCCCATCCCTCTTCTCCTGGGGCAGTTAAACACCTGCTATTGTGCGCTATTGTTCGCTTATTGCTGTTGTCCCCTTTTCTTTCAAGCTCAATGCTTTATTTTGGTGTATATTGTTACTCCAGAGGAGCTCTTTTTATCGAAGGCAAACATCCAACTAAGAGACAATATCAGCTGCACAAAAGACCTCAAAATTCTATTATGTCTTTTTTTTCTTCTGTACCTCTCTCCCGGTTTTTTTCTGTCGGTTGTCCTTGTCGTCTAGGTACGGGCAATACAACATCTCGTGCGTGTAATAATCTAATTGTGTGGGATTGTTGTGGTGAAATGATTCCTCTGAGCTACTAATGAAATAGAGGGCACGTTTCAGAAGGTTTAGTTTAGAGCAGTAATTGCCGACCTTTGTTGAGCCAAGGCACATATTTTGAGTTCGAAAAATCTCACAGTACATCACCAAACAAAATTGTCACAAAAAGTGGATACACATGTCAATGACATACTTTCTGCCATCTTACAGAAAGTGGTTTATAGGTCTCTCTTTCACAATCGGTCGCTGTCATAAATATATAATTTTTTGACCAATGAAGTGAAAGTTGATCATTTCCGGCAGCACATCTTTTGAGCTCTCCCGGCACACTAATGTGCCCCGGCACGCTGGGTAGAGATCAATCATTTAGACAAAGAAAAGCAGCCACATCAAGGCTTTGAACTATGAATATTATTGGGTACAATGGGAAACCTTTTAGAAATGTAGCCTTTTGTCAAATGTTGAAATGTTTTATAAATAATAGTTTGTTTGCAGACAATGGAAACAAACAAAGAACATGATGTCACTGTGCTGCTGATGGCATTCCGCATGTTGCTTTTAAACATTCGGGTTTCAAACCATTATGCATCTTCAACTCATCCGTCTGCTCTCCGAAGTCTAAGGTAATAAATACAGTCATAAAGCTATGGTGATAAGCCAGCATTTTAGATTAAAGCTTTTCTCCTCTTTTTTTTTTGTGAAGGAAAAAAGAATGAGGGGACTTTTACATTAGGCACATCAAGGTAGCGCATCGCCACCAATCCGCTCTCCTTTCAGTCACTGCATTATTCACTGTGTGTTCATTTCCTGTTGATCAGATTGACTGTTTGATGTATCCCCCTAACTTGACACAATGCTGCTGATAAAACAGCACCAAATTTACTTATTCTGGTGACAGACAGCAATTTAGTGGCAAATGAAGTTGTCTGAAGATGATGCCATATTACACTCACACGCTGGCAAATAGCCTAGTTTGAATAATCACTGCCACTGTCTGTTTAAATGATTTTTATACCTATTTTAAAGGAAGCCTTTGATATGATAATACTAATTCCTTGCCTCTGAGAGGGGTGTGGGGAGAAAGTGGAAATTATTTCAGTATTAGCATGTCAGTCAATCCTGTACCACACCTCCTACACCCCCAACCCCTATTAACTGGTGACTCATATCCACTGCAGTGCCGACTGTGCCGTTGCATGCATGCGTAAGACAAGTCCCATATTCATACTCATATTGTTGCTTGGCAGTCTGTATGAAATAATTTTAGTAGTTCACTGTTGTATATATATATATATTGGTTCTCAATTTGCTGTGCTGTTGAATAAAAATGTTTGAAATGAATGACCAAAAAAAACGTTTAAATAATGGTGGCTTACTCTATACTTATTTCATCTATCGAGGACGACGCCTCGAACTGATGTCCAAAGCGTTTTATTCTTGGAACACCGTGAAAATGAAAACACATTTCAACATCAACAATCAATATTACGATAATCTCTTTGACAAGACATTAATAAGCACAAAATAACATACCGTGTGCACCTTGTTAACCGAAAGTAGATAATCTGAAATCAAATTGACCAGGCGGTATCATTTCTCTCTCTCTCTCTCTCTCTCTCTCTCTCTCTCTTTCTCGATCTCTGAGACTAATTTCCTCACCATCCTCGACACGTGACCCTGAACCGGAAGTAATCCTCGACAAAACATTCCAAATAACCTCTTGAAAAGATTGAAAGAAAAACATAAATATGAAGGTTCACATGGAAACATAAAACACTTTTACAAAACAACAAGCCTAAATAAATTGGATTTGAGTTGTTATGGCAACCAATTGACCCAATACTGGTGCCAGCTACACTTATCTTTGTTGTCATTACCAACTCTTTTAAAACTATAGCCACTTAAAATCAATGAGAAAGTGTACTCTTATTGTCCACCTAGCAAGCAATTGTCTAAAGCGGTCCGTGACACCAAAAAAAAGATTGGGGACCGTTGCGTTATCATATTGTTGTTCTGATTGAAAAATTAATTAAAAAATAGAATTGTACTTTGTTTCTGTTGTAAATACAAGACAATGCCAATTTATCAAAAATGAAGATTTTTCTATCTATCTATCTATCTATCTATCTATCTATCTATCTATCTATCTATCTATCTGTCTGTCTGTCTGTCTGTCCCAGGCAACATTTCTAAGTGTGAAACTCATATACGAAGAGCTTTATAAGCATTGGTACTTGATATAAGTCAGTGGTAGCATCTTGAATATTGATTGTCTGTACCTTCATTAGCTGGGAGCTGACATCCTAGATTGATGTCTCTTTAAACTGGGTACTGGTCGGAGATACCTGGGGAATCATCATATTGACTTCAGACTGTTTGTGCTACCAGGTCACGAGAGACTTAGTTTTTTTGCTTTAATGGGATCCATCAATTCAACTTCTCTTTTAGTAAATATTGTTGTACAATTCACAAGAGACTATAGCATCATATTTTTGGACCAAGAGTGAACAGATGTCTCTGTTTCTTTCTTTTTTTTAGTTTCTGCATATGGAATTTACAACATGAAGGTATTGTTATATCTCAACCCAGCGAATTCACAACAAGCACTCTTCAAAACAAACAACACCACCACAGACAGGATGTAACAAAGAAAAGATAAAATTCCGTACGAGTAATCCACAAATCCCTGTTTCAGTGACTCGACATCATTAACCTAAACACCGAAGAGGGAGACATAGCTTTGCACAGAGATTACTGTTGTGTAATTGAAAGGGAGATTTATTCTGTGCGGAAGACAATTGATTTTCATACACTTGAGTCCTGTTGTTCCTCTTAACAGTGTCTTTGATTTTCCTTGGGTTTAACACACAAGAACAACAGGAACTTGGTACACATAAAGCACAACTACACACACTTTCAAGTTCACCTTGTGGGGTGGGGGAGGGGATGTCGGTCGCCTCAGATTGTTTAACAATTGTATTTGGCGAGAGAGAGAGAGCGAGAGAGAGAGAGAGAGAATGACAGAGAGAAGAGAGGGAGAATTAAGTGATCTCGGTACACGATGAAAAGAAATGCTAATGTTAAGTACATTGATCAACTGCTGTGCTTCAGCTCCGACTCCCCTTTGCCCCATGCAATATCAATACATTGAAAACATCATTTGTATCAGCAGTTGTTTCTTTAATTAAGATCTGGTCCAAATCTTTGGTATTGATCCGTGCCATTACCTTATCGACATTGTCTCGGCAAGCTGACTCAGTGGCTTTCTCTCTATTGAAATGACTGGACTCACGGGTACAAAGTGCACTGCGGTATTATGTCATATAAGCAAGCCACGTCTTTGTCTGTTGCTCAAATGAGGTCTTCAAGGTAAGTGGTGCAGACCAGGACTGACATCTGTTTGTGTCACTTAACAAAATTAAACATGCGGGAAAATAGCCTCGAAGAATGTAACTGTTAAGGGAGCTAGATTGGGGGATTTTACTTTTTATTTGTATGTATTTATTTATTTTTTTAAAACCTTAAGTGGGTTGAAGATGAATGAATACAATTTTCAAGTGCACTACTTCATGTTTGAGTTTGACCCGAGTACCTATCCGAAGATTTTATATCACGTTTTCTTTGCCTGTTTTTCCTCATATTTTTCTGTTCCCCAAAGGAAAAAAATACTCTGAAATAACATCCATTCCTCAATAGCGTCAAAGGTGTTGACTTCATCATCATTAAGAATCTATTTCAAAGTCATTACAGTGATTGATACTGTCATTGAGACCATAAAGGCACATTTTCTGTATGGAATATATCTTTGCTTGGATGTATTTTCCGTCTATTTGAACAATGGCAAATTTTTGTGGGCTCTGTTATTTGGGTTTGGGTAGCTCATCCTTACATGAGCCAAGTACCGCTTCCCTGAAGGGCCCACTCCTTCACCCTCCCTATTTGTCTTACTTCCTTTGAGGCACCTTCACAGCCGCTTGGCTTCTCCTCCCCATCCAGCCCCTCACATGGCATGTATTTTATTGGAGAAGCTCCTGAATCCACTATGTCTAGCTGTGCCTCAGGTCAGGTTTCTTAAGAGCCTGATGCTGCCGATCGTTGCCTTGCAGGCAGCATTTGACACTCAACCATTCCGCGTCCCACTGAATACCGCCAGTCAATCCCACTTGTCTCACTGCATGAAGCAGTCCAGCATCCACCCACCTGATAAAATAAACAAACCCCCTTTCGCTCCAAACCCCTGAAGTGTTAAATTTGTTTCCCCCGCCCCTCCACCTACCCCTGCAGACGTGCCCCACGTTACACTCCTCCAAGAAGGGAATTCTTTTTTCGGAAGGGGGGAGGGAAAGGATCGGTGGAGGCTTTGCATCTCCATGGGCATTTTGAACAACGCCTGCTTCGCTCCGATTGCAACCACCACAAACAAATCCAATAGCCACCACTAATCAGATCATCTCATCGCCAGCACTTTTCATGCTGGGTTCCTCCCTCAGAACCCCTTGTACTAGTTCCAGTCTGGTAGTGTGTGATAAGACACTGGAAATTTAGTCATCATCTTCCGAGCAAAGGAGCTCAGAGGAGGGATTATGATATTCCTATAACCTTACATTGGATATGGACAGGGGTAGCTCCTTGCTCACGTACAATCCTGTACACAGCTGTCCATCCAGACCTTTTTTCTCTCAGCCACATCGACTGCTTTCCCCTTTTAAAAGGTTGACTTTACAAGATTAGTGCCTGCTAGCCTCCATCATGTTAGAAGAGATACCAAGGCAAAAACATAGTGTCTACTCTTGTCGGATACATACTTTCACTCAGATAAGAGGTCAGGTAAATGTTAACTATGAATTGTATATTTCCCGTCGACTGGTTTATATAGATTAATTTCATATGTACTATACACCCAGCAGCCACAGTATTAGACACCTGCACGATCCACTGGCTGTATCTAAAGTACCTCAAATGTGGCTTTTAGTGACCAAAATATTGATATGATGTCAATAAATAATAATAAAAATACCTATTCACTGTACTTCAGACTACGATCATAACGGCAAGTAACTTTTTAAGACACAGCCTTTTGACCTTGACAGTCAAAGAGAGCATCGCTAGAATCGTAACTTCATCTTCATGATCGAATTCCGCCCCATTTCGTTCCAGAATCAGTAAATGTTGACATCTATGAATTGTGGTTTTCACCCCGACTTGAGTCATTTGGAGGCAGCTCAAAAAAGATGAGTTAATTGAGATGTATTTTAATTTACTGCATGTTTCTCATTTAGTTTGCCGCTGCGTGTGACTTGCTGAATAATCACTTAGTCATTCAAAGCAGTTTTTGGCAAGCCAATCATAACTCATTGCGGAGAGGAAATGATGTACTGCATCTGCTACATTTTGGTTAGATCACATCTCTGTATCCTTTAGTTGAACTCGCAGGAGGTGCATCAATTACTCCCAGCTCTACTTGGGAGCTCAGACTATTGGCACAATGCTCTCATTTATCCAGCTATTTAGACACAGTGGAATCAAGGACGTGGATAAAACATGTCAGCTAAAAACACACTAAAAAATCTGGAAAACTGCCTGGTGAAATGAAGTTAGTTTGGAAGAGTAATGATCTCAGTGGTTTTTCTAAAGAAGCCCAATTACACTATTGGAAAGAAAAACCACATACTGCGGAAATAAATCGGGTTTGGATGATCTCCAATCAGGCCATCATATACTTTTACACTCAATGTTACTTTAAGAGATAATTAGAAAGGAAATGCATTCCCTTGATTGCCTTGAAATGCAAAGACTTCCCCAAAAGTCAAACAGTGTGACAAAATGAAGTCGAACCAGAGATTCCGTCAGAAGGTGGGAACCGTAAATGGTGTTCGACAGATAATTACGCTTTTCTGTGAAGCAGCTCTTGACTGTCACTGTCTTTTCCTTTCCTCAACCTCTTCCAAGCTGCATCTAATCATGAAACAGAAAAATCCCAGGATATATCTCGCTCCATCAGTGGAGTCACGCTTGCAACGTAACATCAGTCAGCCTTTACAAAAGCCTGCGTTGCATAGAAAACCTAATTGTTCTGTCAATTTAGAAAACGTACATATCAGACATTTTTGACAAGCTGTGTTAAATATTGATTATCATATGTTTGAAATGTTTTGGCAGCATATTTTTTAGCATACCGGTAGTCTTCCTTCTGTTACCTCATCTTTCACCCCTCCTTCTTTGATCCTTTTACCCCATCCGATATTTATTTTTTTACCTTCTGTGATACAAATTCATTCAAAGTCACATTAAATTAGAAAAGGACTGTCGTGCTGCGATTGAGAGTGGCAGCTACAGAAAGCAGAAGTTGCATCGTTGCAACATGACCACTACCCCAGCCCAACACATCTCACTTCCCCATCACATTTTCAAAGTATAAATGAACAATCACATGAACCTGAAGTGTCCATAGTGACAGTATAAGTAAAACTCAGTCACACACATGCACATTATTCATTTATGTATTTATTTTGCAGACATACAGCTTGTAGGCATGGGTGTTTGTGGAGCTTGAGGTGTGAGAAGATTCTAACCCTTCCTTCTCCCGCTACTCTGTTTTCACCGCCTCCTTTACTGCGCCATTCATCCATCCACATTCAGGATGACAAAATCAATCATTCCATTCTCTCTGGATGGCTACCCATTAAGAATGGGGATAACAAGTGAAATGAAATACACATTTCCCGTAGCTGATCGTCTGTTATGATAGATTTGTACAGCTACAAATGGGTGCAGGTACGGTTTCTGAAATCAAAATGGAAGCATTTGTACTATGTCTTCTAATCACCCTCATTGCACAGACACTAGGGTGTTGATAATACGCTTATCTCCAAGCAAATGCATCGTGAGTTGTCGACTGCAGCAAGCCAACCGTGTCAGTCAGGCTATGAATCCCTTCTTTGTAGGGACATAGCACATTGTCACAGGGTGACCGAACAAAAAGAAAAAAACTGTCACACGCGTACCACCAAATGTGAAACTATATACGTTCAGCCACTTATGCTGTAAAAACGTTTATAGATTTATAAGAGTTTATTAAACAAAGCAAACAATGGAATCCTTGGAAAAGTTCATGATCAGCCCAACTATTGCAAACACATAAAGGCTCAGATTTTTTTTTAATTGTCAATTGCATAATTTTCAAGTCATCACCTGTTAGAAAATAATTTGAATATCATTAAACAAACATCCCAATGATAATTTGTTTTGTTTTTCAAGTATAAAAAACATGTTTTTGTTCAAATGCACTTTTCCTAATTATTATGCAGAGATAAGCTATTTCAATTTCAAACAGGTCAAGTTACAGTTTGAGATTGGACATCTTATTTATAAGTCCTGCATCCAATGTTTGTGAGGTTTTTTTTTGCAGATTCTATACTTGAATTTATTGGCAGGAAATCAGAATAGCTGTTTGGATGTGACTGCTTTCCACCCTCATAGGTCGTTGCTTGAGGATGCGCCAAAAGTTGTGAACAGAGTTGAGTTCAGGGGAGGATGGGGTCACACCCTGAATGTCTCCCCTTTTAAGCCTATAACAGCCAATGATGCAAAGATACTCCTTGCGTCATGAGATTGTTCACTCATGAGTGGCGTGCAAGCCTGGATGGTCAAGATGGATGGAAAAACGTATGGCCACCATGCACCCACAAGTCTGCAAAGTCATGTTCTGAATCATAATCATTGTGAGATAGCTGCTGGGCCCCTTTCGGGTCCCTCAAGTTGTGAAAATATCCTCTGAAATGAATGCAGAGTTTCTGACTGCCGTCTTTCTTTGATTTGACAAAAAATAATGACAGAACTTTGCTAAAGAAACAATGCAGCATCTTGTGCATCAAAATCTGAATACAAATTTCGAATGGGGCATATATACGGTGACTGTTAGACTCATGTGGTGACTGATCTGATACACAACACACACACACACACACACATATATATATATATATATATATATATATATATATATATATATATATATATATATATATATATATATATATATATATATATATATATATATATATATACACCAGGCGGCTGGATAGCTCAGTTGGTAAGGCATCGGTTTGGCATACGGGAGACGGTGGTTCGAATCCCGCTTGGGGCAAAAATGAGCACATAACACCATCCAGTGTGGGTCCTTGGGCAAGATCCTTCACGCTAATGCCTACCTCATACAATGATGAGAGACAATAAAATGAATGACATGCCGGCTCAGACGTCGCCCGGCCAAACAAGGTCTGCGTCAGGTGCTGGGGAACCAGAGCACCTTGATGAAAAATGGGCTACTGGAACAAAGCGGAGATGGGCGAGATGCGATAACATGGCTCTGTTGGAATGCTACTACTCAAGCAACCCTAGTCAGAGGGGTTACATGCAGAGAATGCAGGCTGAATGGTTACTTCGGAACCCACAGTCACGGTTGACCACAAAACAACTAGTAACTCAGTGTTCCAACATCCACAAACGGCAATTGCTGTCACAACTTGAGTTTGATGAGGTACAACGCAGGTTCCATGGTGAAGGGCCCCAGGCTGCCAGATCAGAGGAGGAGGTCATACCAGAGATTGGGAGGCAAGCCCCAATGAATGCAGATGATGAGATTGGGAGGCCAGCCCCAATGAATGAAATCCTGAGCAAGGCAGCAACTGACCTGAAAGCTAAGATCATGGCGAGGATGAAAGCTGGGCAACCTAGAAACCGATTACAACGGCTATGTGAAGTACCACCTGAAAGTCTCATGGAAAGTGTGAATGCAGCACTGAGGCGATTCCTACCACAACGATCACCGAAACCAATGAGCTGATATACGCTTCAGCATCAGTGATCCTAGAAATCCTTGGCTATCGGAGCAACTATGAGACACGTTACCCACCATGGAAAAGACGGTTGGAGGCTAAGATCAAGGAGGCTCGGAAAGATGTGAGTCAATTGACGGAGGCCCAGAGAGGTGTGATGAAAAGGCCGATTCCTGAGAGGTACACCCAGATGACCATACCTGAAGCACTCGAAACTGCCAAACAAAGGCTCCAAGCCTTGTCCAGTCGCCTAAAGAGGTACACGAAGAGAATGAGGCCAGGCGAATAAACAGGCTGTTCGCAACACAACCTGCGAAAGTGTACGCTCAGTGGCAGGGTCCTAACAGCAGAGCTGACCCACCAAGACTGGAAACTGAAAGGTACTGGAAAGGAATATGGGAGAGGAGGTTGCACATAACAGCAGTGCACAATGGCTGGTGACCCTGAGAGAGGAGCACAGCAACCTCCTGAGCAGAACCCAGTTACCATAACAGTGGCAGACATACAGGAAAGAGTCTCAGATATGAAAAACTGGACAGCACCAGGCCCGGACATGGTACACACCTACTGGCTAAAGAAACTCAAAGCACTCCATGAGCGCCTAGCAACACAAATGAACCAGTTGCTGAAGGATGGGACTCACCCAGGATGGCTAACTGAAGGGCGAACGATCCTGATCATGAAGGATCCCTCAAAGGGTACAGTCCCATCCAACTATCGGCCAATAACCTGTCTCTCCACAACATGGAAGCTCATGTCAGGCATCATTGCGGCTAAGATAAGTGGACACATGGATCAATACATGAGCGAAGCACAGAAGGGCATTGGTAGAGATACCAGAGGAGCCAAACATCAGCTTCTGGTTGACAGAACAGTCGCACAAGACTGCAGGTCCCGACATACCAACCTGTGCACAGCCTGGATTGATTACAAGAAAGCCTACGACTCGATGCCACATACATGGATCACTGAATGCTTGGAGTTGTATAAGGTGAACAGGACCCTAAGAGCCTTCGTTGCGAACTCGATGAGGATGTGGAAAACCACACTTGAAGCCAATGGCAAGCCACTTACCCAAGTGTCCATCAAATGTGGCATATACCAAGGTGATGCACTCTCCCCACTGCTGTTCTGCATAGGACTGAACCCCTAAGCCAAGTAATCACCAAGACAGGCTACGGATACCGCCTCAAAAATGGAGCTACGATCAGTCACCTCCTCTACATGGATGACATAAAGCTGTATGCTAAGAGCGAAAGGGACATAGACTCCTGATCCACACAACCAGGATCTACAGCAGCGACATCGGGATGTCATTCGGGCTTGAGAAATGTAGTCGGATGGTGACTAAGAGAGGAAAGGTAGTCCGCACTGAAGGGTCTCACTCCCTGAAGGAACAATAGCAGACATTGAGGACAGCTACAAGTACCTCGGTATACCACAAGCCAATGGCAACCTCGAACTGGCAACAAGGAAAGCGGCTACGGCCAAATACCTCCAGCGGGTGAGGCAAGTCCTAAGAAGCCAGCTCAATGGCAAGAATAAGACCGGGCAATAAACAGCTATGCCCTGCCAGTGATCAGATACCCTGCAGGAGTAATCAGGTGGCCAAAGGAAGAGATTCAGACCACGGATGTTAAGACCAAAGCTCCTAACCATGCATGGAGGGTTCCATCCCAAATCCAGCACCCTGAGACTGTGCATGCCGAAAGGAAGGAGGCCGGGACTAGTGAGTGTGAGAGCCACTGTCCAGGATGAAACATCCAAGCTCCATGAATACATCAAGGAGAAGGCTCCAACGGATGATGTACTCAGAGAATGTCTCAGACAATGGGGAACAGAGGATGAGGTGCTGGAAGAGGGACCATCATGGGAGGACAAGCCCTACACGGGATGTACCACCGGACCATAAGTGAAGTGGCTGATCTCAAGAAGTCCTATCAGTGGCTAGAGAGGGCTGGCCTGAAGGACAGCACAGAGGCACTCATCCTGGCTGCTCAGGAGCAGGCCCTGAGCACCAGAGCCATTGAGGCCCAGATATACCACACCAGACAAGACCCAAGGTGTAGGTTGTGCAAAGAGGCACCCGAGACGATCCAACACATAACTGCAGGGTGTAAAATGCTGGCAGGGAAAGCCTACATGGAACGCCATAACCAGGTGGCTGGCATAGTCTACCGAAACATCTGTGCAGAGTACGGACTGGAAACCCCAAGGTCAAAATGGGAAACACCTCCCAAGGTGGTGGAGAATGACCGAGCGAAGATCCTGTGGGACTTCCAGATCCAGACTGACAAGATGGTAATGGCGAACCAACCGGATATCGTGATCATTGATAAAGGGCAGAAGAAAGCTGTTGTAGTGGATGTAGCGGTCCCAAGTGATGGAAACATCAGAAAGAAGGAACACGAGAAACTCGAGAAATACCAAGGGCTCAGAGAGGAGCTGGAGAGAGCCTGGAAGGTAAAGGTGACAGTCGTGCCTGTGGTGGTCGGAGCACTCGGGGCAGTGACCTCCAAATTAGATGAGTGGTTGCAACAGATCCCGGGAACAACATCAGACATCTCAGTCCAGAAATGTGCAGTGCTGGGAACAGCAAGGATACTGCGCAGAACCCTCAAGCTTCCTGGCCTCTGGTAGAGGACCCGAGCTGAATGGGGGACGGACACCACCCAAGGGGTGAGATGAGGATTTTTTTTTTTTTTTATACATACACATACACACACACACACACACACACACATACACACACTCGGAGATCGATCAAAAGATAACTGTAGTGTATGTGCTTGCTGTTTTTATTATTTACTACGCTATCCCTACTACAGCATTATGTAAATAAAGTTTAGTAATCCCAAATATTACAAGGGGACATCAAATTCCATGTTCAAAACAAATGCTGAACAGGGAGGGAAACAGTTTTTTCTTCTTTCAACAAATGAATGCAGTGGTCGACAAATGGTGTTGATTCAGAGTGCAAATTAAGCCTTGAACAGGCAAGATAATGTGCCTGTGATCAATTAACACAGACACAACGTGTAGCGGTTTCACTTTGAAACTTTCAGGCCTGGCCAACAGGCCCTTTGTGCTTTTCCAGATGAGCACCACTAATCATTTCAGAGGCTTGCGTCGAAAGGCAGCCCTGGATTCACAGTATGGATTTTGCCCTGAGACTGTCCCCAGGCAATGAACTGCCGAGTCAAACATGTTCATCCTTAATCGTACCCTCAGACACTGACACGACGTGAAAGACAATCTATCAACATTTTCAATGCGTTGTTTTATTATTTTTCTAATGAAGAAAAAACAGCAATGTATTTGGGAATTCATATGAGGCTGATGCAAGCATAATCAAATCAAGGTTGGATGTATATTATTCTGTGTGCATTAGATTTAAAGATAGATGTGTAGAAGGTACAGTGATTGTGGAGAACACTTTGTTGAAGGACATTGGACGACTTTTCAGAGACCAATGTGCTGCCCCATTATATTGTTTATTTATTCATGATTTAATGATGAAACAAAACGAAAAGAAACATTCTCGTTTCTTTTCTATTGTTTCGCATCTTTGAGACCTCAAACTTGTCTACTAGACAACGATGAGATTAGTGCCATACCAATTGTAGTGTTTTGCTGCTGTCTCATTTTGTTCTCCTGAGCGACACCTTGCGCTCAATCTCAACTTGGTCTCCTTTTGAGTTTTAGAAAAAATCTCAATAAGCTCTCATATACAGGTACATGTTTTTAATTTGTCAACGCATGTGTCTGTTTGTGATCGCAAGCAGGGAAACCGATCTATAAACGTCATATACTCTCTCATGATCTGTATTTGTGGACGTTGTCATTGTTTTTAATCTATTTTGTTTTGTTTCATGTTATTTCTTGTTTCCCCATGTCTCTTGTTTATGTCTCCCGAAAGGGGCCTAGCAGCTATCTCATTGGCTTTCCGTCTCCACCTGTTCTACACTTACGGACGTCAGGCTGCTTGACTGGCATTGAAGAACAAGCATGGTTCTGTTCTTCTCCTGTTTTTCGTTTTTTAGCACAATTTTCATTTGTGGCCATTTAGGCTCCTTGTGAGGACCCATGGTAGGTACGGCATTTGGCTTTAACTGTTATTTATAGCGAGACACACCAGTGAGCTCTCTCATGAGCTGAGGGCGAGGAAATGCTTCAAATGCATCTCGGCTGAAATGACAACAGCACAGCCGCAGGTCTTTGGCCAGGTGGACTCTTCCAACCGCTTCCTCCCACTGCTTTCTCAACTTTGTTTCTTGAAGAAAGTTATAAAGGATTGCCTTGCTTTCTTTGTTCCCCTTTGATTGAAAAGTAAATCCGAAACCTGTGCAGTGTGGCACGTTTACTGCTTCTCGCTGATGCTACGAGTAATTTGCAATTGTTTTGCTTTGCTCAGTAGAGGACAATTTGGGCGGCCACCATATCATGTCACCATCCAAGAATGCACACGAAAACAAGGTGGGCCGCTGTGTAGTAATGCTTTGTAATTTACAAGAAATTATTGTATGTTTGCAATACTTGTTTTAATAGTAGAGGTCAGCAGGTGTATGATGAGAGCTGTTCGTCATTATGGTATGTTTCATTTTAAAATCTATCTATCTATCTATCTATCTATCTATCTATCTATCTATCTATCTATCTATCTATCTATCTATCTATCTATCTATCTATCTATCTATCGACTGGCCTGAAGGCAAGCACAACACTTTCAAATAAACAGACCGCGTTCACTAGAAAAAGAGAAAAGAAGTGAGGCAGGAAGGTTAACTTACTGGCTTCTTGAGTGACAGCAGGGAAACCCAATACAAGGTAGCACATAACCCAGGAGCCATCCATATCCATCCAGTTTGCTTTCAACTGTCCGTACAGGCTGGACTTTTTTTGTATTGTGCCCCACGGTTCAGGCATTATGTTAAAAAAACCCCATTTGTTTCAATTTTATTTTGTTGTGTCGAGTAGCAAAGATGGCTGGGGACAGTATGTCGAAATAAAGGTGCACATTGCACTTACGAAATGTCGTGGAGTAAATGTGAAAGGTGCCTGAAATGTAAATGACAAAGTCCAGATATGTGAAAAATTCTTGAAAGTACTTGAAGAATTTTGCTGCATTATATCACAAGACTATATAAAAGTGTGTTAGTATTCATCTTGGTTTAGAATCGCAATACACAGGCAAAACAGCAAAGCATCGACGGGAGGCGGTTGAAGACATATCTACAAAAGTGTGAAGCTATGGTATTAAAGTAAAACAGTGAAGGAGCGCCCTAATCGCTCTTCGAAACGACCCTCTGAATGAAGCTGATTTCTATTTGATTTCCCTTCTCTCCTTTTAGGTTTGTTTGTCTTCTAAAATGGGATGGATCTGCCACATCTATTTTATTTGAGGTTTACTGACTGATGGGTCTCTTCAAAGTGTATCATCCACACCATAGGAGTCAAGGCCAACACAAATCACATACGCATACAGTTTGTGTTGGGGCAAGTGTGGGCTCTCATAAAACACTCTTGTTTGACAATGTGGTATCCTGCAGCCTTAAATAATATGCGGAGCTTTGTGAACAGAGGAGTCAGTCTTTGTTTGCACAGTTTAAAATGCTCTTCTTTAAAACTACTAAAAGTGTGACTTCTGTGAAAATAGAGATGGAAATCAATCCATGCTGTAACCATGACTGAAAAACCCACGTAAGCATTTCAACGCACAACATGTGTTCCAACACAATACAATGTTGTGTTACTTTCGGCTTTAACCTTTTTCTTTTTCTCCTCAAGTGGTGTAAACTCACACTGCCTCCCTTTACATATCTGAGTGTTAACTCTAAATTAATTACCTATGCCCTTGCTAAAATGTATTACACATCTGGGTTTGAACAGAACATGCCATGGATGAGGGTCTGCCCCAAGAGGACCATAAAGCGTATTATGTTGAATTACCAAATTTCAACTTTGCAGGGTTTTAGCATTATATAAGTCATAATCCACTATGAACCAACATTACAGCCGCATTGGCTCACCCACTCCTGTTCCTAACGGCTATAGGGTTATCGAGAAATTCACCACAGATGTCATCCAAAAGATGAATGTCTTCATTCTGATGTGTAAGGAATGGAATCCAAGTTCAGCCTGTAAGATGATCATCAGGGAAAAAAGAAGGCATGGTCAGCTGCAAAAACACAGGCTGTGCCAGCTAAGGCACTTGTGGTCCATTCATTTTCTGCTGATCCAGATAGTGACCCGGAAGAGTTTCCGTGCAGGCCCAAAAACTTGAAGTGAGCTAATTATGTACTACCTACTGGAAAAGAAGGAAGGAAAGATAACATGAGAACAGTCTGTTTCATGTCCTGTATCTAGTGGCTGTTAAACATTAACAAACAACTATAACATCCCTCCCCCCGACACCCCAACAAACACATTTGTCTATCAATTATCATCTTTATAAGGAGTAATCAATACTTTAAAGATGAATGGACATGTTATCACATCCAGATACCTTGGATTTCAAATTGTTCAGGGCGAGCAGGACACAAATCACAGGTTTATTTGGAACAAACAGTATGCATGGGTTGCATTGTCAGGCCTGCAGTACACAAGAGAGAAAAAGGAACGATTGGCAGTTTCCGAACTAGCTGTCAGTTGGATGAATTTGTGAAGTGTTATGTGTGAAGTGAACTCTGAATGTCTCTGCCGCAACACGATCAAATTCGCCAAAATTGAATTATGCCGACCTGGGTTAATAGTTGGATGTGGTTTCCAGTAGGTGTAAATTTAAGTCTTTTTCAGCCACCAACTTTCAAATCCAACATGTCCAGGTTGTGGGGAGGCTACTACTATTCATTTGTTCATTTCTTTATTTATTTTATCTCTGTCTCTGGAGTCTGGACACATTGTGACATAGCACCGAGTGTGTATGTGTGTGTTTCTCTTCTGTCGCCATCAGATGGGAGAGGTCAGTGCCTTAGGGCTGTTTAACAGACATCAGTTGTTCTTTCTTCTCCAGGAAAAGGATGCAGCAGATTATTATCCACAGATTCATAAATTCTTTATGGGCAAGCTGAAGTTATAACGGCTGATGAATTCAGTCTGTGAGATAACCCATGCCAAAGGCCCCCTTCCAGCCCTGTCGTCACCCATTGTACTTCAGATAAATAGGAGGGACAGTCTGTTTTCTTCTTTGTGTCCATACCATTCTATTTTTATGTCCATCTCTCTTTAACAGTGTAAATACTGGATTTTAGTGGAAGGGACCTTGAAGCAAACTAAAAGTGGTTTTCCAATAAGCCTCTCACACTGTTTACTTGTGCCTACTGTATGATTGACCTTGTTCATCTATTGCAAACTATGCAGAGACATCCATTCCAAAATGGACTGAACAAACATACGGGAAGCCTGCTAGTCCTCGAAGGCATTTATCATGCTTTTGGCTGGTTCGCTCTAAGTTTACATCGTGGCTTATCTGCAAATTTGTGAAATTTTACCAAATGCAGTCTGTCCAACAGTTGACGTTTGGCATCCGTTTCCACATCAATCACAGCTTTAGTTTCTGCTTTCAAAGCTGGCTACGGCCTTGATGTTTCTTTTTTGCCAATGGATATCCAGAGGCTGAGTGAAACCCTGCACCCCCAACCCACCCATCTCTAAACATCTTTTTCTTGGGTTTGTCTTGTGTAGGGTTCACAGTAACTAAGCCAATCTGGCTTTTCCCAAGCATGCAGAGGAGTTATCCACCAGTTTGTGCTTTTTATGTAAATGAGGACATTGTCACACCCCGGGGTGTTTCACATTGGGTACTATTCCAAAAAATAAATAAATAAATAAATAATGCCTGTCGCTTGCTCCTCAATATTTTGCTTGCCTTGTCCATAGATTTTAAAGGGCATCCTTTCTTCCTTGCTCTCACATTTAAAGTTAATACTTAATACAAATAATTCTGCCACATCAATTGGCAAATCTAAAGAACACAAAAGTGTGAGAATGGAGTTAGTTAGCAGCACTGCAGTTACACTGAAACAAAGACAGATGGATTTTTTGGAAAAACCTTTAAACGCAAGAGTGGGAAGTATGGTCTTTGAAGTACACTTGCTGCTGGGCATAAATTTCTGCATGTCAACAATCCAATCAGAGCATTTATCAGCGAAAGTTTTATGTTGGTGGATTGTTAAACTGATCTGAAATACCTAAAAAATTAAATTAAGCTTCAAAATTAGAAGGGCTCCACACATTCCTTTAGCTGTGCAAGCTTCAAGTTCAAAATGAGAGAGTACAATCTATGCAAAAAACAAGGATGTTCATAAGATTGAACATTATGGGCCCTATTTTGGTAGAAGGGGACCTTTACAGGCACAACTTCATTTTGGTGCAAGTCTAGCTGCGACCCACGCACCTGCTAATTTGGGCACGGAAAGTAGATTGCACTCGTAAAAATGGATGCAGGGCAAGGCTAGTTTAGTGTGCTTGTGAATTTGGTAGACCTCGCTGCGCGCCACAAGGCTGTTCCAGGGACCAAGGTCGTATTCTATTCCATGTGCCCCGTTGACTCTGCAAATTTGATTACAAAAAGTCGACTTTATTTTATTTGCCGAATTTATGGCTAAGATTAAAGCCACATACAATACAGCGGATGGGCTGACATATTGCTTCAACCCGATTCAACAATCGTTTGCTTCTGAATTGACAAGAAAAAAAGAATACTTATATTCATTTTAGATTTCCAAATAGTTGATGGCTCCAATGGAATCTTGTATTATAAGGTTCAAATCTACATGACAGTTGAAACCTGTAATGTAGGAATCTAAACGTCACCTAATTGTTAGGGATTTTAGGGAGGTTTCCCTGTTCAAAGGGGAGCTCAGTACAAATCTTATGTCACTTCAAGAGAGAAACGAGTCATCCATAAAATACAAAACACATGACGCCTTGCCACATTACACAATGCCACACTTTGAAAAATGTGCAGGACTCTTGCATGTAAACATTGACATATTCATCGCATGTATGCCTGCCTAGAATCGTTATTTCTTTCTTAACTAACAAGTGAAAATTCTTTAGATACGAGACGTTTAAATATGCCTGCTTTGTGAGAAATTGAATACTGTAGCTCGAATGCATGCAGAAGGAAGCTTGACAACCACAAAAGTGGCTCATAGACCATTAGAATATTATTTGGGAAGTTACTGTATCTTTTGTTAAGCATCTAAGCCTTTTCACAATGCCCACAGTATCAATAGAGGCAAAGCTGACGCCTATGGCATGTCATTAACATTGTAAACCATGCCAACATGACATATTAGCAATTTTGGGGCAAATTAAATACGCAATTGGACATGATAATAAAGAGGTGTTGGGTTAATGTTGGTGCAGCATAGTATGAGATGGCAATATAAGGAGTAAAATCAACTTTAATGATTTAGTGTTTGGTAACTCAAGCAAGATTACTTTTTTTCCCCTTCTAAAAAGTATTGGCTTTGGAGATGCGAGGATCCCACCTGACAGTGACTTTACAAAGCCAATTTTAATCTCAGACTAAGATCGTGATGTGTGGAAACCAGCATTTGTTCTCAGCATCGTCAGGTCCCTTTTCCCTCTATTTCTCAAATGCTGAGCAAGAGAGAAGCTGCCTGATCGAGCCTTGTGTGATTACTCTTAGAGGTCAGACAGGTTAAAAGGTATTTGATTAAAATCAGGAGATGGCAAACGGTGTCTCTCTTTCACACATGTACAACCTATAGACAGACACACATGCACACACCCGACAACACAGTCAGACCCTCCTCATCTAGCCTTTTGGGAATAAGAGAGGGTGGGATAACGCTTGCTTCTGCTCTCCTTCCGTCTCTCGAAGCTTCTTGAGGGATGAAGCAACAGAAGTAGCTTTTAGGAGTGTGAAGTCGACCAGTATTTTAGGCTGGTATAAAAAAATTTTTAAAAAAGGCTTTCCAATGTTTATCAAGCCACAGTAAATCCAATTAGCCCGTGGCCTGCCTTCCAACCCTATTAACCTGCTCATCTGAGAGAGCACTCAACAGCTCCTGCCAATATCTCATTTCCCGCAGTTGCTGATAAGATCGTCTCAAGATATTCACTGGGGTTTGCTCCAGCGCTGTCTCATCTCTCTCAAAAAGCACAGAACTACAGAGTCAATCCAGGAACGTTCCCCTTTTCTGGATGTCTCTGTCTTCAATTTGCTGAAAGTATATACCGAATATGATTGTTCTTGGTCTGTCGTTACCTCTCCAGTACCAATCCATCGCTCCCGGGCATTCATTCTTTGCCCGCCCTTTTCTTCACACCTTTTTCACCATCCCACCTTGAGACTTCCACCATTAGGTACAAGGAGGTGACATAATGCCGGGATAGTAACTTCCGTCCCATGTCTTGTTTCCTCCCAGACAGTGATCAGGCGCAGGCCCCACTGTCTGACAGGAGGGGAAACTGATTTTCCTTATCATGACCTGACCACAAAGGACCAGGCCAGGCCTGCTTGATTAGCATTCCTTGGTGGAGATGTGTCAGGCCTATTTCTATCACAGAGACAGATTGAGGCTTTCACTCAGACTGGTGACTGAGTGACACATGGCCCTGACCGCGGGGACAACATTGTTATTTGAGTTAAGAAATCAATTTGTATCAAATGTACACTGTAATTTATTTGTTGCCTTTGAAGGCAACCGGGCTAAGATAAATGGAATGGACTAACCACCCTCCTCCCCTACCTTGAGACTGAGCCGATAAAGTTCTTGTGAAGACCATGATAGTTACCTGCGTGAGGGTAAAAAGTGACAAACATGTTTAAAGTTGGGCGGTGATCTTTAAATCTCAAAAAGAACACCTTGTCGGACATGATAGAACATTTTTACCTCTTCGCCCCTGTCTGTCAACCGGCTCTGCTGACATACAGCTTTAGTATTTTTGCTGACATTTCGCTTTATCACATATATCTTACAGGGGAAGGAGAAACAAATTGTTCCTTTTTTAATATATTTTTCTTTCACTTGAGTCACACTGAGCATCTTCTTACTCGGATCAAGATGGTCTTTGCGGATTGGAAAGATTACGTTTTTTTTTTCCCATGACATATTTTCAAGCGTTTGAAACAATAATCATATCGTCTGATGTGAATAGCGGCGCTAAAGTTCCACTGATAAAAAATGTGTTTACACTCTTTGCACATCATTTTAGAATATTAACAAGGTTGTTATCTCTGAGATGTTTGAATATTTTTACAAAAGATAAGATGATTGACAAAAATCCAAACCTGCTATTTTTGTCATATCCTGTCTGACATTGATTAGAAATGACATGTTATTCAGTGGGGCATATTTGTTTCATTCCGTACACTTAATGTACAACACAAAACAGAGACGGGCCATAGCTGAAGCCGCTCTTTGTAGATCAAGCAGTTGCACAAAATGAAGAGGAAATCTGCTTCCATTTAGTCTGTTGTTGCTTCCCTGCTGGCTAAGTCCTAGGAACAAATGTCCTCTGCATCATCTTGCCATAAGGACTTAACACTCACGTCATTGGGGACCGCTTGGAACGGAAAGCCACTCGGCAGTTCAACATATATTTTACAGATCAGTGCACATTAACTGTTGCAGGTAATTGTGTTAGGGCTAGGGCACGTGCAAGCTAGTTATAGGGAATGGATACGTGTTTGTTTTTCTTCTTTTTATATCATTAAAAATGGAGGTGACTTGATTAAAAATGTTCAAGAACTTATTGTTTACTATGAATCTTTTAGTATCGATCTTCATTCAGCAAATAACGATAAGGAGGTAGAGGACAGCAAGAAAGCGAGACACATGACTCTAATTTTACGAATGTATCTTTACAGGATGTAAATAGACACGTGAACAACATTCATGTTATCCATTTTGGAAGGTGGGGTGGGGTGAATTCAGCAGTTTTCTCTCTATGATAATGGAAATTGTATAGCAGACTATCTCATTAACATCAAGAGAGCTCTGCATTCCTCAGAAACAGCAGTAGAAGGAAAAAGCAGGTGACTATCTCTACACATCAAACACGTATTACGCCTCCAGGTTGAGCCAGCAATGCTTCCAGTTTGGGTTTTCAGAGGGCTGCAAAGCAGAAGCAGTCATGAATTTCAGTACAAAATTTAGATATGCAAATGTCCTCAAAGGAGCTTCCATTTAAAAAGGATGCCATATTGCCTCAAAGCCACATACTCTAAAGCTAAACAAGATTAGGGAAATTGAATCATTTCAAAAGCTGTGGGCAGAATGTAAACAGGGGACCATTCTAATCCTCTGGGCCAGGTGACCATCTCATCATGTGTACAAACAAACTGGATGAGAAATAAATGAGAGGAGAGACTGATTGTACTAGCCCATTGAAATGATAGCCTTCGCTTTTTTTTTGTTTTGTTTGTTTGTTTTCTTCTTCCTCCTAAGAAATGACTTTACTTACCAGTTTTGTATCAAGCATTCATGCTTGGCTTCTGGCGACAAATATTATAATTCTTAACTAATTTCCATCCTGTTATTTCTTGCCATATGTCTGTTTTCTTTTCCGCATAATCAACTGAAAGAATTCTGTCATTTAATTCATTCTCTTTTTGAAACACCTAAAACATTCCAACAAAAAAAAAGGGTTTTTTTCTCACTTTGTTGGGTTTATAATTTACAGCACAATGAATAATTGTTATCTCATTAAGTGTTAGCGCCTGTATTCTTGTACCCTATCAATTACCATGAAGACACAAAGGTTAAATAGTAAATTGCTGTATATTAACTACCAGTAAATGGGTTACCTTCATATTCTTGCCATGGGGATGAGATTCACAAAGGTCATGAAAACAAGTACTGATCTCCCCACCCTTAAAACGCTTAAATAAACATACATTGTGGAATACGGTATCACATTGCAAGTGTTTGTTTGCACAGAGGTAAAAAAAAATAGCTTAGAATTAGCTAGCCAACTGCTTTGGTAACACATTACCATGCAGAAAGCACTTTGATGGTCTTGAGTGTATCTCGGCTTATCGGCTGTACACTGGCTGACCTTTATGCTATGTTCTCAAAGCTCGTCTCTATATTTGTCACATCACTAGCACAGTGATACTCATTCCCTGCTGTTCTCAGATGGCATTGTGGGAAACACATCTTGGGTCAACGAGGTATATTTTGAACAGCAAGAAGCAGACAAAGGCCTATATGGATGCTCTGCAACCAAGGTTCTAAATTAACACCCGTCCACCCGCCAAATGTGGGTTGAACTTCATTTTTTCTAGGGATGAACTTTCAAATTTGGCTAGGGGTGATGGGGCATTTGTGTCAGTCAGATGTACTTAGGATTCTGCATTGAGTCTGGAGGATCAATTGGAACCGGGTCTATTCTCCCAGAATCTCAGTTGCCCCCTTAGGTGTTTCGTTCGCCAACCAACTTACTATGAGACCAATGAAGTGTTCACGCCGTGTCCGATGAGCTTGATGCTTCCTCCCACTCCAAGCCTCAACTACACTTCTCTCAACTTCAGTCTTAATCAATAACATATGTCTGTTGCCAAGAGCTAAACGGTAGGTCAACTCAGAAGAAAATAACTAGATAACATGAGCATATGTACAATATTTCCTCTACCAAGTGAGAGGGTGATATTAATCTTGGTTAAAAATAACCACAGGAGAAATTTATAGTCACATTAATAAAGAAGAAAGTGAAAAGAAATAAAAGTCTAGAAAATTACAGATGAGTCAATCGAAAATTAACTGGTTAGCATCTCCATTTAAACCAAGGAAATGGATGGATGGAAGACGTGTTCAAAGAAGTTAATTTAGAACCCTGTCGGCAACGTCTCTGAATAAGATTACACACCAGGTGAGACAAGCAGCTCAACACTTTCATTTAAGGTCTTATGTGCAAAACATTAAGCAACAAACAAAGCATTCGACCTCCAGTTTCTCATCATCTCATTACTTGCACTCAAGATATAATGGCTAGTCTGTCAGCAGTTACCAAATCTAAAGGATGAATTTACACCATGTCAATGGAGATCGTGTTGAAGCACTGGGGTCAGCAAAATGCTTAATCCTCTCTCTGTCACTGTCTGCTACTGACAGACTGATGGATGCGACCATCTTTTTTTCACAGGAAGCCATTCCACCCTTTCGTGTGGATGCAAAAAGTAGGATGGGTAAGCTGAGTGAGTTGCGGTCAAGACTGATTGACAAAAATGGGACAAGTGTATTCTGTTCTTGCCATTATAACGGTCAGATACATTGGCATTTGTTCATTCTCAAATGAACTTGTGTGGTCTCCATAGTATGTTTTGTAATTTTATTTAAGTGGTGCAGAGGTGCACATGTGCACTTAAAATATTAAAAGCACGCCAGATTCAAGTGTGTCTGTCATAATTCTGTTTTTGTTTAGATTACATTTGGTCTTGTTTCCTCTTTTTTTTTGTCTTCCTCGTTTAGTTTCCACCTGTTCTTGTCACCCGACCCCTTGTGTTAACCAATCAGCTCCGTGGCCCTTTGTTTTTGGCCAGGTGTTCCTTGTTGTCTCGTCAGTTTGCTGATATTTAGTTCCCTGTTTTCTGTTGGTCTTAGTCGGTTTGATAAATCCATCAAAACATGTCTTAATGTGACGCAGGTCCGACGTGCAAAAAGGATTGTGGACCGCTGCCCGAGAGAGTTGCACTAAATTAAACTGACTGTGCAGTCCCATAATGTAAGTCTTACAAAGAAATCCAGTGAGATCAACACACACACACAAAATGAGCACCAAGCAACAACTTCTGGTCCTCCTTTGAGAAACAGACCAAAAATGTTACATGCAACCCATTTATATCAAATGAACACACCAAATACAAAAATGTTTCCAATCTAAACTTTATTTCACCAGTGGTGCATACAACCCATGTTTTTTTCATCTATAAAATTTGTGTTAAAAGTGTTTAAACAGAGTTCACCACATATTGGCAACTGTACTTTAATGAAAAAAAGGCACGCTTAAAAGTCTTGAATATTCTCCACACTGAGGACAGCATACCTCCATAATTGAGGACAGCATGCGGATGTTCAAGTGGGAATAGTGGCCGTGAAAGAGGACGCTAGAGGCACACAACCAATTTTTTTCCCCCGCAGCCTTTTTGGAAACATACGCTCGCCTGCATGCATGCTACCGTATTTTTTTCAGATAGCTTACATTTTACCATGTCTGCGTCCAATAATAAAATGCGCCTTGTGTAACTAACACTACACCTTTAATACGGTGCACCATTGGGTCGTGAATATACGGTACTTGAAAAACTGAAAAAGTATTATTGTTTCCGTAATTTCTGAAAAATACTTAATGCCACATGGCACCAGAGCCCTTTCTTCTTAAGATGTCACAAAGGGTGACAACGTTTCTGTTTGGGCCACGTAACCTTGTAGATATGACACTCAACTGAGATACATTTTTACAACTGGGCAATTTCTCAAAGATTGTTTGCGATTCACAGAAAGGCTTGCTCCCTATCTTCCAAATCACAACTGCCTCTTGCAGACTATTCCAGCTGCAAGCACATGCGTTGAATATGTTTGGAAATGTTTCATATGGACTTAGTCACTTGATAGTAATTCAGTCAGCAAAGTCTTCTTTGTCAGACCACTAATGACATTTCAGTTGCTTTACAACCCTTTATGCCCAACACTGTCTGCTCTTTTGCTTTAGAGGTTTCATGGTGCTGCATTTCTGCGTTTGTGCTCATCTAATTTGTGATTTGTTGCCACATGTTATTTGTCTTCTTGTTTTGTGATTTGTTGTAGTAATTCCCAATTCATCATTGTGGTTTCTTGTATGTTGTGTTTTTATTTGTTCTTTTGTTATTTTCATCTGTGCTCCAAATCTAGAACAGAAGTTTTGCTGGGAAAATCTATGACATAGCGATGTTTTAATGCACAAGTATCGCGACGTATGCAGGAGATGAAGTCACATGATATCAAATGGAATGGACGAACTAAACTGATCTAAAATATAGTTATTCACCATTATGAACCTAAAAACAATTTATACACTTCAGTGTTTAAACTCGATGTCTTTTCTGCAGACCAGATGCTGCAGGGGAGACTGGTCTAATTCCAATTCAAGTTAAAAAGCTTGTCACTGTAATAAAAGGCGGAGTTAAATGTAATAATAATAATATACAACAGTTGGAAAAGTTTCCATTCATATTTTGGAAACATGCTCAAATATGTGAAAAGGTAGGGCTCTATTTCTAAAGACAAATTCCAGAGCTTAGAATGTCTACCATGTGTTCGCAATCTGTTTTGTGACCAGGCTTGGATGTGACATCAGGTTCTCACATAGCTGTAACCTCCATACAAAATTTATTGATTGGGGTTTCAACTTGAACAATGCAAAACTGGGAGCGTGGTTTTCTCAAAGACTGAGTCCTTCAACGTTTGCAACACATTAATGCTGGTGTCTTCCTAAAGAACTCTTTCAACCAAGACCTGGAACATCATTAAGCTGATTTTGCCTTACGTTTGGTAAATGTTGCATCCCTCCCTACTATGAAAAGTGCGTAACACAAACAGAAGTTTTTTTTTTTTAATTGGTGTTGCTTCATCCTAAAAATAATGAGTGACTTGGTGAGAACAAGTAAATATCACATCCCACACCCATTTCACCTGCACCAATCATATAGCTACCAAAACATTGTTAATACAAGTGGTCTATGCCATACCTCAAGACTGGCTTGTACTGTGGAGAGATTTAGTTTGGCTTTGACAAGACCTCAGACACTATGCTACTTATGACTAACAGATTCAGCAGTTGTAAGAAAGTATTTTGGTAAGCAGAAGTGAGGGACTTTAATGGCAATGGGTGGAGGTGAAATTTCGGCCACTGCGGGGTTCAGTATATCAGCCGCAAAGCCAAGAATGCGGTGATAAATCGAGTGTCACTTTGTGTTTATGGTGTACAGACTGCATGCTGTATATATATTTTTTTCCTCCAAGGATTAAGTGTGAATAGTTTGGCCTGGCAGACAGAATTGCTGACGAGTAGGTTGACTTTGTCACCCTTGATGACAGTGGACAGGGGCAAGTGGCTGAATGACTCTTTGACTGGCTGATTCCTTGCAGCCCGATGAGCTGGTTCATTTGGTGTTTGGCTGGTTGCCACTGTGCTCGGCGGCCTGACTGATTGGTTAGCTTGCTGGCTGCGTTTGTAAGGATGAGTGATATATGATGCGGTTCAGCACGGTTGCGATTAACGGATTGGCAGAACAGTTGCGTCCATTAATAACTCCACCCGATAGGGCAGGAGCTATCTCCATCTGTATGCTGTTAATGCTCAAATCAATATACTGTTCTGTTCTCCAGCATTTTTTGTCACTTATAATCTCTTATTCTCTTCTATTAATATTCATCTTTTAGTTTTGAACAACCCTTGTGTTTACGTACCACTTGTGTTGAAAAAGCGGAGAAATACCGACTACAATTTCTCCTTTGCTACCTAATGATGTCCTGTGAATCGCCCCCCCCCCCCCACATTGTTGGAGGGGTTTAAGAATTTACGCTAATAAACTGGCTCATAAAGCAAGATTAAAGATGCCGTGTAATTTGATTAACGAAAAGGGAACAAGAGAGGCCGCAGATGGAAAAAAATAATCTTCTTTTTCAGGGTCTCATTAAAAGAACAATTTCGAGAAACCTCTTGGGTGAAATTCAACAATGAAAATGCTCTCTGAAGAAAATAATAATAACAACACTACTCAGAATTCCGCTCCCCGCAGTCAATGTTTTTTTGGGGGGGTTTAGGTTGTTCATTCTTTCATCTTCATTCTTATGCATTCATAAAATGGCCACAATTACAATGCAGGGTAGCTTTATTTCTTCATCCACATTTCCTATGGGGGGAGGATCAAGTTTAGGTGTCTGCAGAATGAAAATCCCGGAAGCTAACCTGCTCGCCCTTGATATTGTGCTGGAAATATAAAATCCATTCCGAGATTTAAACATCCCTGTGAACCCCCGAAAAAATTCCATTCTGTCTTCAGCCACTGACCAACTGTAGCATCATTCCTTTATAGCTCAAACTAGATGTCTTAGTTATTTGGATGAAGAAATCCCTGTCAGTGGACATTCATGGGTGTACCTCCACCTTTTCTTCCTTTTGGTGAAGGGAGGTTAATTTATATTTCTCAAACCTGTTCCTTCCTCCTCGGAAATGGATTCAGTTGAAGTGTTGGCGCTGGATCGTTATCAGCACGCTATCATTCCACTGGGACAGAACAGCCATCATCACAAATGACCATATTTCTTTTTTTTTTTTTTTTCTCCAGCAGAATAAAACATATGAATTAAACTTCATAAGCTTATCTGGTCTTTGATATGTAGAAAGCCGAAGGTTTATTTCCACATTAATCCCCACATCGCTCCATTGCTTTGGCTCTTTGATGCATGAAGGTGGGTTTAGGTGGAAGCTGCCAGGTGTATATAAGTGAGTGTTTTACCCATTGCTTGAGCTCCGGGCTCTACTTTTCTCCCACTTCCTTCTCTCTCTGTCTTTCACACAGATTTCCTCCAAGAATTTCATCACAAAAGGAAGCCATATGCATTGAAATACTGCCGGCAAGTAGGGGTCATGTAGCCTGATACTGAATTTCCCTTGCCTTTGTGCAATCTTAATTGTCTGTCATTTCTGTCTGCAGCCCTGTCTGTGTGCACTCCAAATAAAACCTATGGAAACATGAAAGGTGGAGCACTGCCCTCACTTTCATCAAGGGATCGTTTACCTGGTCTCGCCGTGACTACCCCAGGCTTGTGTTACGTACCTCATAAAAGTAGCTCTTGTTTCACAGATGCACTGCCCCATCTGTGTGCCGGGCTAATCTGTCAGGCCGAGCTCCCAGGCAAATTCTTTTTGCAGCAGAGTAGACACTGGGACGAACTCGGCAGGTTGTTTTTTTTTTTCTTTTTTTTCTTCTGCTCGTCTCAATCTCCCTCATGCCTGCAGAGGGCTTCCCTCACGTTGATGACAGTTGGATGCCATGGCAAATTCTTATCTTGCTTTTGCATCTGTCACTGTGTTATTTGTTTATTTGTTTGTTTGTTTTATGTATTTATTTATTATTTGCAGAGGTGCCGGCTTCCATAGGTCCTCATCAGAATTTGGATTTCGTTGTGCCACTCCCAGAAAAACAGATGTATGGTAGTGAACTTTTACAGACAGTGGAGGAATCGGGTAATGGAGAGATGGCAGAATAGACAGCAGAGGCTTCATATTGCTCACAAATAAAGCTTATATACGACATCATATACATACTGTATACTGCGGGAATTGCTAAGGACAATTTGAAGTGATCAATTAGCCTACCGTGCATATCTTTGGAATGTGGGAGGAAACCGGAATACCATTCATGCATTATTTTCATGTTTAGAATAGGCCGTTGCTCGTGGCATTTGTACACAGAATTGGTTGTCCAAATAATTGTGCTTAAGGACATACTGAGATGTGAATGTCTTAATGTCTCCTTCAATTCCAGGTCAGTTGTTAGTCATTATTCAATCTCCCCCACACACGCTCAACTGAGACGAACCAGAATGGGGCCACCCGTGTTGAAAACCCTGCTTCACTGTCTGTTTTGTTTGAGTTCAAGTACATGCTTGCTTGTGACAAATTGGCAATAACAGTTTCTATTAACAAAGACATGGCTCCAGAATAAGCAAAAGCCTCCTTTGAAATGCAACATTATTCGAGTTGTACTTCAAAGAAGACACAGCGTCTTAAACTTGGCGTATTTTGGAATTTTAATAGGACACAACATATTTTCTGCTGTTTGACGGTTATGAAAAAGTTGCCGCTTCATCGTACATAAACATTTGACGAACACATCGACATATCTACAATGTACTATTTATATCCATAGAGATCGTATCATCATATAGTAGTCAGATTTTAATTACAGCAATAATAAGTTCGGTGTAAAGTGTGACACCCACATTCACAAAGCCACATGACCTGTCAAACAATCCAAACCACCACTAATTCTTCTGTTTGTTCTGTGCCTAAATGTTTTTAATTAGCTGGAGGCCACGAGGTTCCCTCAGTGACTGCTTTCTGCCTGCAAATCACAAATGGTTCCTGATGTGTCCTGGGGATGAACCCTGACAAAAAAGAAAAACATAAATTGAAGGGAGAAAAATGCATTTTAAAAGCATGGTGGCTTGTGGGCTGCCTGCTGCCGCACCGAAAACTTGCGTCACAATCATGTTCAATTGTTCCCTAATTTGTCCTCTTCTTTCTCCACGGAAGAAGTTGTTGACATGAGAAATTAGGCAATTGGGGTGGCATTAGTGTATCAGCAGAGGACCAAGGCATACTTATACTATAATGTATAGGCCCCATTGGGGGTGCAAATAAGCAGGAAAATACTCACGTCTCCCTTTGAAGTGATGGCTGCTCCCAAATTAAACTCTTAGTCACACTGCTACCACAGGGATATATATGGCTGTTAGCCGTGCCCTACTCTGATCTGAGCACACTTCTGGATCTTATTACAATGTGACGTTTGATTGATGCCCTTTAGGGTGGACCGTTGATGAGTAAACTCACATAGACAGAGTCTTACTAAGTCTGCCGCAAAGCACGTTGTTTTGTTTTATTATTTAAGATTTGTTTTTAGACTCATCATATCAACCGCTGGACTGCAAATTTTAAATCAACTGTATATGTCACTCATGTTTATATCCATCAACCAGAGTGATAGCATTGACAGTACACATATTTTTAATTATGCTATATTTGTGGTTCGGATTTTTAAAAGATCACAAGATCTGAATTTCAGGCATTTGATAGAGTCAAGAAATACATTGCATTTCCTATATTATGTGTAAGCTTAAAAAAAGAAAGTGAAACATAATTGAGGATGAGTACAAGAACACACACGAGTATGGAATTCAAATGAGCTATGTTTATTGATAAAGGCGAGAAAATTTTAATTTGAATGATTATTTTGAGAATAATTTGAGAACTGTCAAATACAGAACTCTGCACAGTGTCATGTTGAAAAGAGAAAGCGAGGGAGCGAGATACACAGAATGAAAGCGGTAAAGTTGCCCTAAACCTCCTGTGGGGATTCAATAAGATTACCTTTCCCAAAAGATTGAATTAGTTTGGCCAACAGAAGGAAGAGATGCAAGAAACTAATTGCAAATAACAAGCTTGTGACAATTCGTCAGGCAACTTCACAAAGGGGAGGGCTTCAGTGGAATGTTTGAGACTGGACCTTTCCCCTGCGCCACGTTATTCGAACAAACAATAACAATGAAATGGCATCCCACCTCTCAGCAATTTGCATGGTTATCAGAGGAGTGAAAGCCAGTTTAAAGGTACATCCTTTATATGCCGCAGAAAGGATTAAGGCCAGCCCCACAAAGAGGCTTTTGATCCCTTGCAAATGTCGAAGTTTCACTGCGAAAAGTGAGTTTTCAAAAGCTTCAACTTGAACGCATCATGTGCTTCATGTTTGAAGACAAATATTTTAATATGTTCCTGAGCATGATTTAATGAATGCCAAATTATTGCTGAAAGGTGGACGGTTATTCAAACAACAGCCATTGTTGAGATTTGCCTGAATCGAGCATGGCCACAAATTGATGGTTTTAATCTAAAAGGACCCCCAAAAAAATCCCATTGTTGTTCTGTCTTTTTGAAGGTGAATTAGAAACAGCCGAATCCCATCCTGTGACGTGCTCCGACTTTGTTTTCTCTTCTCCATTTTGGTGCAATGATCAATACCCTGATCCCACGTCAACACAAAGGGCGGGGCTGTGTGTGTACGCCATATGCACTTAGCTGTGAGGTTAGAGTGCAAACCTCATTAGCATGTATAAACTCCCTGAGTCAAGAGGTCGCCTTTGACCCTAACACACAAAACACTGCTCAAAACATGGCTGACAAAGTGTATTCATGTGGTTGAGGGATGTTCTGTGCTGGCTTCGCCAACTGGTAATGTCTACTTAAAGCACCCCCCCCCCCCCCCGACCCCATCCCAGCACCCCACGTATGGGATAAAGATTCTTTAGATCAGATACACACACACACACACACACACAAATATATATATCTCCACACTCTTCAATTTGGTGCAAAAAATACAAATGTTATTCATCTAAACACTCTTATCCCAAGACGAAAATGCAATACTGCAGCAACTTTCACAATTATAATCTCTTCTGACTCTCATCTTCCTTAGCCTACGAGAAGTTGCATTACAGAACTGCCTCACAGCCCAACAGTTGCTTCACAAGCCGAAATAGCTTAATCGATTAATGTCGAAATGGTAACAGTCGCAGTATTCCCTGTCACTCCACTTGACAATGTGGAGCTTACTCACAGAAATAAATAAAAAATGGAAAATACAAAGTTTCATGCTTAAAAAAAATAACAAAATAAAAAAAAGCACCACAAGGCGATGTCCCCTCAGTGGCAGTCCAGCACAATGTGTTCCAGTTCACTTTCATCATGTTGTACCAGCTGAACATGGTGTAGCTTTCAGCTCTACCCTGTGGGAAACCGACCCAGCTTTTCTCTTGTTGTGTGTGAGTGTGTACGTGCGTGTGTATGTGTGTTTCATGCTACGTCCCAAGCTTTCAATGACCCAAACTCCCTGGGCCTCCAGCTTGGATTGGCCACAGAGGCACGAGGAGGCAAGCACCAATGAATGTGACTCTCATTCTCCAGCAGAATGCCACCAATGTGAGCCTTAAAGCATGTCTCTTTGGACTGTGCTTGACTGCCAACAGAAGGACACTTTCTGTGCCACTTCACTTGCATACTTTTTCATTTTTCTGTTGGTTTTCAGTTCGTGGTTTATCTGCCTCCGTTTTCTTTCCCAGAATGTTTTTTTTTCTCCCCTTGCCTTCCTTTTATTAATTTCCTCATTTTTGAGGGCAGATAGATGGCCAGACACATACAGAACATCTACTTCCAGCATTTTTGGAACAGTGTAGCTCAGCCAACGTTTTCAGTTGCAGTGCACAAAGCATGTTGCATCAGTGTATGGTTTGGATGTGTGAAATTCCTTTCTTTGAAGTTTTCTTTGGGCTGAAGTACTTTGGAGGTGAACGGAGGCAAGTGGTGTTACTCATGGTGGAGTGGTACACTCGCCGGACTTGTATGTGAGCAGCGTGGGGTCGATTCCCACTCAGTGAAGGTGTGAATGTGGGTATGTACTGTATGGTTGTCCGTGCCTATATTTACACGGTGACTGATTGGCGACCAGTTCAGGGGTGTTTCGACCTTTTGCCCGAGGTCAGCTGAGATAGGCTCCAGCAAGTCACGGGACCCTCTTCAGGATAAGCACAGAATATGACAGGAGCGTGAAAAAGAATGGAAGGTGTAATAACTGCAAAGTGGAAGCCAATCCATGTTCTTTCATGTTTTAAATAATCAGGTGTACTAATACCTATGTCCATACAGACGTTATTTCATCTTCATTTGACTGTATGCACCTGGTAATGAAAGTTGCTTCTTTTTGCCATCTGTATAGTTTGCATGGAAATAATGTATTGGTTGAGTCCAATCTTTTCGTGCAGTGCAGTCCATGGATGCATTGGATAACAAAGTAGGTGATCATTTTTAATGAAACACATTTCTTTATTTATGTTCGACTTTTTTTTAAACTCGGCACTCTGTATCAAAACGATCGCGGAATAAAGCTCTGAGTTACTTGTGTCAAAAGGGTTGTCAAAATAACCATGTTGTTTTCATAGGCCGCTGTTCCAGTCTGAATTTTTCACTTGTTGATATAGTTGAATACTAGCTGAAATTAATTCTCTTCTCCAAGATGACTTAACATGACCTAATAACAAGTGCCTCACGTTTATGTCAATGTATGTGATATATTCCAGCAGTACACTTGATCTCTCTCTCATGGAGAGAGAGAGAATGTTTTGGCTCTCATAATAAGTCAGAGCACTAAGTATTAAAAACCGGGAACAATAATCATACGAAGGTAACTGTGTTCAGCAACACAGATACACAGTACAGTTCAGAGAGTAATCTAATTAGACGGTTGTTTAACTCAATAATCAGTGTGTGAAGATTCTAATCGTATCACACTGTGGGGCACTCACTTCTGTGTCTATTTTGTCAAATTCCTTGAAGACGTGAACGCTATACTGTATTTCTTTAAATGATGCTGTGTGTGTGTGTGTGGGGGGCTTTGCAGACCTTTGGACACCTTCAACAGCCGGGACACTCAGCTAGTTTAGCAATTAAATACATAGTGGCCAAATGTTTTCAATCCCTGGGGATGCAAGTGTAAACAAACTCCAGGTTTCTATTTTCAAGCAATGTTTAAAAAAAAGAGTGAGAGAAGGTGAATAGGATACCTCCTTTCACATGTCCAGAGTGTTTATGTTTTGTTTCCTCTTGTATTCCCTTGGAAATGGTAATAATGTCAAGACGTGCTATGTCTTTAATTAGATTCGGGAAGGAGGAACTTGCCTCCAAATGTCTAAAGCAACAGGATTCTGGGGGTGTTTGAAAGCGCAACCTAATCAATTCTGAAGCTGATACGTAAGTAAAATAAATGAGAATTCAAACAAAGTAAGGTGCTTGTCAAGGGGCAAAAAAAAAAAAAAAACACACACACAAAGGGAAGCACATACCTGATGTGACATATGCAATGTTTCAGCTGTAAAAAAAAAAAGAACAAAAAAAAACAGAGCCATGGCCTGTATAACGTAAACCCAGAGAGATTGGATGTGTTTGGTGTCAAATCAGTAAATAATTAGCTGATACAGAGCAATGTTGGACTCCTCAGAAAAAACCCAAAATGTAAACACCTGAAGCGTTTCTTCCTCAAAACTTACTTCAGGCCATTTCAAGATAGAGACAGCAAAAACATTGTGCAACAAAACCCCATTATAGATTGATGTCTTTGTTTATGAATAGCAAAAACAGTTCTGTCCTCTAAATCATAGGTCTCAAACTCCAGTCCTGGAGGGCCGCTGTCCTGCATGTTTTCCAAGTCTACCTGTTGCAACACACCTGATTCAAATGATCAGATCATCAGCAAGCTCTGCGCAAGCCTGACATTGAACCTGTTCATTTGAATCAGGTGTGTTGCAACAGGGAGACTTAGAAAACATGCAGGACAGCAGCCCTCCAGGACCTGAGTTTGAGACCCCTGCTCTAAATAAAACCTCAGAAAGATTTTGATATATTTCCAACATCAAATTTTTGTTTGAATTTTTAGACCTAATCTTGCTTTTATACACTTTTCAGCCAGCCATCTCTTTGAGAATATAACTGGAGTGAAATCGGTGCTTTCACCCCCACACCAGACACGTGTCATCTTGACCTGCACTTGTATTAGACAAGCAGTCAGGTGACTAGCATATGTATTTCTGCATTAATGCAAAATGGTGCAAGAACTTTGATAGAGTCAAGTCCCGCTGAGTTCTCCCCCATGTTTTGGATTTAAAGTCCTCCTACCACTTCATTGTTGAGATCACTTTCAAATTTTTGAGCGCATGCGTGTGCTTGTAACAGTATTTGACATCTCAATCTGTGCCAGAAATGCTCTTTCTTTAATTCTGATAACTTTATATTTTCCCGACATAGATTCAAGACAAGACAAATTGCATAATTAAGTGAATAATGCATTACATACAGTAAATAGTATCATAAACAACTGAAGGATACAAAATGTGATCAGTTCTGGTTTTGTGCATCAATTTCAGCAAATACTGTATCTACAATAGTGGGGAATAAACCAGTTCACATCGTCATCTGACTATTGTTTATTCTTACTGTGTAAGGGATTAAGACATTGATACTTACACACAGCACAGAGCCATGAGAACTGATCACAAACACGGATATGAAACATTACATTATGAAGACAATTGATTCAACAAAAAGGCAGGGAAAACCTCGTTGGCTCACGTCCACAAGGGGCTAAATATCCTTTGAAGTCTTGCTTGCTCCTTCTTCCTTCGTTAAGTCAGTAGTTAACTATGCTTTTGGTATTAATGTTTTTTTCATTATGGCTGTGCAGAGCTCACAAAGTAGTTGTCTGTTGGAGTGTGTGTTGGCGAATGCACATGTCAATTAGTGTCGGGCAGAATCCTTTTAGGTTACAATTGGTTCCTACTAATAATCACCACTAGATGGAGTAGGAATGCAAGTGCGAAAAAACTTAATGGGGAATATAAAGAGACTGTAACACCATATATAAGGCACATCAGATTATAGGAAGCACTGTCGGCTTTTGGGAAAATTGAATGCTTTTAGGTGTGTCTTATAGTGCGCAAAATACGATACTTTACTTGTTTATCACTTATTACTACTTAACTTGTCATTGCAATTACAGGATCCCCAATGGTGAAGCAAACGTTGGCACTTATTTTGTAGTTCACGACTTAAAACTGACGTCAGAAGTAAAAATACCCCCTCAAAATGACTCGGTAGTGATTTTGAGCTTATTTTCAGATGGTATTCAGCAGTTTTTAAAAAACGCTAAAAAAAATTTGTCGAAAAGGCATAAACGAGGAATTACGCAAGGTTTTCTTTACGTATTTTCCAGGTGACATTTTCTCATGAATTATTAAGCAGCACAAAACAAAATAGTGCAAGCAGCACAATGTCATTTCAGCAATGAATGATTCGGACTAAAGATGAAGGTTTGGTTGGAGTTTGGAAGGAAATGGCTTACAGTGCTTGAACAAGAATCCTTGGCCGCCTCGCTCCAGTACGGCAGCTTCTTTCTGGGTCGTGGTGCTGCCGTGCAGCTCCTTGGGCTCTGCTATCATTGAAGACCTCCTTCATGAACATCACCATCTTAGTTGCAGGGGCTATAGACCTAACCGTTGTCACGTTCTGTGGGAGCCCTTGTGGCACAGAACTTTCAGCTGTTAAACCCAGGCTCTATATCACCAATGAAAAAGGGGTGTTTTAAAACACAAGCTATTTCATTTCCCTGATCAAGAATTGCATGGAGAGTTTTGGGGTGAAAAACAGGGCGTCCTGGCCTCAGCCTTTGCGGGTTTTCAGCAAGGCTAATGTCTATAAAAACAGTAACTGAATTCACTTTACAGGGTTTTCAAACCGTAAACATGATGTAGAACTATTAAGCAAAGGTTAATTGATAGCAGAGTTACAGTTGCAATGAAGCGGCCACAGTAAGTACAGTATACTCCTAAATGACCAAATTGTTTTGGCGCATGTCGTGCAATGGGATATGAAATGAGTCTTTTTCGACCTTTTAATTATTTCCGTCACCCACAAAAACTGAGGAATGTCACTGTCAGCTCCAGTGAAGCCACAAGCATAAATATCTGTTGTATTTGTACCCATTTGCCAAGGCTCATTTAAAACAGCCGACCGTGAGGTGAAGTGGAGTGAAGTCACTCCTTGGAAACGTCTTTACAAACTGAACATTATCTGCTGGTGATTATCTCACACCAGTGCAGAAGTAGTGTGATCCAGAAGTGGCCCCGGGGAAGCCTCCCTTTTCTTCAGAATTAATGTTTACAATCGTTTAGGGGCGTCTGTGGAAGGCATACAGGAGATAGAGGCCTATGTTTGTCTCAGTTTGCAGGATTGTGGTTAAGCTGAAGCTCATCTGGCAACCTTATGGGCGGCTCATCCACTCGAAAGCTTCTGTGACTCTTTTTTTCCTCTGGTCTTCATCCTTCACTTCCTTTCCTCATGAATTTATCATCTTTCCTTATATTTTTCTGATTGGTCTTACTCCTATAATTCATGAGATTTCTTTATTTCTGTGTCCAATTTATTCAAATTTAATGCTCTCAACACATCTTTTTGTTTGTGAAAATTGCGCTGGCTGCCATACATGTCATCCACTGGTATGTGCTGATGGCTGAGTTTTAGCCGGCCTTTCATGTGAGCGTCATGTGTTGCAATGGCAGGAAGTCGATGTAGCTTGTGTAAATCAATTTGTCATATGAGCGCCATATCTGCTGAGTGCACAGGTTCATGAGCTGCATTTGCGGCCCAAGTCACGTCCCCCAAAACAGTGCCTCCAAAGTTCTTTCCGATAGAGAAAAACATCACACAACCATCAGGTGGTACTGCAATTTTGAGGGAGCATTCTGAAGCATTACAAATCACTACTTTGGACACCGTTTGAGTTAGATGCTCACCTTTCCATGACAACGTTGTTTTGTGACACTCAGGAGGGAGCAGATCTCTTGCAGGTAGAATCTTAAGCCCCTGTCACACCTTGACGATTTAGCCAGCGTATCCATCCATCCATTTTCATCCTGACGTAGGAAAAATTTGGCAAATACGCTGGTCGCGTCACATCGTAGTTGCAAGTATGGAAATAAATAAAGTTATGGGTAAGTTTTGTATACGTAACAGCACGCTGAAGCACGTTGGTATCCTGTGTCTGTGTTACGTTTGCAAGTGTGGGAGTGTGATCATAGCTACGTTACGTCGAGGTCGTCGAGAAATTTTAAGCATGCTTAATGTCATAATTATTGAAAACGGGTTATCTTCAATAGTTACATGGCAAAAAATAGTATGAGTTGGTGCAGTTATATTTAAATGCATTCTTTGCCACCAAGAATGTAAATATTGTCTATTATTGGTGTATTGCTAATGTCTTTCATTATTGGACATTATTGTACAGTATTTGTAACAACAGGATGTCTAATTATTCCTTAGTTATACATTCCATTGTATGAATTACAATTACAAGTGATGAGCGAAATTGCAAAAGTGACCATTTGTCATAAATTGAAGTGGAATGGAAATCGAGTGAATCCGGACCGCGAGATCTGGATAAACATGTGGGTTTCCCCTCTGCCTCCGCCTGTGGCTGGATGACGAAGGGCAGATATACAGCACTTTAGTGTGTGCCAATTAACAGCGCCAGCAGCGGCTGCCACACAGGAGGGCCCCTCATAAAGACCCACCCTATGGTGTAAGCCATGCCACTTCCAAGTGCTTTATCCGGGGCCGAGCCCACAGACAGCTGTTACACTGGCAGTTTTTTAAGCAGCCTGAGCATAGCCTGCAGACCCAAGAGTTCATAAAGATTTTCTCAGCAAGTGCTTTCGCAACTCAAGCAAAGGATACGTGAGAGGTGAGCATGTGTGAGAGAGAGAGGGAAGGTGAGCGAGGCACACAGGCTGGACAAAGACCAAGTATTTAGCCATCCTCCCTCTCCGACTGCAGCGATTGTAACATTGGAGAAGCCAATATCATGCAGAGGATGGCCTGCTGAGAACTTGGATGTTGAAATAAGTCCAGTTGTTATTGCCCCTGCTGCGTCCCAACAGTTGGCATTGAAAGAATTTTTATGACGATTTCGAAGGCTCTCTTGAATTCAAAATAGAGTGCACAACAAGCTCAGTCACACCAATGTAACCTTTGCTGCCTCAAGAGAAATTCCTGCTGCAAATTGCCAGTTCGCAGTTTTCATCAAATTGAAAAGAATGACAGTTTTCACTTTGTTTGTACAGCAGTGATATGTACTGGACATGCAAACTGTAAACTAAAATGAATATATTTTTTTTCCACCAAATTCCACAGAGCATGACTTTGTTTTCTGACTTTCATATGGGTTGATCTGTTCTTGCGGTAGTCAAGGTGGAACCACAAATGTTGAGTATACCTGACGTCATAAAATTCAGTGCTACCTCGACTTAAAAGTGGACCAACTTACATGTTTTCTATCGCTCAGTCAATTGGGTTTTTTTTTGCTTTGTGGTACGAATAAGATTCAGATTGACGCCAGAATTTCTCTCAAGCGAGAGCTCCAGTCAGTGAGCATTATAGAGTTCCCGTAGCAATCCACGACTGCACGATCACGGAATTTGCTTTAGATTTCAAAGCCCTCTGTAGAATTGAAAGCGGTCCATGGAAATAAAAGCGAGGTGCAGAATATTCCATTAACATGTAGTTTCCATCCCGGAAACTATATTTTGCGGTCACACAGGCTACATTCACACTGCAAGATGTGAAGCCCAATTCAGATTTTTGCTTTTTTATTTTTTTGCGTGTGAAATCCGCTTTTTTATATTCTCATTCACTTTACAAGAACAAATGCACCCTCTAATGCAGTGTTTATCAATCTTAATTGCGCAAAGACACAAATTCCACATTGGAAACAAAAAAATCACGGCACACCACTTCACGAAATGATTCACAAAAAGTGGAAATAAAAGCCAATGAGGAAGAGAATTTTATGGCATACACTTGGATGAAACGTAATCCAAAATGGATTCCAAAAGAGCCAAATTGAGCATCCAGTATTTTGACTACTGTATCAAAATACTGTACCTTGCTCTTTCAGTCAAGGGTCTGATGGCATTGTTGCTGTTGAGGAAAGCAAGGAGAAGCTGAGCTGACCACATGTTTGACGGGATTGACCACAGATGTGCTCAGAAGGATCACAGAGGGAAGGCAATAGCATTTACTCAAGATGTGGAAGTGTATTTTTAAACTTTGATGTGAACATGATTTGCCCTGGAAAAGAGCCTTTGTTCCTGTGATTCACATGGTCTTAATAACACAGTTCATACATATTATATATCTATTGAGAACAACAGTCTGAAGTCACGTATTGCCATCGGCATTTTTGTGAGTTTTTTTGTGACTCCTATTAGAATATACTTGCTGAGCAGTTTGGACATGGCGTGATTTTATGCAGTTTGATCCAACCACTGCTCTATTCGAAGACTGCCATCCACATGCAAACTCTTAAGATTGCAATGAATTTTGTCAACACCATACCCACCAATTTGGGTATGTTGTTTTGACACAAAGGCGCTACGGTAGTCGACTGGTTAGCACGTCGGCCTCACAGTGGTCCAGGGTTCGATTCCGGGCTCCGGCCTTCGTCTGTGGTGTTTGTATGTTCTCCTCGTGCCTGCGTGGGTTTTCTCCGGGTACTCCCATTTCCTCCCACATTCCAAAAACGTGCATGGTAAGTAAACTGAACACTCTTAATTGTTCCTAGGTGTGACTTTGAGTGTGAAAGTTTGTCTATGTGTGCCCTGCCATTAGCTGGCAACCGGTTCAGGGTGTCCCCCGCCTACTGCCTGAAGGCAGCTGGGAGAGGCTCCAATACGCCCACAACCCTCGTGGGGATAAGCTGATTAAAAAAAGAATGGATGGATGTTTTGACACATATACATGCTGACTTTGTCAGAACAGCATCATACCCATTAGTCATTACTATTTCACTTCAAAACCATGAGATTACACATTATTCTTAGTGCAAAGCGTAGGGAACTAATTGTCGTGCAAAACAATTCTTTTTGGAGAATTCTTTAAACATTGGCATCACACCACAGATTTGGATCTTGTTGTGAAGCTATATTTTGAAGCAGATCATATAAATCTTTGTTCTTGTAACATTCTCATACAAATGAATAGTTTCCCATAAATGATTTACTCAGAAAATCACAAACCGGATCCTTGGGTGGGAATAAAAGTTGGCCTTTCCCCACTGATTTTACATGACATGTATTAACACTGCCAAACCACCTGTTCTAGTGGATAGCTTTTCAGTTAATATTTGACATTGCTGGCTTCTGTTGAAACTTTTTGCATTCTGCGCCATGTGACGGGGCTAACATTACACAGGGTGCTGTCCAGGGCAATGGCAGGCATGAAGAAAGAGCCTCCGGTTCAAGCAGAGGCAAATGGTATCACTGCGACGTATCCTGGCTGTTCAGTTCTGGTTTGTGTGAAGTGATATTTCCAACACATTGTGCTCTTGTCCCGCTCTTCTTCTGTTTCAGCACTGGCAGGTGACCCGGCATTGGATGTACTCGCGACAGTACACCGAGTGACAGCATCTGACATTGTAATTGTCTGCTCTGGGCATGGTCGGTGTAATACATCTTAAGTTTCCTTGCAGTCGAAATAATACATAACTGGCATTGCTGGTATCTATAACCTGATCTCGGCAAGCTGGTGGAATTTTAGATTTACAGCATTCCTGTCATGGGTAAAATAACATGGATTTGAAATATTTCAAACAGTTATGAATATCGGGGAATTTTCTTTTTCCATTTGGCTAAATTATAAATGTTATGTTGTCATTTAGTGACATTCTCTTCCTGCTACACGTGTTTACTGTATTGAGATTACGGCGGAAATAATGAAATAAAAGAAGATCTTACAAATAATTCAAACATAAATAATAATGAATCATTTAATAAATAATATCAAGTTTACAATTTCACACATAGCAGAGCGTTGAGCTCGATATTTAAAGATTAATTCACTTTATTCTGATTTACAAATATCTTGCAAATTCTAACTGAACGCCGCCAAACTGCTGGTGGCAGTCAAGTAAGTAATAGAGAATAAGAGAGCCGGCGACAAAATATTTTATTTGTATATTGATAAACATGTTGTCCTGCATTAGATGTCACCTTCTGCACAGCAGATGTGCTGTGAGTACTCTGTGCGGGAGCTGCATCCTCCACTAAATGGAAATTCCTGTGCTTTAGCCGCAGCTGTGGTATGATACTTCATATGGCCACACTCCACTTTGTACAGCCCCAGGAATTAGCCTCAACCACAATGGCATAACATCAGAAAGGAAGGCAGGAAAAAAAATCTGACTTTATTATCTGTCGCTGAGTTACTGTTTGCACAGAGTAGAAACGGGGGCGCAGTGCCCCTGGCTTCCTTGTCATAGATTGAAAACACGCACATTGTCACCTAACTTATTGAAGTGAAAATGTTGGTCCTTCATTTGACTTGATTAGATGACAATCCGCAACATTATAAGCAAAGCTGTAGATTGGAATCATGATCTTCCATTATTTATGAGGTGCAAGGATGACTATAACCATATTACCATTGTCAAACTGTATCAGCCATCCACCGTATCGTTGAAGGAACATTGCCAAACAATAACTCCCCTACTAAAAAGAAGTACGGTCACAGAGAATAAAACTTTATCAAAATGTGTTTGAGGAGAGGATTCACTTCAAAGCAATCGCAAACAACAAGGCCGTCTGTCTAATTGATGTTTTTAAACAAATGGCAAATGTAAAAACTTCTCTTCTGATGAGTGTATAATTGCAGAGAGACAATGAACGGCTATAAATATCTCAATACTGATCTCAACCCCCCTGAAGAACGTGATCCAAACTGATGGATAATTAAGCCATTAAGGCAAAAATAAATCTGATCCTCCAAAGCAACGTACCAACACTGTGTGCATACACACAGCTTTGCTGCATTGTTTTTGTTTGCGCTTCCGTGTGAGGTAATCACAAATGCATTCTCCCTTCCCTAAATATAGTGCTGATCCTGTGGTACTGTTGTGTACAGATCGTTCAGGAGAACTTGCCGTAGACTTGCTTTAATTGGTTGCGGGACTCATTAATGGAACAGGAGCTCGCCCGGATTTTGCGACTTGGAACATGAGGGTGCTTGCGTGCTTGTTGGCCTGTCAGTGCCCCTTTAAAAAAAAAAAAACTGAAACGAAGAAACAACTTTGATCAACAAACATGTAGCAAACAAGGAGATAATAATGAACCTTCGTGTTCAACTCTTAAAATAGATTATTTCAACCGTACATCAGGTTTGAGGTGAATATCTTGGATATTAGGCCTGCTAATTAATGCCCCGGTATTTGGCACAGCATGTTGACTGAGCGCCAGAGAAGCATATTGTATCACCGAAGAGTGGAAAAAATAAAAAAGCTTGGTTGTGTTCTTGATTTGGAGTCAGAAAGAATGTTCATCTGAGACGGAGAAAACTTTCGTCCCTCTGCCTTGCTTTGTAACGTCTTTCTTGCTCGATCAAAACATGAGAACGTACGTCACTTGTGGTGGCCATATAAAAGATAACCACACAACAACATGAGCTACAGACAGTGTTTATTTTCAAGTGTACGCTACCTAGATGCCAGGCCAAGCTTTTGTGTCAGCGGGGGTCTACATGGGTTGTTGAGTTGTCACTGAGTTGTTGAACGAGCAGTCGGGCAAGTACCGGCTCTGTGTTTCTATTTGTGTTTGAGTGTAGCCGTGCCGAGAACCCCTGACACATTCTCTCCCCTTACTCTAACCCTCCTCCATTGGCAGGAGTGAGAGTCTTATAGCAGCATACCACTTCTGGAAAGAAAAGCCTGCGACTGAGGCATCCGTTGCTTTTTTACTGCTATTGTGTCACAGGAACAACGAGGCAAAGAAGCGGGTTCCATAGCGGCCCTGTTGTGGCCGCAGCTAACTTTTTGTAGCGTGTTGTTGTTGTGTTTCCCACTGCTGAGGCCACGCTGAGACGGCTTTTGTGTCGGTCTTCAACCAGTGGAGCACTCATGAAACCAGATAAATGGATTAGAGGGGTGGGGGTGGGTGTGGAGGGGGTATGGGCGGGCATCCTCAAGGATAGACAAACGAGATGTTTAAGTGAAGAAGGGGGATTGGTAGAGGAGAGCAGGGAAAGGAAGAGGGAAAACATTTGTGTTGGACAACAAGGGGTCGAGTCTGTTGTGCTGCCAAAAAGACAAGACAGTGATAAACTTTCCTCCCCATGCAGTCACCTTTCCCCCCTTCAGTCGAGCTGCCACACACACACATACACACACACACACACACACACACACTGGTGTCACAAACACAATTCAGCCCTAAAATGAATGGATTGCCACACTATGACATGTCTCAGTTGCAGGGGGAGATGGTCCTTGTTCGCCAACAAAGGACAGTGGTAACATGGGGGGGACAGCCTGCGACAGAATGCTAAATTGTTTTAGGGTCAACAAGTTATTGTCTTTGGATGAGCCACAATTTGCATAGCTCTTCGATTTCAGACAGCAGCCCTGATGTGGAAATAGCAGAAACTCTTGTCGTCCCTTGGCTTAATGTGTTTGTTAGCTCTTCGTGTCTTTTATACTGTTTTATTAATAAGAGGCAATTTGATTTAAAATACACGTCCTTGTTGATATTTGCTCTAATTAAAATATTTTCCACACATTTGACATTAACACACATCTCGTATGATAAACATTCAAGCAGTAGCTTCAGTCTATTAAAGACATTTAATTGTATTCATATTTACAGTCCATAATCCCCAAGTGCTTATATATCTATATTTATTTAAATGCATATCTCGAGATCCTCATCTTTTTAATTCATGTTCTTTGTGTGTGTGTGTGTGTGTGTGTGTGTGTGTGTGTGTGTGTGTGTGTGTGTGTGTGTGTGTGTGTGTGTGTGTGTGTGTGTTTTATTCCTCCATGAATTGTGGCCCAGGGTGTAAAGGGAAGCAATGGCTGAAAATGACAGCCTAATTATCAGCTCCAAACCTGCTCATTACGCATTAGACAATCCACAGTACATCCCTTCCTAAATGAATAATTTTGTATATATTATGGGAACACAACATTATGGCCTGCAGCTAACGTATTTGCTCAAACCTGAAGCTGTATGACAACAAAGGAACTAAATGGGACACAGAGAGGTTATTTAATTTCTGCTTAAACAGACAGCTCACGAGTGGATTTTTGCAAAGAGGGGAAAGTGAAAATTTACGCACCTGCCTTTTCTGCAACAACATGAATGCACATTATTGTTCCCAAAGACGGTGTCAATGCATATTACCTGAACTTGTCCAGATTTAGTCTGGTCAACACATTACTGTTCGTCTAATTTGGACAGAATTACAGCAACTAAGTGAGTCCCAGTTTGGATCATGTCAACTGTCTGTTGAAATAATCCCCCCTAAATAAAAGTAAAAAACTCATGTGAAAGTGAATATTTACATTGACATTTCATTATATTTTCATTTCCCCATGTCTGGGCAAACAATTTCTATTTCTTTGCTGTGTTTTCAGCATATATATATATATATATTTGTTTTCATACAGCTTACAAGAGCAGATTGACCCTGTTCAACCTTCATTGACCTTTTGTCAATTTTTCAACTTGGTCGTGGCTGTGTAAAAAGCGATCGCCATTAAAGTGACACAGATTTATGTACATAGACATCTCCCCTTTCACCTCATAGCGAGAGCACTCACTTTACAATGCAGTCCGGACAAGTCCTTTTTCGAAATATATTAGGGGCAACAATTTAGACTAACATGCAGCATTTACAACTAATGTTAGTTTGTTATAACTTTTTATTCTCGCACAATTTTATGCTTAAATATCTACACTAATTATTATTTATAAAATAATTTAATTCTTTAAAATATTCTAGTTAGTGAGTTAGTTAGTCAGTTGCTTAATTAGTTCGTTAGTTAGTTTGTGAGCTGTAACCAAACACAAAATTGGAATATCATATACATTTTGGCACTTTGTTTCGTTGATCCTGAAATAACGATTCCCACTATACTGCATACATAGTGATTGAATTATGCCATGAAATATTACAATTATTTTACATGCATTTTCTTTTGGTGATCATGAGTGCTAAAACACTTCAAAATTAAACCTCCAAAAGGCTTGAAACGTAATGGCTTATAACATGGACTGAATTTGGAATTAAATAAAATGTTTTTGTTGTGTTTTTTTCGATGTGCCTGTATTATTTGAGCATCTATGATGCCAAATACGTTGAACTATTCGATGTGTACGTTAAATTTCTATCCATACAATTAGCCACTAATGGTCATGTAACAGCATTTATTGCGCTTTTCAAGTTGAAAAAAAGGGTTCCCTCTCCTGCCTATAGAGGTCGCTGTGATATAGCAAAACTGATTTGGTTTTAGGCAATGAACGTCATAAATCCATCGGAACGGTTCAATTTGCGGATTATCAAAACAAAAAAAAATGCTCATTTAAATAAAATATAATAATAATAATAATAATAATAATAATAATAATAGTAATACATTCCCGGTTTTCACCTAAAATATTGGTTGAACCTAATTCAGGTAATTACAACGTTGAAACATAACTTGAGGCGAATATTAATGTGGTGTAAAATATACTATTATATATTTGAAACATGCAATTTACACAATAAGAAAATACCCTCACTTTAACTCAATGTGGCAATTATTGTTTGTCAATGCGTGCTTTTGGTTATCGACGGAGTAACCCAAAAGTTGATTTATAGTCTCATGATCATTATCAGCCTCCGCACAGACAGCACTCGCCCTGCTCCCAACATCAACGATGTCAGTTTGCCCCTCCCCCGATGAAATAAAAAAGAAAAAGAAAATATTAATAATTTATCTTCGAATCGACGTCTCTCTCTGACAGATTAGATTTTAACCATTTGATTTTGTTTGGACGGGGCGTTCCCATATTATTACTTAATGACCTTCCCAGCTGCTCCTGTCCATTTTCTGTCACCAGCAACCATCTGGACACTTATTAGCACCTCAATGCATCCACGCTGCTTTCCTCCAAAACTTGAATAAAATTAAGCATGGTATACACTGCCAATATTTTTTTCTCCCTGCACCCAATACATATTCAATTAATAATACACGGTCGCAAGCTATAATAATAATAATAATAATAATAATAATAATAATAATAATAATAATAATAATAATAATAATGCAGACTTTGTGTTTCCTTATAATTCCAATATTTAGTTTATTAGGCAAAATATACGATTTGAACGAATTCCTTCAAGGTTTCCTATTTACAAATTTCAACACGTGATATTTACATTAAAGAAGGACACCATAAACACAAGATATAATAATATTATATTAATAATAATAACAAAGTAAAAAGCCTACCAAAAGTTTCCCAGTGTGTCTGGGTAAAATTGGGAGATCGATTAACAGTACAGGCGCAATTATAGGCTGCACAACAACAGAGGAAGTATTCATACATCCATTTTTCCATCCACAGGATATTACCAAATAATGCATTTTGCTCCACGCCGGCTGCAAAGACTGAATGCTACGCTGCTTCATAATTTCGCATTGTCCTTTTTTTCGAGAGGGGGCGGGGGTGTCGAAGTCTTTTTTTTTTTTCGTTGTCTTCTTTTCAAGCACACGGGAGAAAAAGGAAAAAAGAAAACTCAAGCCGAAGGGAGCGCGGTGAGGACCCGTTGTGGAGCGTCTTGTTGACTCCTCGCGCTAGAAGGCAGGGATGATCTAAACAAAGCCAAAAAAAATATTGCGTCAATAATAATAATAATAATAATAATAATAATAATAATAATACGTTATGGCAATCCAATCCTGCTGAAAAAGCCAAATGCGATTTCAACTTAAACGAATCTAAATACGATTTATCCACAATGAGTGGGGAAGGCGGCTATTTTGTACTTGAAACAGAGGTAAACCTTTTTCTTTCCTCTTTCTGTGAGAGCGCTCCCATGGGCTCCTGGACTCCCAGGGGTCTTTAGCGAAAGCACAGCCCAGACAGAGCCCGTTTTACTCGGTGACTTGATAAGTAGCCACACTATCCCCGCAGGGGGAGGAATTAAAGGGGGTGTGGGATGAGAGTCAAGACCCCTGTCACTCGCAAAGCAAATTGTGCTTTATTTGTTTTACTCTCTCGTCTTTTTATTCCTGTCCACTAATTATCCGTGTTGTGCATCGACCACGATCTAAAACTGGGGCGCACGTTAAATGAAACACCGTCTATTTAACGAATGGAATTTGCTCCGATTTTTGTTGCCACAATTTAATTCGCGTTTTAAAAATAATGAGTAGTTGTTTTTTTGTTTTTTTTTTAACGGCACGTTTTATTTTTCGAACAGTTCTTAAATTCAATAAGAGAAAACAATGAGTCTCACCTGTCATGAAGGGGTCGAAACGAAGGCTTCAGGGTTGGAGTTGGAGGCGAATCACACCGTACAACATTTTCGTGCTCTAAAAGGAAATAATAACATCAATTACCCTTCGCTTTTCCCTCTTTTTCTGAGCGTGAATAACGAAGACGTGTGTTTGAATATTGTCAGTGTCATTATTGATATAATCAAATAATGTGAGACCCATGCGTGTATTGCGTGGAGTTTGCTGTCAGGTCCTATTTTGGGAGTTGGGTTGCCATGTTCTCCTCACCTATATGCTCGGGGCTGTCCAGTGGGGCCTTGCTCTCTTGGGTGAGGGCCGCTGCAGCTGCAAGCGGGGACACCACTACTGACGTTGGCTGCTGCTGCTGCTGCTGGGCCGCCAGGTGGTGGTTCTGGTGCTGATGGTGGTGATGATGGCTCCCCAGAAAGGATCTCACATTGAGAAGAGAGTTTTGACCCAGAAAAGCCCCGTTCGTCCAGTTGTGGAACTTTCCAATCTGGCAAGTGTACAGTCCATGGCTGGGGAGAAAGGCGGGGTGGGCCTGGATCTGAGGGTGAGAGGGTGGCACTGGACCAGAAGGGGACGTGGGTTTCTGGGCCGAAGAGTCAGGGGTCGTGGCGGTTTCTGCTAATGACCATATTTTGGGCTTATTGTTTGAGGGCAAGGGGAAGCCACCTGGTCTGTCCGGAGAAAGTACTCTTGTGGTGTTGTTGGTAGCGTCCGAGGTGTCTTTGCAGCCCGGGTGGACTGAAATGGAGCTTTTTGATTTGTTTAAGGCCTCGTGGCCCTGCAGGGTGAAGGCCCGTCTTTTCTCCAAGCTGTCCAGTTCTCCCCACGTCCCCATCACGTCTGTGGTCCTCGTGCCCCGTCGGTGGATTTATCATCATCATCCTCATTACTCTGATCCCCGTCGTTATCGTCTATTTTGTCTATATCTATGCTCTCCAAGTCAATCTCTTCCTCATCCTCATTTTCTCTGCCTCATCCCCGCTGCCGAACAAATTGCCATCCTCTCCGTCCTCTTTGCTCCTGCTCCCCCATGTCACCTTGTTCTCCTTCTTCAATCTCCTCCTGGCATTGGCGAACCAGGTAGAGACCTGCGTCAGGGTCATCTTGGTGATGATGGCCAACATGATCTTCTCCCCCTTAGTTGGGTAAGGGTTCTTTCGGTGCTCATTGAGCCAGGCTTTCAGGGTGCTGGTACTCTCCCGTGTGGCGTTCTTAGGCCTGGCCGGGTCCCCGTACTGGAACTGACCATATGGGTAGAAGGCAGGAGAGGTGTGAGCTGCAAAGCTGGCTGGGTGGACGCCAGGACTATCCTTCAAGTCGTACTGGGATCCCTTGAAGAGAAAGAACACACGTCATGATTATATTATTTTAAATAAGCACAATTGTAGCACATGCTTGCCTGCGTCACGTGTAATTAAAATCGCATGAGTAGATAAATATTAGGTCGAATAACTTCCATCATGAAAGAACGCTGCCTTGATTGTTCTGAACTTCTTTCACAACAAACTCCCGCGAGTAGGCCTACTTCAAAACTTTCCTCAAGTATGTCAAAGCACGGAGGAAAATGTGTAACGAATTTACTCTTTTAAACTCAAAATTATTAGCAGTTTGTAATTTTTTTTAATTTTATAAAGCTCAAATCGAGCATTTAATAAAAGTAATCATCCCCTTTTCGGTCATTTTGCCGCGTGTTTTCATGCGTTCGTTCATACCAGTTTTTTTTCAACCTTCCAAATTATTTAATTCTAATAATCCTTTACTTCAAGAGAATGGACACATGTGTGAATAACCACTGAATAATATTTTGTCCTAAGTCCCATCGGAGCTTGAAAACAATTTATTGTGCGCTTAAAATAAAATCCCTGCTTTTATTCAACGAGCTGTATAATATTTTAACATCTACTGATATTTACTGGCTGACATGATTATTATTCATACAATAACAAGGACAGCTGTCACTTTATTAATTTTTTTCCTTTGACTTTGGTTCACGCTTTAAATACTTCAAAACACTATCACTAAAAGTGGGAGGGAAAACAATTTAGACCGCAAACGCATGTCATTATTTGGCATGTGTCTATCTATTGTTTGGGTTGCGTCAAATTGAGGAGGCTTTTGAAAAAATCTTTACCACGCGAGGGATCGACGAACATTGAAACACGACTTCTTACCATTTGTGAGAAAAGAGCCAGATCCGCGCTGGTGTAAGGTAAGAAAGCGCTGTAGTTGTGCGCGTACGGGTTGGCGTACATGCCCAACACGGACGTGACGGCCGCGGCGGTGGCCGACGGACTCCCTCCGATTTCGGTGCTCCCTCCCCGGGATGAAGGCGTGAGCACTCCCGCCCTCTCGCTCCCGTAAACCGCCTGGGAGGCACTTAAGTACTGCGGGTAGCCTAGCTGGGGGAAAGACATCTTCCACCGCAGGGATGACGCTCTGCGCTGCGCGGAACGTCCACAAACTGTTCGTAAAAAAAAGCGGGCACGGAGGTTAAAAAGAAGAAGGAAAAAAAAAAGATGAGTTGAAGGGGGAAAGTGTTCAAGGCGAAGTGAGAGCGACTACTGACATGCGGCGGCAGGCAGTGGAAACAAGACTCTCTTAAATCTCAGCTTCCTCTCTCTTTGGCTTGCTCAAAGTCCGCTTGGATGTGATGTGATCACCAATTGCGCACAGACTGACGCGCCTGGCCCTGAGGTCTCCAGGCTGATCTCTCAGATACAATTTGAAGTTGAAGCTTTGATTGGCATCCCCTACTTGAGCCGACAAGCTCCTCCTAGTTTGGAGCAATGTGGGATAATGTGAATATGGAGTGAGCACACATTGGCTGAGGCCTCCCTCTCCCCTCTCGCTTTCCTTGCTCTATCGCCTCTCCCTCACCCTTTCTCTCTCTTCAGCCGTGTTTGGACTTATTGTATGTTAAATGTTCAAGCTTTAGAGTCCATTCAACGACGGCTTTGATTGTTGTATGACAACCTGTCGACCCGATTTTACAGCTGTCCGACAACAGGGGAAGTAAACCCGTCGGAGGAAGGAACGTATTTGGAATACATTTAAATTATAATCAAAGTCGTCTGCAGGAATTAGTTATTTGCGTATCACGGGGTGTTTGGTTTAATTCCTGATGTCTAACTTAATACTGTTATTTTTCTGATATCATGATTTCTGTCTTACACATTTACAACTCCAAACGTTTTACAGACTGATTAACTAACGACTTAATCTGAATTTAATTCACTGTTGTACTTTTTTTTTTACACATGGTCATCTAAAATATTATTCTGTTATTTAGTAATTTATGTGCAACAGTTTGAATTGACCACCGCTGTAGTCGCTTTTGATTTCTTAATGGTTTAATGAGCCACCCCCTACCCGCTCGCACGCGCTCTCTCTCTCACACGACACACACACACACACACACACGCACACACACACGCACACACACACACACACACCTCCTCTTCCGACTCTCTCCCTCTCTCCATCTGTGTGTGTTTTGCGTGTGTGTGTTTTGTGAACTTAAAGCAGATTGTTGTTGTCCTTTGTAACAGCAGAGCCACTTCAGTTTTTTTTCTCTCTCGCTGCTTTCAAAAGGAATGAGGAAAAAGCTGCAGGGACAAACTCAAAGAGACACCAGGCTGCAAATTCCACGCAAGTCTCTGAATGAGCTATACACCACATAAAAATGTGGCTGCATATTTTTAACGACTAATATGGACGTTTTATTTGTCAAAGGCATTTTACGTCATGTCACATTTATTTGAATGATACATTTAATTGTTTAGAACTGTTGTTCCATCAGGAAAAAAAATCATGTTGTTTATTTTACCCCCTCTTGAACCGTTTATCCAATTTACAGCAAACAGAGGGGGTGGGGTAAAAAAAAAAAATCTAACCTCTTATTTCCTTTCCTGCCCTTTCCTGATACATCCATAGTGTTGGAGAAGATGTGTTCATGTTTCAACAGTAATGTTTTTATTAGTACATTTGATTCTTACAGCACCCATCTCCCAAGTAAAAAAAAAAAGAAGGGGGGGGGGGATTCCAGATCTAGATTTAATACCGTTAACGACTGAAGCCCAAGAAGTCAGTAGATTCTGATCTGCACCAGATGGCTCCGAGTGGATATTGCAGAGCGTCGAGGATCTGTTAAAAAAATATCTGAGGGGCACTGATGGTAATCTAGGTAACACATCAGAAAGGGGGGGTTGGGGTGCTGGATTGTGATAACCCACTGGAAAGTGTGTGTGTGTGTGTGTGTGTGTGTGTGTGTGTGTGTGTGTGTGTGTGTGTGTGTGTGTGTGTGTGTGTGTGTGTGCAAATCTGAAGGTGGGTGGTTGAAAGGTGGGGTTGTTGCTTTTAAGGGATAAAAAGAAATAAGTAATAGTTTAGATTAATGCAAAATAAAATTAGAAAACACATTTTGTAATGATATCATTTGTAGTTACAAATAATAATAATATTAATAACCTCGAAACAGACCAAATCATGTTTCTTTAACATTCCAAATGATCTAGGGCTAAGCACTCCTCCAGCTACTATCTCCGTGAATCTTTTATTTTATTTTATTTTTTACGCTTATTACGCTAAAGATGTGATTCCAGCCCAGTTTGTGACAATGCAGTAAATCCTGCGGCTTCCCGTATCTGATACTTTTATCATGTAAATCTACAGGAGGCTCTTCATTAGCTGTTATGCCTTAATGGCCACATCCAGCGACTGTGTAAGTCAACCTAATTGTTCTATTACTGTACTCAGCATGGAATACTTCTTATCAGCTGTCATTTTATCTTCTCACTTAAACATTCCAACAAAAGAACATCCTGTATACGTACGTTGTTTACTTTAGCCAGTGCTGAGATACAAATCAAAAACATGATCGGTCAGGCTGTTGAGAAACTCATAAATATTTTGAAAACATTTTCTTTCATAAGAAATTATATTCTAGTCTTTTGTGTGGTTTGTCATTAAGGGGATATGCACCAAAATGTTAGCAGTGATTTGTATTTTTTTAATGGGAAGTGCACGCCATATGCATTTCCGTCATATTTTTATTAATCAGTCAAAGTTTGCTGATACAGCCACATATACTTTTTTTTTTTTTTCTCAGTTGGTCTAACGATGCATGAGCTCAGGCTGCATTATATGACGTCTGAGGCAAAATCCAGACTTGAATGACTCCACTTCGGGTAGAAGTTATAGTGAACCTGTATTACAATAACAGCAGTTCTGTTGATGGTTGGCTACCACCTCAGAGGTCAAGGGTGTCTCTGTGAACTAATAACTGTGGTGAAAGATACTCCTTTCCTGCCTCTGGGAGTGCCAAAGTTGAGGAAAGGTTAAAAATCTGCAGAATGTCCCTTTTGTGCCTTTCACGTAGATTATCAAATTAAGTGTTGAAACCAAAAGTGCCCTGCCCCTCCAGCCGCCCCTGAGCAGAGGAGATTAGTTGAAAACGAATTGAACAACACGACCCGTCAGTCCCCTCGTTAGTACTGCGCTGAGTTCTAACCAACACGCGACCTGAGTCACCACATCCAAACTATTAAGCAGTGTGCACAAGTCAGAGGAGCAGTGGTGTTACAGTGAGGTATTTGATACTCAGGCAACTGCACCACATCTTTAGGTAAGGAAACTGGGAATTTCCTGGCCCATATAAGAGACCTATTCTGGGTCTCATAAAATCATGACTAGTATTTCTTAATTCGATTTTTAATTCCCTTAGAAGCTGGATGTATTTCGATGCTGAGAAATGCTGCTGTCAGTGTGTAAGTGTACATATCATGTTGATAGGGTTGCACAGTGGCCCTAACTGGTCTGTGCAAAATATGCAGGTACACATCCAATCCTGCCCATCTGTAAGAATTAACACGTTGGTCACTAAACAGGATACAAACCATGCTCACAGTGCAAACAAAATAACAGCATGACATATCACAAGTACTGTACGTAAAAACGCAAACACAGCTACAACTAAAACTCCTGGAGAACCTCACAAAACAACTACCGGTAATTGAATAATAAATTCCTAACGCTATTTTACAAAATGCCGCTAGGCATGCTGGCATATGCAGTTTCGATGTTAGGCATCTCAGCTTGCCTAGCGGTATTTGTAAATCATTGCCGCTAATTATGCATTTGGTTGTTAATGTTAGTTGTGGTTTGTGTTGCCTTAGAGTGTTATACCAGGTGTATGTGTGGTCTGCATCATTTTACTGTACCCTAAGTCAAATTAGTGTTGTATTTAGTGAGGGGCCTGCTTTTTCCGTTAAGTCTGGACACTCTTCAAATCCAGCCCGTTGTTGTCATTGGTAAAATCACGCCATATATTTGATGGCCGCTGTGTTGTTGACCAGGCTCTCCAATCCTGACATTGCCTCATGTTAGCATTTGTCAGTTTTTGGACTTTTCAAAGTGGATGTTTGGTGAAAATATTCACAGGAAGGCGGTCCATCTCACTTTCTCCTTTACTAGCATTTCTTTAACGTAACACTTATTGGATTTTGACCCAGAAGCAGAAAGTGGATATTATTATTGTACATACAAAAATACAAAGTAACGACCAGGGATGAAGCAGGCCACAAAAAATTGAAGTAACAACGAGCAAGGCTGGATTCAGAAGGCATGGAAGGAAACTGGATCTCAACATGTCACTACACTGAGTAACTGAAGTTTAAATATTGAGAGACATCAAGCCCGACCAAATCCTGTATGGCAACTAAATATGACGACATATGGAAAGGAACATAGCAACTGACAACATCAATGACCCAACCCAAAATACAGTCACAATCAGTCACAACAGAGTCAGCCGAGGGATGTGCACCATTGGAACAAGGACTCCTGGTGGCCGCAGGTTGTGCGCAGTCAGAACAAGAATGGGTGATGGCCGTAGTTTTGTGCGCAGCCAGAACAGAAAGGTGTGGCGTCTGCAGGTTGTGTGCCACCTGAACAGGAACAGCTGGCAGCCGCAGGACATCTGCCATCGGACTAGGAACAAGTGCTTGGCTGAAAGTTGTGTGTCGGCGGAACAGGAACAGATGGCACACGCAGGTCATGCACCACCGGAACAGGAATGGGCGGTGGCCGCCGGTTGTGCGCTGCCAGAACAGGGAAAGGGAAACAGTATTGTCACAGTTTCGAGTGGGGTTCCGTCAGTTGCACTTAGTGGGTGGGGCAAGTCCAGAGACTGACTTGGGTCGCAGTGGGCACTGCCCAGAGTTGCCCCAAAATATGCAGAGACCTGTGAAACCCGTGGGGCGCATTCCACTCAGTTGCATTGGTTCTTCCCTAGCGGCAGCAGGCGTCTCAGGGCTTGTGAAGGGCTAGGCAACCAATTGAATAGCATTGACATTAAGGGAGGAGGAAGGCTGGTTTGGCGCTCCGGTTTCTGATGAGATTGCAAGTTCATTTGTAAAGCAAAATAACACGTCCAAGACAATTCAGTGTTTTTCATAAAACAAAGCATTTCGGAAAGAGAAACACAATATCATCAGAACATTGTAAAAATCATGATCAAATAATCTGAAATAATAAAATACAAATGATTGGACAAGCATCAGTTTAGATAAATTACACGATAGCATGCAAATGGTGTTAAGAGAATAAAGGATCGTATCACAATAATACTGCAGTAAACAATGATGTTTTCAGCCTTGGTTTAAAATCATCGGTCTCAAACTCCGGTCCTGGAAGGCCGCTGTCCTGCATGTTTTCCAAGTCTCCCTGTTGCAACACACCTGATTCAAATGATCAGATCATCAGCAAGCTCTGCGCAAGCCTGACATTGAACCTGTTCATTTGAATCAGGTGTGTTGCAACAGGGAGACTTGGAAAACATGCAGGACAGCGGCCCTCTAGGACCTGAGTTTGAGACCCCTGGTTTTAAATGAACGAACAGTTTGAGCAGACCGCAGGTAATAGCATACCCCACTCACTGAATGCTTGTACTGCATTGTGAAAAACATGTCAAAATACTTGTATCGTAGATGAATAGCGTTTGTAACCACACCGGGGCAGAAACAATGCCACTTCATTATTGTGGGCGAGTGTCCTTATTCTGGCTTCTTTACTGCTTACCATCCAAAAGACAACAATCAAGCCTCTGACTTTTTACTTCCCAGGGGCACTCTCAGAGGTAGGTAATGAACGGGTGGGCCCAGGTTTTGATGTGGTTAGGGGCCAAAGGGAGAGAAATGTGAGAAGGGGTGTTAATTGTTTTGGCTCTTTGCTGGGGAAACATATCAACATTAGATCTAATGGAGGTTAAAGACTCTCATTGCCATAGGGGCTGGAGCTAATGAATAGCTATGACCAGCCAAGGAGAGAATGAAAGATGGAATGAGAGAAAGAGAGAGAGAGAGCAATGCAGCGATTGGTTTCAGTCCACATTTGACTGGCCTTTTAAAAATGTTTCTCTGTTTTTCATTGCAAGGTACACGCCTACACGAATGAACATGAAATACTCATGAAAGTATTTGATGAACAACATTCTCTATTGTTCTAAGCAACACTTTGCGACTTTCCTGCAGGAGACATCAAGGATGACGTTAACCATGAAGATAAAAAGCATCAGAAGCCTTATTGTTACTACAAAAAAAAAACTGCAGGTAAGCACAATCGTACAAAATAAAAGCACATCCTCTTTTAAACCTGTTGCAAAAACACTTTGTGTGCATGTGATCTCAGCAGTGAAGACTGTAGATGCTAATTAACTAATTTGGCAATTCAAAAGATAATTCCATTACATGGTATTTAACGTTTTTTTTATTTTTTTTTTATGAACAACCGGCTGAATTCTCAGCAGCCACAAGGCAGCAAAGCTAATTCTCCCTGTCTATAGTGCATGGACTCATTTGAAGAATTCAACCGCAGATATATGCAAAGTACAGTAAATGAGCAAGATGTACAGAAAAGGCATCGAACACAAAGATAAGCCGTCTTCCTTTTGTCTCTTGTTTAATTTTATGCAAAATCTGAACTGGAAGAGGAGATATTCACAACACTTCCTTTCCCATTTCAGATTTGCTTCCTCGGTGTGGAGAAAAATGGGAGCATGCAAATCCGTATTAAGATGATAGAATTCCCATGTTTATTTCTAAACAGTGTTAATTGAATTTTAAGGATGGGTCCTTCCTGGGGAAAAGATTTTTGTTCACTGAAGTATTCGTTTGAAGTTATACCCTTTGATAGTGGTGTAAAGGATATAGATAAAATGATCAACAGACAGCATGACAAATGGAATTTTAATTAGCTTTCTTTCTTTCATCCGTTATCGTGTTGTGCTGCTTTGCACTTTGCCGTGCCTTTGTACTAACTATTGGTAGTTGAAACCTGCTGTTTTCATGTTTCTGGACACGCGCTGCGGGACGCTTCAACCTCTCACGCCAACAACGCTGCATCCACCTTGATCACTGAGCAGACTGACTTGGTTTTAGGTTCTTTAGGGAGTACTTGGGTTGATCTTAAACGCAGTAAACACACCAAAACATGTACAAAGAAATTAAAAGCAAGTCTTGCCGCAAGAGTTGGCTGTGTCTATTTCATGGAGTCATTGCTCTGAAAAACAGCTTTCCTCAACTCGTCGATGAAATACTCACGTCCTTTATTTTTTTAAATCGTTGACTGTTAATCGTCCAAGCGATCGTCTCATCCTGCATATCTCATCAACATGTGTCAGATGTTACATTTTGTGATGTGTGTTGGACCAATTTTATTGACTATAGGTGACATTCCCAATCTCATCAAGGCTTTTGGTTTGCTTACAGTTGGTGCGGATGTTATACTACGAGGAAGAGGGGGCCATGTGAGATGCAACTTTGGATTACTTCTCAGATACCCAACTGAAACGCTCTCACATACACTACACCCCTGTCACAAAACAATATCGACACCAACAATGGCTATAAACTATTTTATTCAATAATCAAACAAAATCAGTGAACTTGAAGGCAAAACTTTACCAATTGGTGATAAAATGTTATACCATTATAAGTGACAAAGTAATTGTGTAACAGAGCAAAGCAAACTAGAAATGCAAAGGTTAAGGCACACCCAGAATTGGAAAAGTTCTGCATCATTTTTATCCTGATGTAAATTCTGCCACAGCTTTGACAGAAGAAATGGTGGTGGCCCACCGAAGTACATTGCTTTGCAAAAAAGGTGAAGACAAACTTGTCCAACAGTAAAGACACAAACAGCCCTATAAAAATGTAAGTTGCACAATTTGCATGTTTTGCCCTTCATGTGACTGCAAAATGGCTGCTGTAAACTGGCACATGACATCTCTGATCTGAAATTGCAGAGGTTCTCAAGAGGGGTATTGACAGTGAAGATAGCTTTCGTGAGAAAGAGGAACCATTTTTTAAATAACCGAAAAAAAGAAACTCTTAACATACTTTTCTTGAGATGCATTTGTGTTAGTGTTGAAGGAAAATGTATTTTAAGCAAAAAGATTAAAATCCTATGTAACCCAAAAGTTGGCATCATTAAAAAAAAGTCACAAAACTCCATTTGGGAACCGCAACGGTGAATACATTTTGACATTAAAGTGAAAAGAAAATGTTTACCGGTACTTTGGAACGTTTTATTTTGTTAGTTTTTTTGCATTTTTGCAGCTGGCAATAATCCAAACACTCATTTAAACAAATTAGGCTTTCAAAGGGAATTTCAGGGGGCTATATCTTCAAAATTATTAATGCAATTTTCTGAAAATGAGCCATATGATACCGAAGTTGCGAAAGAAGATATTACTCGGCATTTGCATTGCTGTGCAATATTTTGATCGTGTTTGACTGACAATTCTGGAAATCTAGAAATAAAATGCCTGACTACACACAAAGCGTTTATTATTCCTTGCTTACGGTTGTTGTGACTGGGAAGAGGGCGGTGGTCGGTAGGCTGCAGCGTGACGCTACACATCACGCCCGTGTCCAAGCATCAATGACCCCAGCTGAGAGGCAAACCAATGTGGACAATGAGGTTCAATAACAACTGTCTTTCTCCTCAAAAGGGGGCCAGCTGATCTGGCAAGTGCTATGCTCTTGCATCAGCAGCACTCAGCTGTTTCAGTCAAACATTTGGCCGCACCATGAAATCTGTCGTTAAGGAGAGAAAAATAGTGTTTGGATTAGAATTGAACCATTATCCATCTCCCCTCCCCACACCTCCATCACTCTTGTTACGCCTTTCTTCCTTCCTTTCTGCACCATACCGTTGTCCACATTTGTTTTCTACTCAATGAACGGCCTGTACTCGCACACACACACACACACACACACACACACACACACACACACACACACACACACACACACCTATTGTATGAGTAGTGGCAGTGACCATGAAAGTCCAGATCGATCCTCTGGTGTCATTGTGTGCGGAGGTTATTTAGTTGGGCATCCAATCTGCGCCCGCTGTTGTGTTTGAGCAAGATGGAAACATGGCCAGAGTTTGTTAACACTGAAAGGGGAAACATCAAAGCTGAGACACAGAGAGGTGGGCCGGGGGGAGCAAAAGGGGGAGGGGAGGGGTGGGTAAGAGCAGCAGCCTCCGAACCCCATGAGTACCCGCCAGCTCACTGCCCCGTCTCTCGTGAAATGAGCACTTTCACAGTCAGTTAGTCTTTAAGTAATAGATATATTGAGTTCATCCCTTGTAACGTTAGACAACTAATTTATTATTTTTTCCCCTCGTCTTCCTCTCACCCTTTTCAAGCCCTCCCCTTCCTCCTTTTCCACCTCTTCCTCCTCTCCCACTGTGTCAATTTTCCCTCATTCCACATCAACACAGGATTATGAAGGTTAAATAAACTCTGTGAAAATGAATGAATATTGCCCATAACCTCGTCCCCGGTTCGCCCCCTCCTCTCATCCTCCCCGCCCTGGAGAAAAGAGAGGGTCCGGTCCAGGCTATCTGGCAGCAGAATGAATGATCCTATTTATGTTAATGCAAACATGAACGTTACACAGGTTTTTCCCCTGATAAGGCGATAGGTTAATGAAATGCTCATTTCATTTTACCAGTTGTTTTCTCTGTGAAGTTCCGATAAGTAGCAAACCAATGAAGCTTGTAATTACAATCTTACAGAAACCCGGCCAATCTGTGTATAAATCTCACCATCCAATTACAAGATGTAATAATTTTGCAGTCAAGCTGGTAATGAGCTCTAATACTCATGCATGTGATAATCCCCCCTGGATGCTGACTCTATCAGATGTTAGCTTTGTAATTATATGAGCTCAAGAAAAAAAAAAATCATTATTTCATGTTCAAGTAGAAAATGAGGTTGGTGGGAAGTTAATTTTCTCTATGCTCTGTGAAGCGTAGACAAGAATTTAATGATTTAATTACAGTTGTTAGGCCTTTTTTGCAAGAGGCTTAAATTGAGCTAAGCATTTTTCATAGCCCCGACATCAAGAGTCGGAGAACATCAAAGATTATGACAGCATACAAAATGGTGGCTCATTTTTTTCCCCCCTTTTTATTTGTTGTCTTTCCTTTCTATTAATTTCCAAACCTTCCCCTTCTTTCATTTCCTTTGCTCCTATCATCAGCGTAACCATAGCGTCAGGGACACTAGGGACCCGCTGGATAAAAGCAACATCAACAAATATTAACTGCTCTGGCTTTCACCGGCAGCAGCTAATCCACTGTATGTGAATTTGTCATATCAGATTACGATGACAGTCACGGTGCAGCCCAGAAAAGAAAGCATCCTCCTGCTTCTTTAAAAGGACTTTTTTTTTAAAAACTTCCCACCTTGTTTGAATTTCAAAACAACCTATGAGTGGTGCCTGTAGTGCTCTGATTTTCATGCTATGTTTATAAGTGACAAAGAACCTGTAAATCCATTCTTCAAAGTAATCCCCAAAGAGGCCTGGTGCCTTTTTTTTCACTTTAAAAAGTGGTTTCAGCAAAGTGACCAGCCAACTCATCAAAGAATCATTTCTGATAGGATTTAAGTTTTAAATATCATGACACACAGGCTGTCGCTTGTATAGCGCTTTTCTACCTCTGGTGCTCAAAGCGCTTCACACGGTTACCTCATTCACCCAATGATGACGCGGCATCAGGAGCTACTGGGGTTCAGTATCTTGCTCAGGGACCCTTCGACATGGTCACAACGGCCGGGATCGAATCGCTGAGCCATGCCGCCCCCGTAACTATCATACATTCTCGTAACCTCGCTGATCCGTTCTCTTTCTTCCACATTTGGTGCCCTTAACCTCATTTTGTGACCATTCTAATCCCCATCCATCTCCATGCTTTCTTCACGCTTGGCCATGTCCTGTTAAACAAACAAACGTGCTGCGGTGTTGTGACCCGCAATCGTGGACAGCTTCACGACAGGTTTTGTGGGCCTTTTTTCTGCTCCGGTGTCCAGTCTGCCTCCATCTGCCACAGCCTCGCCATAGTCCCACTGGGGAAAATGGGGCTAATTCTGCAGTCAATTAGCAGAAGGGCTGCTTTTGTTCTCTCACTGACTCCCATGGGCCCTATCTGCTTCACTGCCCCCACTTCTCTCTTCCATTTCAATGATTCTCACTCTCTGTGTCATATATTTGTTCATATTTTTTTTCATCCCACTTGCGTCTTTATTTTGTTATGCTTTCTCCCTATGCTCATCCCTTGACTGTATAAATTGTCCATCATGTCATCCCGTGATCACCTCCTCCCCCCAGGCACCATCCTTCCCGAATGACCTTTGTGACATTGATGGCCAAACGGTGTCGCTCGCAATCACTGGCCATAAAAATGAATTCAATTAAAGGTTGATTATCGTCCAACAGATTGTTATGAACTCCATTAAAAATTTTTTTTTTTTTTTGACAATGCATTAGAATACAATCCTTAATGTTTCTATGATGTGTCCGTGTTATTCAGTCTCTTGTATTGGGTCTTGAAATTACAAAAAGATGTTGTCTTTTCTCTTTTGATCTCTAATACACCCAGTGGGTCTTACCCTGCTGTTTTCAGAAAGGTTTTACCTCGCCCTGGACTGAGCTGTACCTGTCTCAAGTTAATAAATCATTTTGGCATTATGAAATATTCAAAGCGGGACGGTATCAGGCGAGGCCAGGTGAAAGAATTCCTTCCATTTTCACGGCATGACAGTCTGTTCCACATACATCCTCCTTCAAGAGCTGCTTCGTGTTCGGGGTTTTGAGTGAGTTTGTGCGTGTGTGTGGCCAGGGTTCAGGAGAATCGCCCGTGTCACTCTAATAGTCTAGAATTACACTTGTATCAGTGTCACTAGCATATGGGGTCTATGTATACCCTTAGGCCCATCACATCCCCTTCCACCTTCCACTGTCATGGTATTTAAAATGATTCCATTTCAGCCAAGCTAGTTTTGACAGAAAAAGTGAGAGGCTGTGTGTTTCTCCCCTTTAGCTCAATGACAGAGCTGCAGCCGCTTGAGGCGCCTGCCACTGAGCAGCCAATCAAATGATATTTTATGGGATAATGATGGGTGCGGGTTTGCCGCCTCACTGAAGGATTCCTAACCCCTTTTCTCTTTGTGTCTATCTTTAACCCTAGCGGTTTTTTCTGCCCGCCTCCACACACTGTCATAGAATTGTGCTCCTAAATTTCCAGTTATGTTTAACGGGATAACAATTGAATTATACGACAGATTCTCACAATCATTAAAAACGTAACTTGGCACGAAAGAAAACAATGACATGTTTCCCGTTCAAAAATGTGGAAGTCTTTAATTCGTAATACTGTGGACGTTTGTGATAACTGTGGATGAGGCCTTTTATTTTCTCAGAGTTTGAACACTACGATTGACATTTTGAAATCAAATATTTCATCCTTTTCCAGGTTTCTAAAGTTCAACTAGCATTTCTCACGAGTGTTTTTACAGTTCTTTTGCTTTCCAGATCGCTGAGTATTCAGCAAACTAAAAGTAGTCCTGTTTGAAATGTGCACGGATCTCTCAAGAGCCATTTAAACCCGTGAGTGGCCAAAACAAGTAAGGTTATGAAAACTTTTACTCCAGGCTATTTGGATGATTTCAGTTGTCAACATGATTTAAAAAGAACACACAAACATCGGTAATGATAAACGGCTTCACCTGACTACTATCTCGAAATGAGAGAAAAGTTTTCAGTTTTCATACTACAAAAAAATAGTCAACCCTTCAGAGATTTTTTTCCACGATACATAAACTTATGAACACAACTATATGAGCGCTTGATTATGAGAGTATTCCAGTTTTAAGAATTATGTTACGGTATTTTTAAGTGGAATGGAAGGACGTGGATTCAAATTGTCTTTTTTCTTTGTGGTTTACAACACTGATCAGTGTGAAAAGCAAAGTATGCTTTGAAATGCTGTACTTCCTGTATCAAACAACTGCAATGCCCCAAGGTAAATTAGGCTTCCAGAGGTTAAACAGCATATGAAATAGTGATGAATTACAGTATCCCGCACCTCTCTTCCAAATCCCCACTTTCCCTCAATTGATTCCCTTCCGACACATCCTTTTACTGGCTCAGCATCACAGTTTTCGCTCCCTCTCATCCTCTCTTGTGATACGTTTCACCACCCCTTGATCCTCTCTTTCTGCCACACCCCCACCTCCTTCATTCTGCGTTTCCTCATAACTCCTTTTCACGTCACATCTATAAACCTTAACAACCCCAGACAATACTTTGGCTGACTCTGTTGCTATGCGGGATACCGTCCCTCTGGATAGAAAATCCAAGTTAAGATGGGAACCTAGCTAGATAAATGGGTATGAAAATACGTGCAGTCTAAAACAAAGTTTGAAATGGTTACCCTGTGGCATTTGCCCATTGTTGCCACCCATTTAGTCCACACTTGTATTCAGGTGAAGCTATAACCCTACAATCCTCCAAAATCAGAAAGCAGAAAAAAAATGTTATCAGTACACCAGTGGTCCCCAACCGCTGGGCCGCGGACCAATACTGGTCCGCGGGTCATTTGGTGCCGGATCGCAGAGAAAGAATAAATAACTTACATTCCTTAAGTTTTATTCATTTTGGAATATGAAAGATGTTTTATTTTGAAAAATTACCAGATTCTCTTTTATATCAGTCTACTCTATCAGTCTTGACGCAGGTGAATGCGCACTTCTTGGTTACGTGATAGGTTACTGCATAAAAAACAAACGTCTTTAAAAAGTTTTTTCGGGAAGGGGAAAAGGTCCAGCCAGGGGACAGAAGAGGAGCCTGTGACTTTCAAGAAAGAGAAGGCTACCATTAATAGACAGTATCAGGAGTCCTATTTCAAATACGGCTTTATCTCAACTGGAGATTCACACGCACCATCCCTACTCTGCGTAATAAGCGGCGATGGTGAGTCGTATTTTTCATGCATTTTTTATTTGCGGCGTATCGTATTTTGACGGCACGTTTAAAAGTTACCATAGCGACCAGAGAATGTTGCGGCCAGATAGGACGTTCCTCGTGGCATGATTCGTGTTTATTATTATGTTTTGAAAATACCACGCTTTTCATGCAGGTCATATCATATTATATTGTTGTATCTATCCGGCCTTAAAGGCTGGTCCCTGAAAATATTGTCTGACATGAAACCAGTCCGTGGGCCAAAAAAGGTTGGGGACCTCTGCAGTACACTATTATCAGTGTGCTAGGGTCCCAGTATGGAGTAATGAGAGCCTCTTAAAAGGACGAGCTTCACTGTTTGCATTGATCATCCATCCATCCATCCACCCATCCATCCATTTTGTAATCCCCTCATCCTCACAAAGGTCGCGGGCATGCCGGAGCCTATCCCAGCTCTTTTTGGGCAGTAGGCGGTTGGACACCCTTAACTGGCTGCCAGCACACATAGACAAACAACCATACGCTCTCACAGTCACACTTCGGGACAATTTCGAGTGTTCCATTAACCTGCCATGCATGTTTTTTGAATGTGGGAGGAAACCGGAGTGCCTGGAGAAAACTCACGCAGGCAAGGGGAGAACACGCAAACTCCACACAGGAAGGCCTTTGCCGGAATCGGAAACTTCGTGAAAAGTTTTGCAGTGACAGTATTCTCTGAAACATTTGGGATAAAATTCTGAAATTATACTAAATTCTTATGACAGCAGTTCAAGAAAAAAAACTCGTATGGCTCTGGAGAAATTCTCTCTTTCTCCCTGACTCTTTTCTCCTTATACACACACACACACACACACAGACACACGCACGCACACACACACGCGTGCACGTGCACAGAATGATGACTTACCGCCTTCCTGATGAGATGTTACTTGTGTATTTTGATGATATGAAAGTTGACCACATTTACATGCAAATCGAAGTTCCAGATTAATGTAGTCCACATATGAAGACGAAGGAGGACTGGCTGGTAATATGCTATTATGGCTTTTAAACACATTTACCAAAGTTTGACGCTGATTTAGCATGGTCACAGCATAAGAAATTATGTTGGTATGATAGCAACTTGCTTTTCCAATTGGAATACAATTTCGTCAAGTTCAACTGTCATTTCTAATAATGGCTCAGGTTATGCACACCAAATTGAAGATTGGTCTTGTTGCTATTTTCACACCTCAACCTTGGGGGATGAAGGTGTGAACATTGTGTTGACGCAGGCTTTATTAGCTGAGAAATACCAGGACCTAATATTTACAGGAATGCCATTGGTCCTGTAACTAAACATAATTTTGTATGTTCATGCATCCGAGGAAACTGGGACCTTTTTTTCCCCCGTGGAAAATCCCAACCATTTTGTGTATTTTTGCATGTTTGGAAAAGTAAACTGGGTTTTGACAGGAAAACAAAGAAAAGATAATATTGCTCTTTGGGTTAATTTCACGATCTTGCCTTTTGTTATGGGGGGGAAAAACATGCCAGTGGTTTAAATTTGCATGCATTTAGCAAAAAAGACTGATCCGGTCAAGTCATGGGTCATCAAATCACTGCTTCGCAGTGAATTGTCAACCATCCATCTTCCAGAGAAAGTTACCTCATATGGATCTCTTTTCCTCCCTGCAAAATCCTGCACATCATGTTCTCATAACAATCACAAAACGATTAGCCGATTCCTAAAAGTACTTTTTTTTTTTCATCATTCCGGTTTCTTTTTTCTGAATGCAAGCTTCAGGATGATGAATTTCAATGTACAGTTAAGGAGTCATGAATTACATTTGTTGTTTAACATGTAGTTATGGATTGACCTAAGAGGATATCAAGGGAATGCTCTCCACTATTGAATGACTTATCTATCAGCAACCGTGTGTGTTTAATTAATATATTCATCTGTATTCGGGTTTGGTTTTCCTTTGACCCTGAGAGAAACAATTCAGGAAAAATGGGAAAAAAAAACATTCTCTGGTGTCAGACAGTTTTAAAATGTCAAATTCAAGTAAAACAAAGAATTTAATTGAAGTAAACCAAAGATTTAACACACAAATACAATGCTTAATTTGTTCCTGTCAAATATCTATCCATCAAACAGGACCATGAAGTGTGAAAACAGAGCCCAGATGGATCTCTAATTAAATAAATAGCGGAGCATTTTTAAGGAGAGGGTAACAAAAAAAAAACGTTTTTGGAGGCCATAGCAATTCACGTTAAGGGCATGCAAACAATACATGGGGAGGAGAATAGGCAAATATATTTGGATGTCCATAAACCCAAATGAACTGCATCATTTGCCATTGTATCAACAGCTCTCAATTGGAAACAGACAAACAAACAACAAAATCATAGTTTCCTTTTAATGTAGCTTGATTGAGTCCAAATTCGGATTGCAGGAACTTTGACTGAATGGGTCAGAGATGTTTGGCCTTTGACAGTAAAGGTCAATGCCACTCCGAGTGCACTGCGAATCAAACACGCTAAGGATGATTGTGGTAGTGCAGGACCCTATTTATTAACTGACCATAGGGCCTCAGGGGCACTAACACGGACTTTCTCTCGGGTCCATAACCTAGTCTGGGTTTCGTCTGATTATCGAGAGAGGAGTGGTGGTGGTGGATTTGTTGAGTGCCTCTTGTCAAAGCACCAGGCAGAAATAGGGTTGATATCCCCAACTCCTTCATTTGATAAATGAGTGTGTATCGAGGGACACACACACAACAAAGCACAGTGGGTCCACACCTAGTGTTTTTCTAAATGAGATAGCACTCTTCAGTTAATTAATCTCCCACACCTCGTCAAACTAGCAGGTATCTAGGAAACGTTAGTTGACAAATAGGCTGCTCAAGCGAGGCTGAGATAAAGGGGAGAGATAAGGAGTTACTAATCAGCCGCATCAGTTAAGTCCATCAGGCCTAATTTCCCTAAAATCAAAATAGCATGCACATGGAGCTAATCTCCTCATTTCCTTTTGGAAATTAATTCCCCAAACCAGAGGTTCATGCCACACTAATAAGGCATGTACACGCAGGCATGTAAGCACCCAGTCGAATGCCCCTCCTTTCACTCACTGAGAGATTAAAAGGTGTTATGAGTCACGGACTGCAGAACAAAGAGAAAGAGATAAGTAGATAAGGAGTATACTCATAAAGAACCAAAGCTCGTCGAATAATGAGGCTGCCAAAGCTGAGTCGAATACGCTCCTGCTCTTCTTCGTTTGCTTTTCTGCGCATTTTTTTTGTGGAATTGTTTTTACATCTCCGTTTGGTCTACGACTCTTCTTCCTGAAGTGTCCCAAGCTGACAAAAAACATGTGTATTGCATATTACGCATACTGTCTGGGTGCAGGTGTGTTCGGTTTGTGTGCTTTCCGCTCTTACGTGAAGGCAAACGACAAACTCTCGACATTAGTTTTGACCAAAACCACAGCGTTGTACTTGCATTCCAACTGGAACAGCGCAGCTGACATTTTGAAGCCCTAAACCCATAGTAGAGCATGACACAACCAGCTGCAAATTAGACAAATTCTCAAACATGCTTAAATACATCAAATGTGTCCTTGGTACTTGACCATTGTATAAAAAAAAAACTAATTAACTGCACTGGTCGTTGTATAGCTGCAAACCCTAGTTAGAAAATGGGAACGCATTTGGCTGTCTCAAGTGCTCTAATTGGCTCAGCATGTTGCCCTTAAAGATCCACATGGTCTTTGTTAAAGTGACAAATTTAAAGAGATAGAAAATAAGAACACGTTCGGAAGGAGAGGGCATTGGCCCTCTAACGGAATAAGACTCCAAATCTATCTCAAACGCTTTCTATCTTCCTTCAACAAGTTTCATGGCCCTGTGTTGGTTCCAGTGTTGGCTACAGTATATTTATCGTGTGTCTTGAATTAATGGCATGATATTGCTTAAAATTGCTTAAAAAATCAGTGATTTTAAAAAATAGGCAACTTCTTACAGACTGTCAAGAATCGAAGGCTTTGTTTCATGATAGTGAGTAGAAAGATGCATCTTCCAATGATCTTCTTCAGCATATGCGCTGAGGTGTGAACTGCATGTTATTCAAACGCTTACACAAACACCCATTTGAACCATCAATCATCTTCTCTCATGCTTTAATTCGCTTCAGACCTACAGGGTAAAGGAAGACAATATGCTATGGATGAGAAGAGAAGCCTTAAAAGCTGCATGGCCACCAAAAGCCCAGAGAGAGCACGGCTAATATGACACCCGAAGGTCTAATCTTCTTAGTGGGCTGGGATTAAATGAGTATCAATTACAGAATCAACCTTCATCCCAATCCTGTTTCTCCCATACCAGCACTACTACTCGACCACACTTTCTTCTTGCACTCTTCTTCTATCCACCGACTATCCTCTTTTATCAATCGATAGCCAGTATTGAGACAATAGCCTGAGCCAAAGCCCTAATCAGGTATTAGCCTGAAAGTGGTTAATTTGAACACTAAAGTATTAATCGGTCGTATCCATGGATAGAGAATTAATTGTATCCGCTCTTTATTTATTTTGGAGGGACAATGTTAATTAATGAACATTTCAATCATAAAATGTAAATGCACTCAAATATAGACAAATGGCTAATTTCCATTGGAAATCCCTTGACTGAGATGTGAGTTGTTTGAATTGTAGTGTCAAAAATATTTTGGATTATAATTGATTGTATGGCGTGGTGGCTACATTTGTTATTCTTTTGCTTTATTCTGATATTCTTTTTCCCATGTTTTAAAAGACTGGCTATTGACCCAATTGAATGTGGCTGTTGGAATTCTGCTCCGATCGTTATGGCCATGAGTTGCACCGACTGAGTTGGACAAGAGCTGGGTCGACCACTCGGAGGCGCTGCTATGAAGATTTCTTCATTGACCAATTGGGCCGGGTTCAGAGGGGGACCCACCTCTCGGAACACCTCTTCCGGATTCGTTTTCATCTTGTTAAATAGATTTTATATCATTGTAACTCACATTGTATCGTACAATATTGTGTTAAATGTTGCCCACTCTGCATCCATTGCAGCCTGGTCATCCTGGAAGTGTCATGATTTGGTTTGGGACCAACAGGTGGCACTTAAGGGCTTCCCCTGCAGCTGCACACCTGTTGGTCGTTATGTAATTATTAGTGCTTTAAAAGGACTCCCAGCCCGAGCACTCATGGTCGGGTCATTGTTTGTTGGCTGCTGTTTGTTGGCTGCTGTCATGTTTGTTTCAGTCATGTTTAGGTCATCTTTCTGTTACTATTGGTTTTGAGCTTCAGGCATGGTTTTTGTTTGAGACTTTGGACTTTGTTTGTTTTGGATTTAGTTTTCTCGGTTTTAATACAATCTTTCAAGTACACCCTGCTCATCTCTCTTGCCTGCTTTTTGGGGTCCACCACCACCTCACAACATGACAGGAAGGGGGATTCTCCCATCTGCGGCCGCTTCTCATTTTTCCCCAGATATTTTTTATTTATTTATTTATTTTTTTAGTATTTCCTTACCTTCTTGGGGGTTAAGGTCAGGGGATGTCGTGAAAATGTCCTGTGATTGTCCCCAGGACCAGTCCAGAGTGTACCCAACCTCTTGCTCAAAGTCAGCTCCGCCAGGAGTTTTCCGAAACATAATTCACATTTGTATTTACAGACTGTGTTAGATATAAATGATAGTAACCCTTCATCGCATTGGGCCTTCGTTGCATCAACTAAGTATTATGTTAGTGTAATCTAGAGAAGCAAACCACAAAATATGTATTGTAAAAGTATGTTTATAGTTTATTTTTTGTTCACTGGCCATGCTGGTGTTTCATCCCACTTTAAGTTTTCAAATTGTTTCATTTTACTTTCTCACACATTTGCTTTTGGTATTGACTGTAGTGAATCGAGCTCACACATTTCATGATGCATTCTGAGGTGGTGGTGGTCATTTTAAATCTGAAGACATCTGCCAGTGAGTGACTGCTGTCAGGGGAGTTCTTGCGAGGGTGTTCAAGGGCAAGCTGTTGCAGGAGCTGCCACCACACACACGTGCGAATACATTTGATTCGTTTTAGGTTGAATTTAAAAAGGGACACAGTGAACAGTCAAATACATCATTAATAAAAATACAATCCTAATGTGGTATAATGTGCTTTAGCCACACATTTTTAAATTTGATGACTAACTAAATACTTTGCATTGGTGCAGTGCTCTCACTAAAAAGCTATTTCCTTTGAATAAAATATTTAGTTTGAACACCACTTAAAATGTAGTTGTATCTTAAAATGACAGTGAAAGTCCTGAAAAACAAACAAACAAACAAAAAAAACCCCAGTCTGTACGCAATTCCTGCATTCTCCAGGGAGAACAGCCTGTCCTTAGCAAAGCAGACTAATGTTAATTCCCTCCAGTGAGCACAGGTCTGACCTCTAGACTTCTTCAGCAGAAAGCACACACACACACACACACACACACACACACACACACACACAGACTGCATCTTCTCAGAAGGTCACAGAGCAGATGACACCAGCCTGTTCCCTGTTTCACTTCGATTGGCCCATCTTTTCTCCTTCATTACCGCACACAGCTGTGAATAAGAGTTTGTGAATGTGTGTGTGTGTGTGTGTGTGTGTGTGTGTGTGTGTGTGTGTGTGTGTGTGTGTGTGTGTGAGAGAGAGAGTGAGTGAGTGCACGCGCATGTGCGCGTATGTGTGTCTGTTTACTCGCTCGGCGAAATGGCTAAGTGCTGTTAGTGCAGTTTTTATCAGTGGGGCCACTGGTGAGACTCTGGGGAACAGACCAGTGCTATCTCCTCTCTCGCACTCGCTCTCTCTGCCCTGAAAATTGATATTGAACATGGAGGAGGAGAAGGGGAGGAATCTCTCATGCTGGTAGCAATTAGCTCAAGAAGGATTTGCAACTCTGTGATTCATCACATCAGAGATCGAAGTTCCTTTGTTTGTTTTCCAGCTTTTCTCACTTCTTACTTGTTCACTCACGTCATCTCAAACTTAGCCCACACAGGAGGTAGATTTTTCTTTCAGTTGCTTTCATACAATAGTCAATAGTGAAGCAACTTAAAAATAGTGGTAGCCTGGGCAACATAATTTATCGAACTTTGTCAATAGTATATAGCATTTCTGAACACAAAGTTAACATCAACGAAAAACGACCACCATCACTCTTACAAATGGCTTAATGCAATCCTCCAAGCTCTGTACCACTTCCAGATGTATACACCTAAAAATAAAATATTTATTCCTTATATCGTTCATCTTTTCAAGCCTCACTTTTTTCCAACACTTTTGAACTGAAAAGTGTGCCCTGTAAAACAGGATGCAGATACACTGTAAGTTTGCAAATCATTCATTGCATGAAGGAGAAAGGTATTCACAGAGTGGAGTGAAAATGGTGCAGGACAACTAGAACAACCTCAAGGTGTCTTATTTGTGGCGGTTTGCAGCCACGGTTTACTGTGTCCGTTACAAAGACCAACCAAATGTCAAATTTTGAGTATTACGAAGGAAAATAAACTCTTGCAACAATGCTGCTGAAGTTCATCTTACATTGAGAAGAGAGACCTTCATCCTATTTTGTTTACTTCATGTTTTGCGTGATGGACAAATGTTGCCTATTCAAATGTCAATTTAATGACACGCAGCATATTCTGGACTGAGAATGTGTGCAATGTAGACTCATTTGGGCTTTAAAACATGTAGGTGAGCAGTGGGGGTAAGATCAAAATGGCCTCAGAGGAAGGGCATCTGTTCATTGGGTAGGAGATATGTGGTGTTTTAATTTGCAAGACAATACGTATGTTGTTGAAAATAATGTGACATTACATGCTCTCATCTTTAATTGAAACAAATGTCATGTTGAACATACGGCGCATCCTTGTAGTTGTTGGGCTTGGTTAAGGTGATGGCTTATGGTTGTTGGGGGGTTTTTTTGGAGGTGGGGGAGTGGATTCAGGTTCCATATCAAATATTCAAAATCATAAAACTCGTGCTTGCTTAATGCAAGTTTCAACATAATACATTCAGTTGAGCCAACATTTTAGATAGACGGCACACGTATCTTGCCGACAACAGTCTCCTCCAAGAGTTTGTTTTGGTATGGTGACGTGGTGACCATTGTTGATGATTCCACATTTTAGGACAGACTCTCAGAGCAACCTCATTGAATAGCAGATGTGATCGTGGTGGATGAGGTGTCTCAAAATATCCAAATTCAAGGTAATAAACTTGGAGTGGTATGCGTCCCAAAAACAAAAACAAAAAAAAGACTACTACCGTAAATTCCGGACTATAAACCGCTACTTTTTTCCCAAATTTTCAACCCTGCGGCTTATACAGTGGACGGCCAATTTGTGTGATTTTTCTACCGGCCGCCAGGGGCGCTCAAGTAGAAAAGGTAAGATTAAGACCGGTGGAATATATGCGTCGAGGAAGACTGCAACTTCTTGTCTTGTGCATAAATTTAATTAGCGTGAACATACCCTCATCATGGAAAATGCAAAAAGAAAGGCAAACTAAAAGCAATCGAGCTGTCCGATAAAGAAGGAAACAGAGCTGCTGCACGTAAACTTGGCACAAACGACGGCTCACCGTGATTTTTACAAGTACCGGTATGTTCTTTTACCAGACCTGTTATACTGTGTTGCTATTCTGTTGCTAGCGTGCTGTTACCATGTTGCTACCGTTTTACTGCCGCGTCACAGGCACCGTTTGGGAAGAAAGTTATATTATTATTATTGTTAAGTTATATTATTAAAACTTTGAAAACTCTCTCTGTGTACCGTCTTTCTTTGTAAATATGTTTACATGTTTTAATGTGGGCACATGCGGCTTATATACAGGTGCGGCTTGTGTATGTACAAAATTAGTTTTCCTCTAAAAATGTAGTGGGTGCGGCTTATAATCAGGTGCGCTCTATAGTGCGGAAATTACGGTATACTGTACACAATTTTAGTAAGTTGGTTACAAATTATTTTTACATATCATTGAGTGGGGTAACAAGTCAGCTATGTACATTCAAAGACATGAAAATACCATTTTGTCATCAGTAATTGCAGTGGGTCACCCATACATCCTTTCACTATCATGACCATTTAACCCAGACAGGGTCACGAGGAGACTCGAGCCTGTCCCAGTTGGCTTTGGTGAAGGGGTGCACCCCGGAGTGACTGTAATTCAATCACAGAAAACCACTCACATTGACCCTGATGGGCAATTTAGAGTCTTAAGTTCATGTACATGTTTTAGACTGCTCCAGGTATAACCGGCGTACCTGGGCAGGTGGATATTACAAACCAGGGAGAATAACCGCACCCTGTATTGAGTGGAGCTGATGCACCAAATCCGTCATCTAAAGGTATCTCAGTGCATTGAGTATAGTCCACCATACTTACACATTCGGGGGTACAGTTGGCCAACACGCATTAATTGAAATGTGTAACCATACCACTGTGTACCTAACCATAGATGTCAGCAAACACAAGCCTGGGTCACATCTGCAATCGCTCACCTGCAAAGCAGAAAAACAAACAAACAATGAAAGAAAATCCTCATAACACACACACATGGCAACAGGGGATGTTTTTTTTTCTCAGCTACCATGCATCAACAGTTTAAAACCTGAGCCGGAGCCATTAATAGACCAAGAGATGACGGATGAGTTCATATGCCATGCAAGCAGCCCTAGACAATGGCTTCAGCCTGATGACAGATTGCTGGACCATAACCCAGTTAATGTTAAACTCATTCTCGCTGCTCAATTTCACAAGTCTAATTCTATTCAGCTGTGCTGCAGTGTCCTCGCCTGTCGGTGAGGTGTTGGGCTGGGCTGTGGAACTCCCAATCCCATCCTCTGGTAATGATTCCCCTGCTCTGCTCTATTGTATTGTTTTCTGCATAATCAGGTTGGTAGTCAAGGCTTTAGGTGACACAGCCATCTGTCAAGTTCATTTGCTCTGGAAAATGCAAAGGAATAACAGCCAATCCTCGGGGAGCCTGTTATCAAATAGGTGAGGGTTGTTTATGGCCAGTACAGAAGAACAGGCCTCTGTTATATACTTTTTTTGTTAACAAACCCTGTGCAAGCATGGAACGCTTGTTGTGTAGCAGAGTAATTGTTTATGCATTTTGCGTTATGAGATCTATAATTAACACGATGCACTGTTGTCCATCTGGTACATCGAGGCAGCTGTTTGTAGAAGAAGGCTTGGGCTTCCGACATGTACATTTGCTTGTGTCGTGTTCTGCTCGCTTGGGGTTGGAGAGTCGCAAGTGTTTGTTGGTGTTCGGATTCATGCAATAATCATTTGAGTATTCATCACGTCTGCCTTCATGCAGTCTGCTTTAGAAGTCATGCCCACCATCACCTTAGCCACCTCAATTATTGGTATCCATGCATCTAGTGTTGCACCCTCAAGTCCTACACAATGTTCTCAACACCGCTCCTAATGTAAAATACATGATTTAAAGCTTTAATGAGCAGCAGGAGGACAATTAGGCAGGTTTATCAGGGAATACATGACACAATGAAAACACCGGGAATTGAAAAACAGTAAAACAAGGACGTCATACAACTATACACGGGCAACAAATCAATACATATATAATAGCTGCTGGCAGGGTACAGCATTATCTTTTCTTTGCAGAGATGCAGAGATAAGTAACACTGATGCAAACGTTGTCAAACACAAAAGTTCACACTGGGCAATGTTGTTGGAAAGTGAGATAATACCTAATTTAAATAGCAGGCCATCATTTCTTGGTTAGATGGTGGGATCACTATTGACAGTCAACACCAGTCTGTCTTTTACCCAAAGTCAGCTCGAGAAGGCTCCAGCTCACCGAGAAGGATAAACAGGATGAGTGGAATAGAAAATGGATGCAAAAAAGACATCATTCCATGAAAGTCATTAATGAGGAAAATTGGTCAAAAGTATTGCTCTGCGGTATGTCATTACTTTAGTTCACATGAAAAAATATATTATTAAAACATTTTATATATATATATATATATATATATATATATATATATATATATATATATATATATATATATGTAATAATAAAAATTATTATATATATAATATATATGCAACTCATTTATGGGTACGTTCAACTGCAGGGATATCTGATTCCAATCGAATTCCTCGTCGAATCGGATTTTTAGGGCTGACACTGTTCTCGAGCAAGTGTCTAAATGGGATCTGGCATTGTTCACACTGGGTCACATTATTGACCCATCTGACGAGTTGCTGTAGCAATGATATTGGGACGGAGGCGTCGTCCAGCGTGTGTTGCGAGAGCAGCAACATCAACAAATACATACCCTCAAACTTTGTTTGTATGGTGCTATCTTTTAACAGCCCGATAAGGCACTGCATTTCCTCCTCTGTGCAGGGACTGGTGTTTGATTTGTTCAGTTAGACGAGATGTACATTTTGCAAGACTGATCAAGAAAGTGTAACTCTTCTGATAATGAGGTTATGGAAAAATGTACAAAACTATATTCCTCAAAAGACTGGACACACAATATAGATTGAGGGTAAAAATACGATCACTTGTTTTGCATACAAAGATACAGAAATGTTCATTATGGTTGGTCTTTTTATTTAGTTGGGGAAACTTCATATTCACAAAGCCATTTTTTTTTACATGGAATCTGAAATTTGTAGACAAGAAAGTAAAAAAGATTTTTTACATCTACGGGAAGTTTCTTATTTGAAGTCTGTCAACTATTTACCGAAACGTTATGTTAACATGCAATATTTGTTAATGATGTAACTGAACGACTGTCGTATCAAGCTTCGACCTTTACCTGGCTTTGAACTGTGGCTAACATCTGCAATTCACATGTGAAGCATGATATAAATGTATTTTCAGATTTTTTATTTAATTTTTTTTAATGCCAAGGCGCACATGGTTCAATCTAGTCCCAGTTAGATCATTTCAAGCTGCTGAAAAGTACACCATGCACACTTTATTTTATAGTAGGTGTTTTAGGTGCACGATAAGATGAAGACAAAACATGTTATGTTGTTGTTTTGCTCTTTTCCAGATGTCTTTATTTATTTATTTATTTATTGCCGTAAATCAAGAGAAAGGAACCAATATGGAGCGGAAAAACACAAGGCGTCTCACTGTGAACCCTGGAGTCCTCACCCTCATACAAGAACTCTCCGATCACGAGTGGATTGAATCCTGAATAAGGGCTGAAATGATTTAGGCAGACTTTCTGTGGAATCACTGACTGAAATGTTAAGAAGTCAATATAATCTCAAGGTTTTTTTTTCTGATTTGTTAAACACGTGAGGTGTTTCCGAAGTTTAAACTCACGTTACATGTGTGCGTTGATTAATCGATTTGTATGCAAAGTGTTCATTTCACTGGCCACTTAGTTCTTGAAAAATGTTGCCCCAACTTACTAGTTGACTTTCTTTGCCATTCCATCCCTCAGTTTTCATGCCAGCCAGTAGAATGACTGACACTATAACCGGGAAGAAATGCAAAGATGTCAGCAGTTCAATAAAATGTTCAATAATATTGTAACTTTGTTTCTTTATTCATTTTAACTAAAGATCTCGTAAGTATAAGCATTATTGAGAGATGCAAGTTAAGACAGCATTCCAATAAAAGTTTGATTTACTGCTTTCACAGTGAAATTCCGTCAGAAAAAGAACAGAAAAACACACTTTGTTATGAATACAGTTCATATATATCATGCAGAAGAATTTATTTTAAAGTACCATTATTGTGGCCCTTACAGTCCAAATGATTTTGTTTTTGGATGATATTCAGGAAGGGCTGCACGGTGATCGATTGGTTAGCACATCCAGCCTCACAGTACGGAGGTCCAGGGTTCAATTCCAGGCTCTGATCGTGCTGTGCCTGCGCGGGTTTTCTTTGGGTATTCAGACTTCCTAGATATTGTCATGTTCCGCTCTGTTCATGTTTTGTTCTTTGTGTGTTTCAGCACCAGCTGGAGTGTGGGGTGTCACCCTTCAGCGGTGCACCTGTGCTTGATCAGGGCAATCAAGTGGCGGCCTACTTAAGGACACTGACTTTGTATCTCCCTTGTCGGACTATTGCTCTTGATCACTGCTTTTGCCCAAGTGCTTTGTTCTAGATCTCTCTATCACCTAAGTAGTCGCTCGCCTCTTCTTAGTAAATTCGGATTTGTAAATATTTGTAACATTTTAGTGTTTGTCCTTGGTTTCGTTTGATTGAGCAAACCTCTTCGTTTTATGTTTTCCTCTGTGATCATTCTGTCCTTGTAATTGGCAATCACTTTCTGTTCTCGTTTGTTTTTTTCTGGCTTTTGTTCGCCAGCGCCTTTTGTTGACTACTTTGTCGGTCCCTCGCTTTTCTTGAAATAAATCTTGAGTTATCGCCATTTATCTGAGTCTGCGTTTGTGTGATCCACACTCCATACGGTCTGAGGTCAGACCATAGTGTCGGATATTCAGTGACTTGCACAAATTTTTGATGCACAATAAACATTAAATATATGTAATATGCACAAAAGATATCGTAGATACTAGACGGTCTTATTAAGTTATCAATATTTTTTAGTGGACTTAACAGATTTTAAATGTGGTTCAGTCGTTATTTCAAATACCGTAAATTATTTGACATAATTTTTCTGAAAATTACTTTATGGTGCAACTGTATTTTTTAACAGAATTTTTTTCTGGTAACCCTGCTGCCGGCAAATGCATTTATTTAATTATTTATTTACAGCGCACGAACAAGCAGGGGTCCACTGCATTTATGATGATGACTGTACTGTAGGGAGTTGTGGGTTTGTCTGTGTCACGTAGAGGGAACTATATAATGTGAATTGTTCCCCTGTATCTTCTCTGCATGGCATTTCTTAACACCCTACAATCCTCTCACTCAACTCTCTTTGCCATCTCCATGGCTTGAGTGAAAAGGGGTAAGCGCTAACATCATTCAAAGGTATTTATCTGAGTAGGGCACTGGGGAGCAGAACCATCATCACAAGCAGCCACTAATGGTTCTCTCTGGATCCAAGAAAATCTCTATGCAGCTCGACCAAAGTGCATCCAGGCCAAATGCTGTGGGCACTAGAGCATTGCAGCCCTGGCCAAATTTTACTCTAATGAATTTGGACCTTGCCAGGTTATTGCAAAAGGCAACCATGGTCATCAAATACCCTCCGAGATGATCTGAAGCGGCTCCCGTGACCACCATTCATGCCAGGCAGCCTGGTGCCAGGTGTAAATAGGGTGGTGTGGGGTATGTGTGGTGAATGTTTTTGTCTTTGGCATGCATCCGCTCAGTTTAAGCCTTCATTCTCTCTCTCACACACACACATAAGGAAGCAACTGCAGGCATGCATGCATCCACACTTATTAACATCCATTTGCAACTACACGGTCATACACACAACCAAAAGGGGCATCTCATTCGAAAAACACACAGAGTTCCTACCAGTGGTACTCTAGCTATAATGAAGCTTGAAGAAAATGGCATTGTTATTTCTTGTTTTCCGATTTGGCGAAATTAGGGTGTTTTTCTCCATAAATGTATGTTGATTTCTGGTCCACAAATTTCTGGGGATCTCTCACAAATTATCTATTAAGTTTTGTCCAGTCAGATTGAAATGTGCTGGTGTGTACAATGCTGCACCAAACAATTTTGATGTGGCTCTCAAAAGAGTGCCTGAAGTTTCTGAGTGATGCTCTTTTTTTTCTTACATGATCAGATGATTTGACATAATTCTCCAGGTGGAGGTTGTTTCCACTATAAGTTGCTTGAGAGCAACACAATCCGGTTGACGTATGTGGAAACATTTCATTTCAGGTTTGGGGCGCTTGCTCTGTAGCTTTTCTGATGTAATGTTATTTTCTCATTACTTAAAATTTTTAATCTAATTAAAAACTCAACTGTCATAATTAACTCAAATTAACTAAAAATTAATCATGATTGCTCACTCATTTTTTATCGTTTCTGAATTTCCTTTTATATTTTTTGTCCTATTTTCCCCATTTTAATGCTCTCATCAACATGGAATCATGAATCAGTTTTCTATGTGCAAAATGCAAATATTTACTGAAATAACAATTTTGATTTTCAATTTTACATGAACATTTTTCACTTGGAGCAGTTATTCACACATTATCTCTCACACAATATTACTGTCCATCAACAACAGTGAAAACAATATTTTGTCACACAACAGCTGCTTGAACAGCTTTTTTTAGGGAATCAAAACAGCGCAATATAACATTATAAAGTGCACATCTAAGGTAAAGTAGTACTCAGCCTATAATGGATTTAAGCCATGGTTGCATACTTCGTTTTTCTCAAATTTGCTTTGAACACAGCAGTCAGGCTATGCTGATTCTGTTGGTCCTTCTTGCTCGGAAGTCTCTCTACGGTTTTGTGTCGACATCATTTCGATTCTTGTAATGGAGGCTCTCGTCGATCCTTATTTGTTTACATGTTCATTTGCTGTTCAGAGTTGGTTCCTCTCCGCTGCATTGCAGTTCCAGCTGGCCTTCTGTGAAAAGTGTACCACAAAACACTTATTCTGATGTTTCACAATTACATTTCATGATAGCTGAGCAGTTACCACACAGTGTCTTCTCTGTGCTTGGCCATATATATATATATATATATAGTTTACGACTATATATATATATATATATATAAACTATTTAAATATATATATATATTTGTATATATATATATATATATATATATATATATATATATATATATATATATATATATATATATATATATATATATATATATATATATATATATATATATATATCGCCTTATGAGAACGGAAATCTCGTCACGCAAGATTACTTAACGCAAGATCACTTAACGCAAGATCAAAACAACAATGGCGGCGATTGTCGAACTACCACCATGCGTTGCTGGAAAAAAAGATATACCGTGGTTTTTTGTTGTTTGGACTGAGAAATTTCCTTGCGTCCCAAAAACGCACATTATTTGGAACTGTGCGTCCTGCGGGGAAAAAAACGCGCGACGCAGAGGTAACGAGATGACTGTGTGTATATATATTTATTTCCACTCTTGAGTGTCTGAGTATCTGTCGGCTTTACATGAAAGAGTGTTGCATATGCATCATTAATTGACCTCATATAAGTTTATGACACACAACGGCTTCCATTAAGATACACACAGTCAATATAGACACACAGACAAGTCACGTCAGACGTTGTACTATGACAACTTCAAAATAAAAGCATGCCAAGGCATTGATATCCATTTATTATTTGATGAAGGTAAGGTTCATTTTGAAGTTTGCCTTCTCACCGCGAAGGCCATATTACTATCATGCAAGTTATCTTCCTGACAGTGGACACGGAAATAAGCGGATACTCAAGGCAGGAAAAAAATGCCTCCAGCATTTTGTCTTTCATCGAGGTACTCAAATTACTTGGGGATTCATTTCACATCTCGTACAATTCAAAGCTGTAATTGAGGTCAAAAGTTGTTGTGTACCACACTCCCCAACTCTGTACAACTGTAAAATGATTGTTACGCTAATGCACAGTAACCCGCTTGTATCTCATGCACGTTTAATGTTTTCAGTGCACCTGTGCACCACTTACGTGCACACCTGGGTCGACAGCGTTTGAGAACAAATTTAAACCTTATGAAGATGAAAATCCTTGTGTTAATTTTTCTCGATGCATGGTATAAACAGCTGTTAGGCTAATAGTTTATTTCCACTCCTGAGTGTCTGAGTATCTGTCGGCTTTACATGAAAGAGTGTTGCATATGCATCATTAATTGACCTCATATAAGTTTATGACACACAATGGCTTCCATTCAGAAATATTAGTATGTTTTATCACTTTTTACGTTTTTTTTTTATCTACCTTTATTATTGCTTCTTGTATATAAAGTATATCCTTGATGTCACCATTTAAACTCACACTGTTTTACTCTTACTGACTGTGTTACTTGGCCAACATGTTCAAGCCCCCCTAGCTGTGTTACAGGTAGCAAAAGTCTCTTTCAATTAGTCATAATCATCACTCACGGTCAATGACTGTGCTAAAGGGTAACTTCCAATCTATGAGGGGGCCTTCGCATCTAATGCACTGATTCAGCTTGTCTCCGCCAACTTCTCTGTCTGCTGAAACCAAAGCAATTTATTCATCGCCCAAGGCTCTTTTGGCATGAGCCAGTTGAGTGAGCTAACCGAGAGGCTGATCGAGAGACGTGAGGGGATGGGTGAGGGAGAGAACGAGAGGGAAGGGGACTCTCTCTCTCTCTCTCTCTCTCTCTCTCTCTCTCTCTCTCTCTAATCAGAGACATCTGTGCAAAGGCAGGCAGCTTTTTCTCTGAGGAGACTTAAGCGGTGTCTTAGTTAGGGGGGCTGCGTTTGAAGTGCAAGGGAATTATCACTTTCTTCCAATAACAGTGCCAAGAATGGAGAGAGAATGAGAGAGTGAGCATAGATAAACAGAAAATCGCGTTAATCTGCTTCATACTGGGCGCGCTCCAGACACATGAGAAGTAAATCCAATCATCAAACAGGAAAGGCACACAGCTGACCAATCAAGTTGCCACCTCACTGGCCAAATAGACAAGGCAAGAGGATATTAAAAATGATAGTCTACAATTATAAGGTTAGGCAGAGAGTTTATACAGGTACTTTTTAATTCTTTCTTGCTAACAATCCACAATGATGACTGAAACTGATAAATAATGATAACAAATATGTATTTACACAAAATTGTGTGTGTGTGTGTATATATATATATATATATATATATATATATATATAGAGAGAGAGAGAGAGAGAGAGAGAGAGAGAGAGAGAGAGAGAGAGAGAGAGAGAGAGAGAGAGAGAGAGATAGATAGATAGATAAAATTACTGTGAGACGGAGGTGCTAACCAGTTGGCATGGCAGGTTAATGGTACACTCTAAATTGTACCTCGGTGTGACTGTGAGGGCGAATGGTTGTCTATGTCTGTCCTGCGATTGGCTGGCAACTAATTAAGGGTGTATCGTGCCTTCTGCCCGGAGACAGCTGCGATAGGCTCCAGCATGCCCGCGACCCTTATGAGGATCAGCGGATTATATATATATATATATATATATATATATATATATATATATATATATATATATATATATATATATATATATATATATATATATATATATATATATATATATATATATATATATATATATATATATATATATATCAGTGGCTAGAGAGGGCTGGCCTGAAGGACAGCACAGAGGCACTCATCCTGGCTGCTCAGGAGCAGGCCCTGAGCACCAGAGCCATTGAGGCCCAGATATACCACACCAGACAAGACCCAAGGCGTAGGTTGTGCAAAGAGGCACCCGAGACGATCCAATATAACTGCAGGGTGTAAAATGCTGGCAGGGAAAGCCTACATGGAACGCCATAACCAGGTGGCTGGCATAGTCTACCGAAACATCTGTGCCGAGTATGGACTGGAAACCCCAAGGTCAAAATGGGAAACACCTCCCAAGGTGGTGGAGAATGACCGAGCGAAGATCCTGTGGGACTTCCAGATCCAGACTGACAAGATGGTAATGGCGAACCAACCGGATATTGTGATCATTGATAAAGGGCAGAAGAAAGCCGTTGTAGTGGATGTAGCGGTCCCAAGTGATGGAAACATCAGAAAGAAGGAACACGAGAAACTCGAGAAATACCAAGGGCTCAGAGAGGAGCTGGAGAGAGCCTGGAAGGTAAAGGTGACAGTTGTGCCTGTGGTGGTCGGAGCACTCGGGGCAGTGACCTCCAAACTAGATGAGTGGTTGCAACAGATCCCGGGAACAACATCGAACATCTCAGTCCAGAAATGTGCAGTGCTGGGAACAGCAAGGATACTGCGCAGAACCCTCAAGCTTCCTGGCCTCTGGTAGAGGACCCGAGCTGAATGGGGGACGGACACCACCCGAGGGGTGAGATGAGGATTTTTATATATATATATATATATATATATATATATATATATATATATATATATATATATATATATATATATATTTCTGACCATATTACCATGGCTAATTGTAGCTCAACATCAGCAAGCTGGGATTTACGATCTATTATTAGTGTAGATTAGCATTCGGAGGCTTCTGATACGACCCAATTCCTTTCCTTCACATCTCTTTCGAACCTGCAACATGAACTGCTGTGAGTCACACCTCAGAAATAAATCATGACATCTGCTCTTGGTACATTTAATGCTGACATCCTCTTCTGTGTGGCCAAACTGTGAAAAGAGTTCATGTGGGAGGTCAGAGCGTGGATGGAGCGCCACATAAGAGCAGGGCAAGTGGGTGGGTGGGTCTTGGGAGCTGGAGGTAGTGAATGGTAAAAGGAAAGACAGTTTCGTCATCTTGCACTTCGCTAAAGGGCAAGAGATTGAGCGTAAAGGGCAAGAGATTGGGCGGAAGAATTCTGTATGCAGGCTTTACTTGGGAGGAAGTATAGCAACACTTGTATGTTTGTAATTGTTCCGTGTGTGGGTGTGTCTGAGTGTACACGTCCTCATCACTCTTTGGTATCTTAAAATAGTGAAGTGATGGAAGCTTTACAGAGATAGAGTCTTTAAGGACTTTGGAGTCACAGTTCAACACTGTCAAGTGTTGCCAGACACTGCCATTCTCACTGTCACATCAAAGTATTGGATTTTTTTTCCCATAAGCAGCAACTATACACTGTCCTTCTAAATCCTCTATGATAAACTTCATGATCACAAGATGAACATTTTTGTAAATATACTGAACCACGAAGCAAGACAGTAAAGTACTTTTGATGCCTTGTGAAGTGCCGTATATAACTTAACAAAGAGGGGTCTTTAAGAGTTACTTTTCGAATCATCTCGGTAGATTACTTGATGGGGTAAGGGAAAACGAAATTACTGGTAATTTGACTGAGGTTACAACAACTTATTAACCAGCCCAATGTCCAATATGAGTATAAAAAATAGTGTAATCCATCTGTGAAAGTGACGGCAGCGAGGAGTAGCAAAGTCAGCAATGAATCAATCAGGGAGATTGTTACATTTACTAGAATCATAACAAACACATGCCAACAAGTGATGAGGCTCTTTGTGTCTCTATCAAAAACACCCACATGTTCAGACGCACACTCAAAGCCTATTATTACAGCTTGGGAAAGTAGTAATTTAGTCCATGATTACAATCTATCAGGCAGCCTGGGGCGAGACTGTGAGAAGTGTCTGTCTAAATGACACTTTAATAAGACGTCGTCAAACAGACAAGGGTAGAAGAACACATGCAGGCACATGTTCATCTTCTCGGCACACTTTTAGCTGCATTTCACACACACACACACACACACACACACACACACACACTCAAATACCTTCGCATAGATTTACACTGTGATTGCCTACAGGATGGTATGCACACTTTTTTTTAAATTTAGGATTATACTTTATGCACGCATGAAAAGACACACAGAAATGCACACTCTAAAGATGATATCAAAAGTGATTACTTTTATCACTCACTCTGTGTCAGCCATGCATCATTTTAGATGAACGTCCCTTTCTCTCTGGATGACACTGGATGAGCCTCAAGGACAGTTAATGATCCTCTTTAAAAAAATTAAAAAAGGTCTCAGCAGCAAACGGAATAATATGTTTGTCTTATTTCGTTCTATGGCTATGGAATAGGGAAATAACAATCCTGGTAAGGAGGCCTACTCAAAAGAAACACAATTACTGTGAAATTGCAAGTGCTCTATAACTTCTTTTTTTTGGATTATGTTAGAGGTGAGGTACACCCACCTTTTCTCAACTCAACTGTATTTTCATTTGATAAAAGATAAACACCTTTTTGTATTTTTTTATTTTACTTTTCAAAGCTACACACTCACAGGCAAGCGATATTCATGTGAATCAATCAATTTGTCAATTAACGCACACACTTGGACTGTCAGCATCTTCCTCTCATATGAGTACAAGGAGGCCTGGACTCCCCACTCTGTGTTCTATGTGTATGTCTCTCTACCACGCAAATATTCTGGGCCACATCTGGAACAGTGTAATGAGTTAATGCCAGATAATTACTCTGTGTGGTGTAAATGACCAACCAAACTCAGTGCATAATGTCTTTCTCTCACTCTCTCTCTCTCTGTCACACACACACACACACACACACACACACACACACACACACACACACACACACACACACACACACAATCATTCAGTGTTGATTAATAGTAGTGAGAACGAGAGGATGGGGAAAGAGGCTTATTCAGTGTCTATTGCCATCATCAACATTACTGGTGTCTGACTGCATTAAAGCTCAGAGAGACGAAGGCTGGCGAGCATGTGTGCAAATGTTTTTTGCGCTGCCTGGACGGGAGAGAGCGAGACCATTAATTGAAATGCGATGATTCCATTATCAAGCGGTTTGTCAGAGTGAGGAAAGCAGTTAGTCAGAGGAGACAGAGGAGACTGAAAAAAAGGGTGGCAAGAATAGTGAGGAGGGAAGAAGAATGAATCGTTGGCAATCGCTCTAATTGCATTCATTGCAGTGTATACTTGAATATATGTTTCCACTTTCACCAGACTACCTCATTTTCAAAGCAAAAACAAAAGACGGCAATAAAACACGCTAGCATGTTTTTCGTCACTCCTGTACGTGAACAGGTAGAATGCAATTAATGATATTACTGAAAGTAAATTTTATATATTGCTTGTATTTGTTCTAAACATGCTCAATCAGAAAATAATAAGGTGCTGAATTAATAAAAATATAAAATTGTGAATTTTCCACTTTCCCTCTTTAATTGTCTGAGGATCATAGACCGAATAATCCAACACCTTCAGTTTCACAATCATCCATTTCAACCCCCGTGACCTCTTTCACACAACAGTAGCCTCTGTCAATGCTTGTGTGTGTTTCTTCTAATTAGTGTACGAGTGTGGGTAAGTGCGTTTGCATTTTTGCAGAAATGTGTTTCTTGTTCAGCTAACTCCTCAGAGCAAAAGCTTATTTTGCTTTTAGCACTTAAAGGTCAGTGGCTTTGTAAGACAGACGGCCCTGGGGTCAAAATAGTACATGAGGAGGGTCTCCATTTATGTGTGTGTGTGTGTGTGTGTGTGTGTGTGTGTGTGTGTGTGTGTGTGTGTGTGTGTGTGTGTGTGTGTGTGTGTGTGTGTGTGTGTGAGAGAGCGAGAGATGGAGAGAAATATGAAGTGAGTCAAAGTGACAAATGTAATTTGGTGTAATTATACAGCATAGCAAGACATTGATACAAATGTTTTAGGATGTTTATTGTTAATAAATCACAAAAGTATGTTGCTTTGGACTTTTTTACACGGGACAAAATATATAAACTACATTTCACCCAATGAGATTGGTGCATGACCATACCAGTATGTCATTTTGATTGTTAGTTATGTGTTTTTGCGGTCGTTCTTGCATGTGCTTTTTTGGTTTGATGTGTGTGTCTGTGTGTGCTGAGTGAGTGAGTGATTTGCAATGAGTCATGTTTGGTTGTTGTTGTGGAGGTTGCTACTCTCAATTTTCTTGGCACCGTTGCGTTTACAAAACACCATGCGCATGCTCTCATTTTACCACTAAAAAAAAGTTGTTGGAAGACTTCATTGAAGGCATGATGACAGGGAGGAGTGTGGATGGCATGTAAACAAAGCATGTGTCATACATAGTATGTGCAGTCCATACATGTTTGCAAGAAATTTATGACATTTATTACTAAAGTGATCGCATTTTCTGATCACTTTAGTCAGCACGTCTGAAAGTGTTTTCATTGAATAAATTGCTTGCAAATGTTCATTGATTTTTATTAGAACATCAAAAACCTTTTGTGTGAATGCTGTGAAGAAATATTTTCATCCTAATGCTATAAAACAAACCTTTTTGTCATTTCATAAGAATTATTTCTCAAAACAAATTTGAAATGGGTGCCCAACGTTTATGACCTCTGAAATATTAAACTTCTTTACGGTAATTGCGATGCAACATCATGCACAGAAAATGGTGTCACTGCATTGCTGCAAGATGATAGCACTTACTCCACTTACTTGTCTGATGTCATCCTCATTCCACCCAGATGCCCGAGGTTACATATTTGCATAACACTATAGTCCTGAATTCTTTGTTCCTCTGGTATTTCAGTGCAGCACATTGCAGTCACATGCAATTTCCAGGGGATCAGCAATTTTTAATGACAAAAAAAATTATAAAATGCTCTCTCATATTTTATGACCATTCACCACCGTAGGGTTCTTTCAAGGATGTAAAACCTTCCTTTTTAATTAAACTTAGTCAGATCTGTTTCAGCCAGCTCATAGGCCATCCCCTTGTTTGGCTGATAGATCACACGTACAACACCTCTCTTCTCCTCGCTACCTGCTTACAATCGTTTTGTCGCTGTTGGGAAGAAACGTTGTAAATCCAAATCTCGTCAGTTTCACAGTTTTTCACAAGTTGATATTCATGCTTACTTAGTCCACTATATATCTATAAACATATATCTATATCTATATTTATATCCTGCACGGTGGCCAACCGGATGCTTAGCAATCTTCAGTTCATGATAACACCTTTGTTCATCTTGCAAAAAAAGTGCAATATAGCAGTATTTGCTGGACTGAGTAATGTAATAATTGAATCTTTGTATGTTCGGGAAGCTATTTTTCGATTTGTGGAGTTGTGCCAGCAGAACAATCTCCTAATTAACACCAAAACCACCCCACCCCTCCTCTGCAGCCCATCACCATTGAGGGATAATATGTCGAGGTGGTCTCCACATGTAAGTATCTGAGAGTGTTGTGGACAGCAAGCTGAGATGGGTAGCGAATTTGGATGCGGTATAAGGGGCAGAGCACAATGTAATTCGTCAGAAGGTTGGCCTCCTTCAGAGTCTGCCCTGAGCTATTGGTCATCTTATTAGCAAGCTATTGTCTTATTTTATGCTGTGGTGTTTTTTAGCATTAGGAAAATTCACATTTTGATGCCAAACAAGCAAAATTTCAAAGTCAGGCTCTGTCGTGGGTCTGGGTTTGGACTCGGTCGAGAAAGTACTGGAAGAGAGGGCGCTCTCTAAAATGAGGGCCATCCTGTCCAATGATAGCCACCCATTGTACACCTGCCAGACATGTGAGCTCCAGGTTCCGCTCACTGGAGGCACTCTACAGAGAGACTTCGGGTCTCATTTGTCCCTCAGACCATCGGGCTGTATAGTGTAGCAACTTCCGTAAGGAGCAGGAGAACATGCTGTTCTAACATTTTTATTTATTTATTTTTTTAATATGGCCCTTGGGGAAATTGTTGAGCTCATATGTACATTGATCGTCTGTACGATTTTTCAGTAAATCAATTAAAAGTAGGCCTGACAAATATGAATTATGCAGTAAGTTTATTAAAACATTTATCAGCTAGGGTTATTATAAATGAATGACTCTCGAGGATGATTGGCAGATATGATTGGCTTCTCCTCAGTCTGCCATCTCCAACTTTGTTGTTTACCACTTCGGAAGTTTTTAATAATGCAATCTATATATTCTGCTTTTTTTTTTTTGTTGTTCTATTTGCAGAGTGCACCCGGTGCTTTCTGGCCAACCGCAGTCGCAGACGTGAAAAGCCATCCTCTTGAATGATCTGTTTTTACATATCTTGAGAGTTTTTTACTCTTCCGTTTACTTATCAGCAACAGACAAATCCAGTTTTGGCCTGAGCAGAGGGTTCAGCTTGTCAAAATCCTTGTGTCAAGTGAGTGTTCAGTGAACATGCATACTGTATGTCATCCTGAGAATGAACGACAGAAAACCATTTTGAAAAAGATTTGGCTGGAGTGACATGACTGAAGAAAATGTCAACAATAGAAAGACTTCGGACTAAATAGGAAATACTATGCATCTGCACTGACAACGACATGTTTGACATAATGTATTTTTACAGTAAATTTATCATACCGTAGTTAGTGTGATGAGATATTTCTAATGATTAGAAGAGTGATGTCACCAGATAACTACATAGGATACAAAGGTAACTTCAGGATTTGGAAGGTTCAAGTATCGGACAAAAAAATACAAGGAGAGAAAGCAGAAGGAGAGTTATTTTGTAAGTGTGATTTCCCTCTGTCTCTCTGTTTATGGGAGTCTTCTGGGCATTTTGGAACCTGTTGACACAGATAATTCAGGTGGAGGCCTGAGGGGCTGGCTGAGGGCGCTAAGCTGGGCCAGTGTGCACATCTCAGCGCTTCTCTGGAATGGCTGCCAGCTCCGTCTGCTCGGCTGTGATAATGGAGACTGCAGTCCCTCTCTGTGTTGTGTGGAAATGTTTCCATTAGCCTTTGACAAGAAAAGTCCTCACTGCAATTTAGTCCATCTTTTATGTCCATCTTGTTTCTTCCAGCATGCAGATTTTCTCTCTTCCTCCCCGTGTGTCTCGCTTGTGAAGTTTTCTGTCGGCTGCAGCCCTCCAGCACTGCTGGAATGCTGGGGTTGAGATAAAGAAAAGGCCTTGCTCTGAGCAGGTTTGAGTGATTTGCTTTTATATCAATGACCTCTTTTGAGGCTTGTAAACACAAGGCATAAACTACACTGTGACACAAGCTTTTCCAGAAGGTCTATCTCCTCTGCCCGTTTGAAGACTCGGGCTTTGAAACACATTTGAGATTTTAACAGCATAGCCATTGCACCACACATTTACTGGCAAGGACAAATGTAGAAATTCTGGGGTAACATTTATTTGCATTCCTGAGTGCACCAAGCCACACTTCCGCTACTTAATTGAATGCAGAGTCTATCCTACGACTGACTAAAACAAATGAAAACAGCTAAAAGACTGATAATAGAGACGGCGGAGTGTGGATTTTAAATCTACTAACACAACAATGCATTTACCGTACATGTGTTTTTTTTCTGGAAAGATTGGAGACTCCCTAATCCAGCAAAGGAATCACCTTCTTAAACGTAATTTTATTTGTACATGTCCATCTTTACATCTGACCCACATGGATATAGGAACATTTTGTCAACGTGTTGGCCATGCGTTTTATTGCTCCACAGATCCTTCTAGTGATGGTGGCAAGAGGGTGAGTCAAAAATCTTCTTCAAATTGTCCAATTTGACGGCAGAACCACATCATTTGCCATTTGTCGACTTCAAGTATTAAACTTGGATGCGGATTACTAAAGTCGACTCGTTGACTAATCCGTTAAACACCTAGATTCTGAGATCTCTGCCTCTATCGACACTAAAATGTTTCGGTTTCTTTTGGACCCACATGCCAGCTGGCCATCAAGTTTTTTTAATTTTTTTTTTCCATTCATGGAATATATACCAAAACCTCAAAAAAAATGTTGCATACTGCATATTTTGTCAGGCCCGGTTAGTGGATAAATATTTTCGAGGAAGCAGCGAGTGGTTGAATATACTGTTGCATCAGGTGACTGCAGCAGTAAAGCTAAATCTAACATGGAATCCATTCAGACGTGATCTTATCATTTCCCAAATGAATGTCTTATAGCTATGTATGCATGGAGCCACCATTTCACAAGCACCATTGCCACAACAGGACATATTCTCCCAGGTGCCAAAATCAGAAAAGACGGCCAAGCCTGTCAAGCCAAGTCTGTAATTCATGCACCTATCCGCCAGCTTCGTACTCTGGGTGGAGCAGCCCTGAAATGTTGGCACTTTTGTTGTGTCTGGCGGGGCAGGCAAGGTGCGTGGATTTTCTCATTGACTTAAGCATTTTAACTCCTCCTCCGCACTCAAAGATCTGTTCTTAGTCCAGCGCCGTGTGATGGTGAAAAAACGCATTTCAAAACAGCCTGGTGACTGAATGGCGATTCGTGTTGATGGAGAGGATGTACACTCACCGACTGGTCAGAGGCCGCAAGGCATCTCTAGCTTAATGATGACAACTCAACATAAATGTGGAATGATGTGATATGTGACGAAAGTTGCAGGAAAGTGATCTAGCAAAATCCAATAAAAACTCCTCATGATTGCTGTAATACAACGGCACTGCTGTCCCCATAAGGAGTGATCAAAGAGTATCACTGCATGCAGCTGGGAGTAAACTAATGAACGAGCAAATTTTACAGAACACAGTTTCATAAGAAACAGATTAATTGAAATAACAGCTCTATTACAATTTGCCATTATAGAAACGTCAAACAAACCGTTTGCTGGCTCTTTCCCATTGAATAACAATGCGTGAGAGTTGCTCAAAGTTATCACGCCAGGGAACAGATGTGCTGCCGTTTCCGGTCTTTTGGAGCTCAGTCACACTTAATATAGCTCCTCTGACGCGTAAACTTCACAAGTGTTTATAGAATAAGTGCTGGATTTCACCAAGTGTTAAAAGCCTAATCCATCCAAATGTGTGAAACTGAGAAGCATTTTGTTCACACTAAGAGGAGTAAATTGACTGAGGGTTGGCATCAAGCACTTTGCTTTGCCATAAGAGGCTGAAGTCAATAATGGTACCCTTCATAATGGTTTAACTTCCAGCCCTGTGGTTTACTGGCGATCGGAGCCTTTCTCTCACCTAGGTCAGCTCAGATAGACTCCACTTCACCCATGATCCAAAAAGGATAAGTAGGACAATATTGATGGATGGATGCTCGTCAGATGGACCGGTATCAGTAAGCAGAAACGTTTTTTGAGACAAAATGTAAAATTACCGGTCTGAATACAGCTTTTCAATTGTGCATTTATTTAAAACAGAGACGATTTCAACATCAGCAGAATATTTGCTTGACATTTTATGGATTTGTTAATTGGAAAATACCAAGTGGTGTAAAAGACCAGCTCACCATGTTGCACAAACTATAACGTATCCATTGGATTCCAGATATGACTTCCAGCATCTGCCCCCATTCCTTATCAGTGAACATGTCCACATCAGTCCCCACGATTTAGCCACGGCTAAATTCTTCCAAATTTAGGCTGGCTGAATAATAAGGACATCCACAGAGTTCCAATAGCTGCAGGCATCACCTCTTGAATAGCATTTTGTACATAAGCTTTAGCTTACTAGCCTAGGATACCAAGCCAATGCCTTATCCTTGTTAGCAGAGACCCTTCTAAGACAGGATTAGTGGGAAAGATAGTCAGTGACAAGGGAGGGGGGACGGTCCATCTCTTGGGAAGCCCTACCACTAACCCAATCATAATGCATTTGTTTAGATAAGGAGATCACAGCAAAATCGAGTAGTCTGCTCGTCCACCACTGAAACGGAACATTCATTGGACTATAATAAGAATGTTTTTTTTTTTTACTCCTCTTCCCCCTTGAACATTGTGTAATTGTTCCTTGGAATCTAGCAGCTGCGACATTTTAACAATACGGTCTAGTTGTGCCATGAAATTAGAAGTTATTGTCATGCTTGTGATTTTTTTTTTTTTTCCTGATCAAATGAGAGCTATTTTTTGAGAAAGCTTTTCCTGGGAGATTCATTTGGGCAGGATATAAAGATACTTGACAGTAAGTGAGATACAGTCGTGAAAGACATAAAAACAACAACAAAAATAAAACCTTCTGACTTTCTGGTGTGACCTTCCACTCTTCTCCGAAACCCCCATTCTTCCTTTATGTGTTAACCGTCCTTAATGCTTTATGTATGCCATGTGTGACACTCTTTGCATAAATGATTCCAAATAATTGGGATTTATAAATTATTCATTGTGTATTAATGCAGGTGAAATAGCTTTTTGGCTTGGACTGGTGTCTGCCATTCAGAAAATAAGGGGAGGGGGTGGCATATCACATTCTTCAGCAGTAAAACTATATAAATAAATAACTACCCTCAGTGAAATGTATGAAATCAAATTGCTTGAGAACCATGCATGGTCGTTGCAGCAACCTAAATGGTATTATCTCCTCGTATTTTTCTTCTTTTTTAATCAACGTTAAACCTATTGGAAAATTCTGTGATTCAAAACGTGCATGTTAAACTGCAATTAGAATACATTCATGTTTTCATTGTTGTGGAGTTACCAAAGTTTGCGAAACACCTCAAATGTCGAGCAATGATTTTCATGTGATGAATTTTGAATCAACAATACCTCAGTTTGATGCTGGTTTTCCTGTCCCAAAGAATGACATGAAAACCATCAAGAAGATGAAAGAACTGAGCCATGATCAACTCTGATCTCATGTTACATGATAAATGGTTGAAGAAGGTCATATACTGTTGTAATAGGATTAAAAACAAAGTGAAAAAAAGGCCAATGTGTGCTTTATGAATAGTGTTGGTAAGTTACTTCCAAAATGTAAAATATTTCATGTTACTATTTACTTGCATTAAAAAAAAAAAGTATCTCTAAAATATTACAGTCTGTGTCAAGTAATAAATTACTAATAAGTAATATATTTTTTTAAAATTGGTGATCAATTGATTAATGCTTTCTACAAAGGCAAATGCTAAAATTTGGAACCGTAGCTAGTAAAGTTGACTTGTCATGAGGCTCTTCAACTATATATTGTGGATGCAATGGTAAATATTTGGATTCTATGGTCGGTTTGATTAATATTTGTATCAATAACAAAATGTCTTTTGAAAAAATATATCCATATTGGAACTGATATTTGGTCAAATATATGAATAATCCCACACTGTGCGCCACTTAAAAAAAATCATCAACGTGCTGAAATTAATTTACACACGTAAGAAAGAAAAGTTCATTTTGCCAAGGTGTGTTCCTGATATCAGTAAGACCATTTTGAATGCATTCAAATATAATATAACATATGATAGATAGATAGATTACTGTTGATGAAGCATGTTTAAATGCATTAGAAACACAAATGCATTGTTTTGCTTGACTAATCTTCAACTGATCACAGAAAGACATGCTTTGTCAGCTCACATTTTGAAAAACAGTTTTCAGTGATCCAGTGTCTGACACAGGCCTTGCATTTCCCCTTTCTTGTTCTAAATGCCTTGCTTGCTATTGTAATTACAGGGCTGTCATGACCTTGCTCTGACACTGACTGACCCAAACATGTGAAACTGGGAATTCTGGAGGCTAGAAATATTTAGACTGATAAAGAGAGTACCTACGCCTTCTTTCTTAGTGTGCTATAATATTTCTTTTGGCAGGGTCATGGGTGACTCACCATACATCATCGCCAACTTATTAGATCTTGAGGCAATTAGCTGAAAACAAACAGGCGAGACAGACTAGCTATTGAGTCGCCTGAATGGGCAAAAAAAAATAACATTGGTGCTCAGTCATTTCAGAGCTGCATCAAAGAGGAGTCCGTGGCATCAAGAAGAAGAAAGGAGCACATTGTTGCAATGTAATGCCAATACAGTAGTGGGGGTTCAGCACATTACTTTTCCAGTGATTCAAGTTACAAACCCAACTTGCCAGAGTATAATAGAGTGATGGAAAGAACTTTTCACCCGAACACTATGTGCAATGTGCAGCATGGTTAGTTTAGGATTAAAACGCCATTTAGGTCCCCCCCTTGACATGGGAAATCGAGCCCAGAGATTATATTGTTCAGGGCAGCCCCTCGGTGTGTCACTAAGGTCAAGGGGACATCTTGATGTTCACTCCCATAATGACTGCAACAAGTCTCGCCGCTGAAATCTTAAACCACTGTGGAGATATCGCTTCCTCGCATAATTGTCTGCAATAATTACAAATTGTCTTTTCAGATGAGACCAAATGAGCTCTTTGTGCTTGGTAGCGCTGCTTGGAAGCATGTTATTTCAACCTTAGAAGTCTGCAGCGTGGCAAAAAGTCATGCTGAAACAATACATGGTACTAAAAAAAAGATTATTTCAGTACAAAAGAGTAGCCATTGTTGTAACACAAGTTTGTTATAGATGACAATATATGACGTGACATAAAAAGAAAAGATGTTGACCTTCACATGCTACTGCACTGGTAATGGCAGTCAAAGACCTGTGCATGATTATCAGTATTCCTTTGCAAGAACACCACATGATGACAACAAACAGATAAAAGCAGGAAAATGTTTTTGTTGACTTTTTTTGAAGTAGAGTAAACATGGTCAGCACAGACCTGTAAAAATGACCAGACTTTCTGTTCATGATCATTGCTGGACCACTTGTTGGCATCCATGTGACTTCTGCTCCCAAATGAAGAACAGTAAAGCACTGTAAAACAAACAAACAAAACAAAATCCCACTCACTTCAGGTATCTCACCGATCTGATGAATACAACTTCAGTGATCCGAAAATAAGTAACGTGCCACATAATTTGGCAGTAACGGGAACAACGTTATCATGATTGAAAAGTAGTAAATTCGATTTTACGCTACAGAAAAATGCAATGCACATTCCCAACATAACTATCCATGAAAATGCCTCAATAGACAAACATACAGACATGTGCATGCAATTTCATGTGCATTCCTGGTGATGCATCTAACAGCATTATTAGGATGGTATCAAATGCAATAAATTGTGGTCTACATCTCTGTATTTCTAGTTGTGCTAGAATACTAATAACACTGTACTCTACCTTAACATTGACGCGTGAGTGTGAGGGGAACCAAATCTGTGCAACAAGTGAAAAGGGGTCATTTTAGCAAGTGACTCAGTGACCACACAGTCTGTGGCAGGGGTCACCATCTTCGGTCCTCAAGGGCCCCTTTCCTGTATGTGTTTGATGCGTCCCTCCTCCAACACAGCTGGTTCAAATAATCATTCTCGACAGAGGCCCTATAGAATGAACAAAGTTTACCAGCACTATACTGGTAGGATACCAAAAGCCTGTACTACCGGATACATATTCTTTGTGTGTTCTACATACCGGTACTTGGCCAATAAAGATGATTCTGATTCTACTACATCGTCATCCAAACATAATTGTTATTGGCTGTGCTTTGCATAAAATATCATCACAGAGGTCTCATTTGAAGCACCGGAGGACCGCACCGGAGTATTTATCCGGTGCCGACTGTCGAGGTGGACGGATCTCACAGGGGGCTGCTGGGAAGGCGGTGGGGTTGGATTTGGGGGCTCATTGTCTATGCATGACAGTGTTGTAGGGAGATTAGAATAACATTTACTATATTCTATAAATGAAGAAGAGAGGCAGCGGAAACCTCCGAGTCCATTATGGATTTTAATAATACATCAAGGTAGTGTAACTGAATAACCGATCTGGAGGGAAGAGAAGAGGAATGGGGGAGATACAATTACGCATGTGACATTTGGTTATATACAATATAAATTATGAAAACAAAAAGGACTTTTATTTCATCTTGTCTTTCTACTTTTATTCATTTTTAGTGATTTATTCTTTTCCCCCCCTCAACTTCCCCTTGAATCCAGAACACGGTGTAAACAAATAAAAAGAGAGGGAAAACAGTTTGGCATCTCTGTAGATTAATTAATGTGCCTGCAAGTTGGCATCACCGAGTGAAAATTATGTGCATAAATAATATCACTAATTAAAAAGATGCAGATTAACATGCAAATAATGTTAATGAGGATCTGCAATTCCAGAGTGTATTCGCATAACATCAACAATTTAATGTGTTGGTGCGACTGTGTTTGCATTACATTAATAAAATTCAAAGAACCGTGCATAGAAAATTCTGTCGGAGTCTCTGTTTCCACTTGTGAGTTGTAAATTTTGTGGGCAGTCACAGGCACTTCTTTGGCAGATGCAAAAGTTATTATCTCAAAGGCTGGCTGAAGTGGTGCCATGAGCCAGTATGACCAGCTGTTGGTGAGGGGCTCGCCAGAAAAGCACGAAGACAATTAACTGTATTAGTTGTTGGGGCCCCGCTGTTTATTTTCCCTCAGATTAATTTCACATAGATGACCAGAAATCTGCTGGGGAAGGAGACACGTATGTAAAGCGAAACCTCATTGCTCCGAATGGACAGAGCGTGTGAAGATATTGTCTTATCTTTTTCAAGGAGAAGACATTCACAATAGTGTATCACCCGTTTACGCACTATTATATCCACAAGGAGTTGTAACTTTGAATTGATTGAATTATAAAGGCAGATGATTTTTGTTTTCTTTCTTTTTTTTTTTCATTCATAGTTTTAATAACATGATCATCAGATTTAGCAATGCTGCACCTGCACGAGGTCCTTGCAAAATTTCTTTAGTGGCACCTTTAAAACAATTGCTTGTCCTTCCAATATGGTACGAAAACATCAAACATGTCGCAAACAAATACTGCTTTTTATTCATTCGTTCATTCATCTTCCGAACCGCTTTATCTTCACTAGGGTCGCGGGGGGTGCTGGAGCCTATCCCAGCTGTCTTCGGGCAGTAGGCGGGGGACACCCCGAATTGGTTGCCAGCCAATCGCAGGGCACACAGAGACGAACAACCATGCACGCCCACACCCACACCTAGGGACAATTTAGAGTGATCAATCAGCCTGCCATGCATGTTTTTGGAATGTGGGAGGAAACCGGAGTACCCGGAGAAAACCCACACAGGCCTGGGGAGAACATGCAAACTCCACACAGGGAGGCCGAAGCTGGAATTGAATCCGGTACCTCTGCACTGTGAAGTCGACGTGCTAACCACTGGACTACCGGGCCGCTACTGCTTTTTAATAAATGCAATATTTTGCTCCAGAAATATATCATGAATAGTACTATTGTTCGAATTTGTCATCATCTCTAAAATGAAAAGATTAGTGCAAGGCATTAATTTTTTGACAGCCAATGTTTACCATATGCGTGTTTTCAAGTGACTCGGAAGAGTAGACTGCCTTTTCCTCCCGAAAAAGAAAAAAAATCCTTCTACATTACTGTGGGACCAGAAATCTCATATCAAGTTAGGAAGACAAGATTCTGGATTCATTCATAAAATAAAATTAAAAAATACGTGGAGAAAGAAACATTCATCGGGGGAATTCAATGTGTTTTGAAATGGCAAAAGAGAGTGAGCACATCCTTTTCCAGTGGGGCAAAAGCCTGCTCCGTTTCAGGCTGTTACCTGCAGAATAAGCAGGGGAGTTTTTTTTTCTCAACAAGGAGAATTATTGCCTGCGTCTATCAACACTCGGTTGAGCTAGGAAAATGAACATCTTCCCAGTCAGCGGTGATATGACTCAAGAGGATAACCTTTTACAGAAATAAACCTTTTCACTTTGGACTATACTTCATGATATTATCACGGGCTTAAATTTGCAGTCCATTGCAGCATCCACCATGTCACCGTGCAGTGTTAATAGCAGCGGCAGCATGTGTCTTAATTAATTGAGCATGGCATGAGCTCACACAGTCATGAGTTTGAATTGAATTGTCCTGGTACATCAGCGTGAGAACTTTTTGCTTAATTTAATTTATCATTGACATGTTTTGACCAAGGGTTGTTTTGCAGTGACTCTCATCTTTGATACGGCATTAAATCAAGAGCCATCGCAATGAGTGACATGGCAACTTGACAGGCTGATCATTTTATTTAAATTTGTTGTAAAGTTGCTGATCCTTTTGTTGTAATTTGAGGAGACAAAAACTCTGAATCTGAAACGTCCTTTCTGGCATGTGTGTGTGTAAAGGACAATGAAAAAAAAATGGTTTTGTGGCACGTTCATGTTTGCCCACTAAATCCGCGGAGGGTCGTAATAACCTTGATTTGGTTGCAGTTACACACAATATTCTGTTTTTATGTGAAAGATGCAGGCCCTGTATTCCGACCGAGCGAATGCAAACGTTGTCTGCTCAGGACATAAGGTTTATATTATGCTTGGCATCGCCTTTGCTACAGTTTTAAATTCTGCGAGGGAAGTGGGGAGAGAAACACAATGACCTCTTCAGCTGGGTACAGCTCAAGCAGCTGGCCAATAACTTAGACAGGGCTTTGTAATATGCTTGCTTTGGACTGTGGGGAACCGTGCAGACAACACATAAAACTATGACAAGCAGATGATGGATTAGGGTCATAAGTCTCAGTTCAGCCGTGCAAACAAAACATCGTGATTGTATGTTACGACAATGCCGGGTAATAGGCAGAAATTAACAGATGTTGATTGCAGCCCGCATGCTCTCAGCATGCAAAACACCTTTGACAGAGAAGTGGTGGGGCCGAATTATGCAAAACGATAAGTAGAGCAAGGGAGGCAGAGCAGGCAAATATGTTTTTACTTTGTTGAACAAACTGTGTTCTTTCGTTTGCACCCCGAAAGACCGACAGACCGGCCTGTCCGTTAAAGCCCAAACTTTCAGTGAAAAGATGAGCATGAATAAAATAACTGTGAAGTCGGGCGTTTTTGATCTGCCGTGGTGCTGTTTCAAAGTTGTCAGGGAGCGAACCTGTTTTAATGTAATGATTCCGGGTTTTTATGTTCTTCTTTCGTAGCCTAAGGTGAAATGCACATTTCATCAAGGTTATGGAGCACTTGTGTAGTATTTGCTCTCCTCATGAATGTAAAGTTGCTTTTCCCTCTCCGAGGACTTCCAGTGAGATTTGAATGCTGAACTACAAAGCACTTGATAGAGCTCAGCTTGGCGGGTAATTAACTCAACCCTCTCCATGTCTCTCAATGCTGGAGAGAAAAGCTGGAAATTGGTTAAAAAGAATTGCTGCTTCAAAATAAGTGGATCACATCATTCCACTAATCCACCACTGTTTTGATTTCTATGTTCTGAATTAAAAGCAAAAATGTTAAAACATGTAAAAAATATTAGGAATGAATCATTTCCTTCTCATCCTTATGGTCTTCTTAATAAAGTAGTTAAAACATTTTTGCTTGCTCATGGTAACTCCTATGTTAGCGTCATGAACACGTCATTGTATCAATTGTGTTAAAATATGATTACAAATACATGATTAATTCCGATAGTATGTGATTTAATTGTGATGAAGAATTGTGCTAATAATTTAAAGGTCAGATTAAAAACGATTTTTATATTCTCGATAATTCCCGACAACATAAAATATTAGATCATCACTTAACTTAGAGGTCACTAACTGGTAAGCAAAAGCATTTCTCAAAACAAATAAGGGATTTAAAATAAAACTAATGACCATCTAACCGAAGACAAAAAAGGACCATGTGATCTTTTCCACACGATGATGATCATTTACAATCTAAATTAAGAGAAGAATGAATAAAACCATCCATTCAGCTTTAACTAATGTGGAATTAATAGCGCTCACAATGGCCAAATGGTTTTCAAACTCGGAGCAGAAAAAAAAAAAGAGACAGAGGGAGAGGACGAAAATGATATCGCAATTATCATAAAATCCATCATTGTAATTCACACAGGCCGAGTGTTGCACTGTTTGGATAGGTAATGATTTTCTAATATGAGGAGGCAATTTGCATAAATAGCCTGGAGATGGGTTATCATCTCCGTAGTCATCGTCGTCATCATCATTTTCAATTCCGCACAATTACAATCCCTGCACTATATATCAGAGCTCACAGCTATGTAAAACCACAGCACTAATTAATAAGCCATTTGCAGACTAGCAGCTAGTTACTGTTGGTCCTGCTGATGACCTTAGTGAGGATGAGCTGTCTCAGAAGTGTCTGTGTGTAACTACAAACATAATGATGTGCCAGGAGGGAATCATTAAAAATAATTTACACAAGCCTTCATTTATCCAGATCTTTTGATAGCGCACTTCCCCCAGTGTTTAGATTCATGGCACACAACCTCTTTCCCATTTGGAAAGTGCCGGTCGGGGGAACAAGTGGGGATACCTAAGTGGTTAATTAAGAGCTGTTGGGGTGCCGGGAGAGCCTCCTGAAAAATCTCTCTGATGTCTGCTGTGTCAAGTGTCGCTCCCAAACTGAGCAGCGAGAGGTAGCAGCCACACTTGGCTAATTAATGGGGAAGGCAGGCGGCAGCTGAAGAGAGCAGAGGGGCCCTGAAATGAATTACTCTCCGAGAATCCTCGCCTTTAAGTGCACGCATTAGGACACACGTATGCGATTGCACTTAGTACTGTGCAAATGTTTGTGCAATCAAAACCATTTTGAGCTCATGGTTACGGAACGGGGGGATCCTAAAACGGAAGGATTGTTGGAAGTCAATGTGGAAATGTAAAAGCTGACCATATGGATGAACAGGAAAAGGATGTTGAAATGGAAAACAGGCAGTACAAAAAGCATGAGCATCCTATTTTGTGGTGTCAAGATATTTATTATGAGGATCCGTTTTGATCAAGCCTCGGCGTAGAATGTACAACATGTAGATATAATGTCAGTTTTCACAGGCTTGTATTTTTCGGCTTGTCCGGCAGCATCGCTCTGATGTAGTTTCATATTTTAGGGGGCGCCGGATATGTATTTGAAGTTACTTTTGGTAACTATATATACATATGCGTCACACTAAATTTAACTACAACTTCAACATATGCAGAGACATTGTTATGTTATTTCAATTCAAGAAGTTGTTTGTACACAATCTCCATGAAGTATATTGTTTGAATTAGTCAAGGAACAACAGGTTCAACCAACAACCCAGCAACCACATTTTTTTCTCATTGTTTTATTTCAATAATTAAAGGATACATGTTTGGCCCAAAAAGCACTCTTTTTTTCAATGAAAAAATCATCTGATTTTACAGTGTATTTTGCAAGCATAAACTTAAGTGGTTCAACATGCAACCTCATTGACTCACAGCTAGGTAGTTAAACAGTTTGAGGCAAGAAAAGAAGAACTCATCTGTGTCTTCTTGTCTTGATGAAGTGTTTGCAACTTCCCGCGGCACAATTAAAGTGCCAGGAAGGGAGTGTACAAAAATATGTCTCTTTTAATCGATGGAATTCCCCACTGTGGCGTCAAAATTCTGCTCAAATTCAAGCGCTGCCAGAAACAAAAAAGGGTTGAACAACGCCGTGGGATGCAGCCGATCGCGGTCAAGAAAGCCGATGTCGATCATGATACGACAAGCAGTTCAATGCGCTTGGCTCCCTCTCCCTTCTTTCTCTCCGTCTTTCCACATCTCTCTGACGCTCGATCATTCTGTGCAGGGGAGTGCAGAGAGAAAAGGGCTTGCTGGGGAAAAGATAGACAATAAGGGTTTTAAGGCCTCTGAGCTGCCTACAGCAAAGCTGCTTTCAAGGCAGCGAGGAGCCAGCCTGTCATGACCAAGCCAAGTGGTCCAGCCACATCAGCCATGACAGAAGGCTGGCATAACAATCATCTTAACAATATGGCTGAGTTGCTGACCCCACACTGCAATGGGGCTATAGTTCCAACTCCCGCGTGTATTGTGGCTGGCTTGCCACTGGCGCTAATAGCTCAACACTGGGCCAGGCCTTGGATCAGGCTGCTTGCAGTGGGACTGCAGCCGGATTGTATTGGTTGTCGAGGAATGTGTGGTTACAAAGAATAAAGCCGTACAAGTCTGCTTGGTTGGTGATCCTGGACATAAGCAAGATGATTTATGCGAATCAATGTTGGCATTACAGAAAAAAAATATAAATCAATAAATGCCAGTTTTTAAGTACAGAACAAACTCACAACAATAGGAACATTTGAACATTCTGCATATTCACTCCATGAGTTGTACGGCGTGTTCTATATTTAATAACAATAATCATAACAATACTTAGTTTTGACTGGCAGTACAAAAGGGGTATTCCATTAACAGTATTGATACAGCAATGAGCGGTTGGAATTTGTTGTGGTTTCAAATGGCACCACATCCTTCCATCAATTTCTATACTGGATATCGTTGTTGGCGTTATGGGTAGCGGGACCACAACTCTCCTGAGTGGCAAGAGGCAGGACACACCCTGGGCGGCTCCCCAGTCAATCGCAGGGGCACTGCATCTTGACATCTGGAAATACATATATCATGCATATATCACTGATGGGTCGACCACTTGCCACAGCTATTACTTAACCCTCATTTAGGGACAACATTTCTTTTTCTACTGCATATAACAAATGCAGACGGTGCCAGATCTATTTATTCTTGTAATGCCCTAAATGTCCACAAATACATGCCTTTCAGTTTTTACAAACATTGTATAATTATTTTAATACACTAGGCTACCAGCTCAAACTCCCGGGGAAACTTACTTTCGCGCTGGCAATTATACGTTTCACTTTGCAAGTATTGCTCTTAAAAGGATGCTGAAGGGTGAGAGAGGAGACAAAGTAGTCATTGCATGATTGGGGCTACGTGTGTCTGCGCATGTGTGTGTGTGTGTGTGTGTGTGTGTGTGTGTGTGTGTGTGTGTTTGTGTGTGCCCCGTTATTATTAATAATATATTTAACGTGTATCACTTTAATTTCAAACTTAACATACACAGTTGTGTTACAAACCCACTCATAAAAACATTCACAACAGCAAATTCCACATGTAGAGCAATCGACAAATACAGTGTCATATTCCTCCTGCGGTATTTTATTTCCCTGTGATTATGTTGGATCTCAGTAAAATGCAGTTGTCTATGAAATAGTTGTATTATTTGACTCAAAAACATATACAATGCCTCTGAAGTTTCCAGACAAGAAATTAAGGTTGTAAAACATGGCTGGGAGCCCCGAGGCGTGGGTACTGTCGCCAGTGTTGTAATCATACCCCCATTCGTTAAACATACAGGGGCAAAGGAATCTGTGATTGAATCGCAGCTGTCGAAAAGCGCAGACATATTCACACTCAGTCAAAACGACTCCAATTTAAATCCAATCAAATACTGTACATACAAAGATACATCACTGCAATGTATGCTGTCACTAATTCCGCCTTGATGGGCAGTTAATCAAAACTGATTATCTTGTTTTTCATACAGCTTTTCAATTGAAACACATCAGGCAACATTTTGCTTTAGATCTCCGAACAAAAAAAAATAAATAAAATAAACCAATCTCTTGCGTCATGTCCCAGAATTGAGTTCTTGTCCCGTACAACAATTTAAATCGGTCGCCGCTGTGCTTTGTTCACTCCATCAACTAAAAAACTACCGAGGCAACTAAGTTTGTATTCACATTTCACTTTTCTCCCTCCTCGTGTTAATGAGATGAAAGTGACGACTTTCACTTTTGATGCCGCGTTTTCATGCCTGCCATGCTTCATGTAGCTCTGCGAATTAACACTGGTATCAATGGTTGGCCACAAAGTAGGACCATAAAGGCTGCCATGAAATTTGTTTATCTAGCTGCTGAATTGTATTCAGCTGGGGATATATGGCATAATAATGCAAGAACTGCAGGCGCTGTAATTAAGTCTCTCTTCAGATGCTTTCCAAAGTAATTCATTAACACAGCGTCTCACTCGCAGCTGAGCTGCAGAAACAAATCCTATTCACTGCTCGAAGAAAGTTAATTTGTTCAATGATATTTTTTGGTGTTTCTTTTTTCCCCCTCCAGCTCAGTCTAATTCATATTTCTCATTATGGATGTTGAATACAATTATTCATGTTCCACACTGAAGTCCAGAGTTATGTTATATTTTCATGGTCCGCAGGTCGGCTAGTGCATACGTCTTAAATATTTGAGACACTGCATTTATTTACTTTACTTCTTTTGTCCTTGTCCTTGCCTAACTTACTGGCCAGCACTGACTTCATTGTTGTCTTTCTTCAAGTCAATTTCTCGATACAATTAAAGATGTCAGATAAAAGGACTTCATGTAGCATTTTTGTCAGATTTTCTACAGTAATATCTATTGTGCTGTCTTAATTGACCACGCCATAATTGCCTAATTATTAAGTAGAGAGAATTGTCTGCTTTAAATACATTGCAGAATTTAATAACAATAATTCCAAAGTGTGGCTTAAAACATAAATCCAAATCTGTCAAAGACGTTTCGAAAGGTTCTGTCTTAAAAGAAACTGGCAATTCCAAATAATGCAACGTCGACTCCCGCGTCAGCTTCATTTCCATCCATCCATCGATTATCTGAACCACTTTATTTTAGAGTCAAATTTGCTCACCACTCTCGTGAAAATTCGATTGTTGTTCAATGCATACAGTGTTACGTATAAACAGAGCTCTTGTCGTTTACACAATATAGAAAATGCTTGCGCTGATTTCAAAATAAGGGACATTTTGTGCATGATGTCATCATGTATTCTCATGGTAAAACAAAGCTTTTTTTCCCCCCTTTCGTACATTTTGGACACTTTTCAATTTGCCGCGGAGCCTTCGCCAACTTTAAAGTGCCTACAAATTATGAAATGAGGCTTTTGCCCCGATTGCGCTCCTGCCAGTTGGCTGCCTATGGCAACGCATTCAAAGAGAAAAGTTGGATTTTCAAAGCCAGGCCAATTAAAGGATGTGAAACACAACATAATTTAAACTGTGATCATTTGGCAGAACCTTGGAACAAACAGTGGCTCTGGTATTGGCCGTTTAAGGGGGCTTCTAACTACTCTGGAGGGACATTAGATATGTCACGCGAGGTGGGGGAGAAACCACCAATCTGCATTATAGGTTTTTTTCGGCATTTGATGGACTTATAAGTCAGTAGGGAGAGATAATTATTTAACGGATGCGTACGCATGCGTTTTACAAAGCGCTTCAAGAGGCAGAGGAAGACTGTAGTAAGCTATTAATAAGGTGTAGAATAATATAATAGAAGATAATGCCATGGCTAGATGCATGTTAGTGATCTAAAGCACACTACAAAAACGCACCTCCTTGACAAAACAGTCATCTTATTTACAAGGCTCACAATAAACCCACGCAAATGTCAAAAAGCGGAATAAGGAGGGGGAGAAAAATAATTAGCATATTAATCTTTTTTATGCTGTCATTTCTCAGGTCCATGGGACCCGTGGTGTAATTTAAATCTAAATGCTTTCCTGGCATTAGAATTCATTTTAGATGGGTCAATTGTTCCATAATAAAGGGAGAGAAGGTGTACTTCATGCAAGAGATTTATGTTTGCCATTTGTTCATATTCATGTGCTACTGAATACCCCTCAATTCAAATGGTGATGGCAGCTCATATCAGTCGAGCTCCAGACCTACAGATCACTAACCGGCAGCTAAGAATTTCATTTGCGGAGGACAAAAGAATGACAGAGGCAGGGAGTGAAAGAGAGACATGGGGAGGAGGGGAGTGGGGGAATCAGCTCCCCAACACCGTTTATTGATTCCCACTCCCCACCCCTTGCTAGACAGAAAGCCTGAATAACAGCTCTATTGCCCTCATAATGATTAGTGACAAAAGTTTAATTAAGCAATTATGAAGCCAATAATAGAGTTGTCTGGTTTGCTTAGCTTTAGACTGTTTAAGACTTATCTCCCCCTCACACATCACAGCAGCTGGAATGTGCTTGAAGAGATTAATACCGTGAGAACACAGATGCCCACTTTAATACAGTGCCACCATGCCATTTGAATGAAGTTGAGAACACATGATTCTCTTTAGCAAATTACAAGTTTGCCTTTAATGATTATGGAAGGAGAGGGGCGGGGGTGGGTGGTGGGGGTTCTACCAGTCTTTCAAGGTGTGATTATAAAAGCATGCAGGCAACAGAAAGCCAGGCAATTCTGTTTGTTATTTGCCTCTCGAAATATGCATTATAATGTATTACAGAGTAAAGGATTAATGTTACAAAAGGCGTTGAAATGTCTCAAAATGTCTCAAAAGGAAATGTTGTCAATGTTATTACATTTCATATTCAGTGCCTCCTTCGTTGTTGTTTTCTAGTGTTTGAATAAATCGCCATTCTTTGGTGGAAAGGATTGTGACAAATCGTGTGCACTGGTATGTAAAATTAAAAAAAGAAAATGCTGTAAAAATGTTGAATTAAGACAAAAAATATAATGGACCTGAACTAACTTAAATGCCCCAAGTGCTTTAATTTTGCAAAAAAAACCCAAAACGAAAACAAATGTGTAGTGGCGTGTGGTAAGACGTTTTCATTTTAATTTGCACAACAATCACATTGCTGGTATGGTTCACTTCAAACATAAAGTGTTTTTTTATGCATTTTGCGACTACATTTCTGTCTAGTCTAGTCATGTTCATACTGTATATTCAAGTGCATCCTCACTCCACAGCCATAATACATGACTTACTTGTATGGAAAAGATATACTTGTGACTTTATATTGTCAGTGGACACCCGTGATGCATCAGTGGATTTAGGAAAAATAAATCCATGGCATGGAAAAAGAGCCTTCCTGACTGGCCTCTATAAAAGTCTTTAGTCCTCTGAGATTATCAGCCGTTGCTTGAGCGTAGCAACTCAAATTTGTGTTCGGTGATGGCGTAAATCCTCGAGGAAGCACATGAGCAAACAAGCTGAACAGAGGCGGCCGTTAGTATTCCAGCATATCCAGTATTTATATGGTGGGAAGTTAAACTATTATAAGAAGGGAATCTTAGAAGGCTCTGGGACATGTTTACACCATTTTAGATAATGCCTGCTCTTGCTCAACATATTGAATCGCAGCTTAGTCAATATCAAGTATTACACTATGCCTGCATAAAAGGAGGTCAAACTCAGTTGGATTTAATGTTTTCTGAATATACTGCCCGATTTTTAGATTCTTTATCCCTATGTTGTTTGCCTGCAGGGAAGTAGTATGAGGTGGAGAAATGTGCATGCGTTTCAGAGATGGACCCATTCGGTCTTACAGGCCAACGGTAACGGCGCCGTGGCTTCAGGGGGCACCACAGAATTGGGGAGGGGGGGGGGGGAGAACACACCTATAATCTACTGTAATTATATTCAAACAAATTGTTGCTAATAATTCTTAGGGCTCTATTTTCGTAAATGGTGCATGCAGAAATACTAGCCCGATTTTCATGCGGGTGTAGGGCTTGCTCACCTGTTTGCCAATTTAGCAGACTGCCCTGCACCATTCTGCACAGACACAGACTGCGTCTGCATCTGCTAAATGCAGTTGATACATCACGAACACAAGTAACCCCAAACGACATCTTGGAGCACCTCAACGCGGTCCTGTTCAAGAAGACAAACAGTGAAGTATTCGCTTTCAAGATCCTCCGGCTCAGTGTTTCTCTTGCTACCTGCCAGTGGTTGAACAGCTTGCTGGCAGGCAGGATACAACAGGTAACTCTGGGAGAAACCTCTTCATTCACACACACACACAATCAGTAATCATGTCCTCTCACCACTCTTGTTGTTTCTCAACACGATCAACTGCAGTCATCCGCCTCGTTAATGATGCCTATAGGTCTGAATATAAACTTCAGTCCGAGTGGTTGGTGTTGCAGGCATGCCATCAGTGTACCATTGTCACTTTGCGGAAGACGAGTGGAAACTTTGATTTCAAAATGACCGTCGGTACTTCATGCATTTATGTACATCGTAAATGCATATTTTTATGTCTAGTATTCGCGGCCTTTCGTGTCAGAGGGACACCAGCTAACAGTTAAAATTTCCTTGTGTTTTTATTTTACTTTGGCCAGTCATGAATATTCAGATTCTGAATGGTCAGGTTTAAATATTTTGAGAAAGATTGTCCATTCTGTTGTGTGCCCATCCATAGTCTGAACGTACACTACTCCTGCGTGCAGTGCAATAGCTTTCCTTTACGGGAATCCTATTCACTAGGTCAAGGTCACGTCAGGTTTCTTGTGTGAGATCGGATTCACAGCTGGATCTCGGAGGGCACAAAATAGAACACTCCGTGAAGGACACAAAGTGAAAGAGAAACAAGGAAAAGAGAATAAACCCAAAACAATAAGCCCAACATCCCATAACACATGCTGCGTTGTGGGATGTTGCTCTCTCTCCCTCTGGCTCTCGAGGACAATGAGATGACACGCTGAAGGTGGGATTGCATCTGGCATCATATTTAAACAGGGCTGCCACATCTCAGGAACACGGGTCGTTGCCAGATTGCAGGCTAATTAAGGAGCCTCTTGGATGACCATCAGTGCCAGTCGGTGGGCAAGGTAGTGGGCTGAGCCTTGTTCTGCCACGCTCCCACTGCGAGGCCTTGAAAAGACGAATGGCCACTGAAGCACCCTTGGGACCCCATGATGCTAAATATTTTCATCCAAAACAAAGGTGTCCCTTATGGGATTCGATTTGTCTTCGTCTCCTTCTCCCCTTTCAAACAAGTGTAAATTACCTTGTCTGTTTGGATACCTGCTCGGATGGCCAGTCGAGAGGCATTAAGCAATTGTCGCTAAAAGCCATATGTGGGGTGGAAAAGGTGCAGTGCATTTCACATGCGTCCATCTGAATGTAATATTTAACAGCAGGTTGAAATGATGTGAAAATTACTTAACGGCTTTTACTCATTTAATAAAAGCAATAAATGTATGTCTTGTGTAATTAAAGAAAATAAATGGGGTATATTTATGATCTTGGCTTGAGGAGGAAGGACCGATGCTATTACAGTGTTGGCTGAGAGTAACCCTGCTTCGTGATACCATCTCTCTGGGTGCAGGTTGACTTGTTATTAATTGTATTGTAAAGTGCAACACTTGGGAAGGATGGCTCCAACCTTCATTGTTTTTGTGTTTGGCATAATGCCTCCTTTTGACAGGCAATATACCTCTGCAAACTATGGCCGGTTTGACAGCAAGCGGGAAAGCCGGAATTGTTTACTTGACTTCATTTCTTTTCCCCACTTGCTGCTTTATTTATTTATTTATTCATGCCGGTGTGAGAAAAGCGGAGGGGAACAAGATGTGGTTGAAACATGCAGCTGGCTGACGTGTTGGCTAATAAGATGCCTATCATGCAAGCTAGCAGGGCTGATTTGTGTCTCCCTCTAACTCACCCCATGATTACATTCTAAGAAGCCACCCCCCCTATCTCTCTCTCTCTCTCTCTCTCTCTCTCTCTCTCTGCTCCCGCAGCTGATCCTCGTCTTGTTACGTGGCATTAATGACACTTCAGTCATTGTGGCTTTCAAGCGGAGCCCTTCCACAGCGAACAGAGAGTTGACATTTCCTGACATTTTCCCAACTAATTACAGTACAAATAATTAAGCATGTTCCTCGGTGTAACAAATGAAGGCAAAAGTCGTCTGTCAGCCTGGGCCATGATTGATGACACTCTGGGAGACTTATCTGATGGGTCCTGCCACGAGGTACAGAGGAAGCAAATTTATTAGAACGAACAATGCAAATTTTGAGTCATCTCATCCAGTTATGCACCGAGGCAATATCCATGTCAAGGTGAATGTGACAATGAAAGCAAAATATTAGCATTTTGTTGAGCGGGCTGAAGGGAAATCAGAGCACAGTGATGACAGGCCTAATTATTTCGGCTCACACAGGCCAGGACAGCTGTTTCTGGTGTCCTGAACAAGCCTGTCACACAGGTAACCAAATAGGCTGTGCGTACAAGCCTCTGTATCCGACACTCTGCGGATGTGCCTGCCACTAATGACCAATGCTAATGTTGCTGCCATGTCACTGAACAGAGAAAAATGTGAAGATGTCAACAGATTGTTCTTTTTTTTTTTTTAGTCAGTCAACATTTTTTTCCACTTCATTTTGTGTATTTAGAATGAATGGATACATATGGTAACGTATTGGACACTAAGGCTATACACACTACAACACAATTCCGACATACAGTAAGTATTTCCATCTATGGACTCAAACGGACATTCGCTCACCCGGAATAAAAAGCTATGCATTAAAATTTCGACTACGACATTACATTAATCGATTGATTCATCACAATGGATGTCCCGGTACCCAGAACCCGGAATCCATACGGAAGCCCGCAGTAGCACAAACTCAAGCAAATCCTGCTGTATACTACGGAATAATCTTGGCTGTGCCTCTATTTACTTTCATTGGATCCAAAACGGTGGCATGTAAGTGACTCTATTGGCATGAGTTTTACTGGAATCGCGAATGATATTCTGTTTCATTCATTTAGATTTACATCCTGTAGATCGTGGCATCCAAACGAGGAACCGTAATGATCTTGGAAGAGAGCGTGGAATGCATCCGATTAGCTGCTCAGAGTAAATTGCTTGTGGCTCGACGGACAGTCGAGAAAACGAATGCTTCCTGGAATGCTGTACCTGTTATCGTGCTAAAAACCTTCCTCTAACTGGACCGCTACTTTGAGTGAAGGCAAGTTCCATAGCGCTAACTATGGGCATCAAGGACTTCGAACCGTCCCGTGGCTGTCTTCGAAGGTTGAGCACATCAACTGAGCAATGCTCTCTTTGTGTGGTGATCGAGGGGAGCTAAAGTTGGAGACAGTGAGTGAGTGAAGAGAAAAAAACACCAGATCTGTTATTAGTCTCATTTCTTAGCAAACTTTTGTGGAGTGTCTCAGTATACTGTATTTTGTTCATATACCTGCATTGTATACTGCAGTTTTTGTCCTTTAAATATGCTATATATATGTGTTTTCTACCTATCTATCTGTGTGTGTGTGTGTATATATATATATATATATATATATATATATATATATATATATATATATACATCCATCCATCCATTTTCTGAACCGCTTGATCCTCACTAGGGTCGCGGGGGTGCTGGAGCCTATCCCAGCTGTCTTCGGGCAGTAGGCAGGGGACACCCTGAATCGGTTGCCAGCCAATCGCAGGGCACACAGAGACGAGCAACCATCCACGCTCACATCCACACCTAGGGACAATTTTAGAGCGACCAATCAGCCTGCCATGCATGTTTTTGGGATGAGGAGGAAACCGGAGTGCCCGGAGAAAACCCACGCAGGCACAGGGAGGCTGGAGCTGGAATTGAACCCGGTACCTCTGCACTGTGAAGTCGACGTGCTAACCACTGGACTACCGGGCCGCCTATATATATATATATATATATATATATATATATATATATATATATATATATATATATATATATATATACATATACATATATAATATAAAACAGTGATCCCTCGCTCTAACGCGGTTCACTTTCATGGCTTTGCTCTTTCATGGATTTTTTTTTTTGTGCAGTTTTTAACCCTTAAAATCAGAACAGCGTCAGCGGCGCTGCGTCTCTACAGTACAGTATTTCCAAAATCTATTATAGTTATTTATTGAAAATGTTGGGTTTTTTTTGTAATTGGGCCTGAAAACAAGTTTTTGTCTTTGATTTCATTGTATATATAGTTAAGTATTCTATAACTGTAAAAAAATAAAGTTCACTACTTCACGGATTTCACTTATCACTGGTTCTTTTTGAAACGTAACCCCCACGATAAACAAGGGATTACTGTACATATGTATATGCGTTGATTTTTCCAAATCTAACCTAGGCTTCTTTTGTATATGATATAAATCGGATATATATGTGATGCATCTGCAGTATGAGCGTTCATCTGCACAAATCTGACCTATTTGTATTCGGGAGACTTGACATCGTGTGTGAATCTACAAAGTTGTTATGAGTAAGCTTTGTTGTCTTAACATTTGACTTCAGTTTCATCCCACTTGAAGCATAAAGTGCATATTTGTGGTGATAGTAGTAATTCCACACATTTTCATTTCTTACGCGCGGCAATGACTTCTCATCTTTAGTAGACGTCTCCATTTTTTTTTTTGTGCACGTCACGCCACATCGTGATTTGTGCGCATGCATGTCACATCACAGGTGCGTTGCGTTCTCATGAGAAGTCATATTTGTTTTTGTAGTGTGCATAGCATATAAAAATAATATACATGAGCATCACGGCTTGCAGTGTCAACGTGGCCTTATAGTAATCCTAAAATAATGATTTAAGAAAGATAAACAAATATTATTGCATTTTTTTTCTTGATCAGGTAAACATAATAAAAAAGAGTAAATGATCAAGCTGTAAATTGAAGGCTATTTCTCCAGCATACTGTATATAAAAATAAGTTATCGGGCCAAATTATTATGTTGAAAAATAATTGTAGCCTGAACATGAATGAATGTTGAACCACAAGTGTCTGGCAAGTGATCTGCTCACTATACTCCAAATAATAAAAATCATGTGCTTTTATGAACCAACAATGAACAATGGGCTCTAGTCTTTCATGCTACCAAATAGCAATATGTTGTCTCCATACATCTGTGCTTTCGGGATTACGAAGGTTGCCGCCCACACTCAGAATGTAGAGTTTATACTCCAGGGCAACCTCACAATGACTCTTCGGGGGCAGGCAAATCCAGATAGGTTTTGGGAAAAAATGGGGATCAAAGTATGCCGCTTAGGACTCACTGGCTGGTTGGGAACAGATGGACGTCGGAAGCACTATGAGCCCATTGAGATTCAGGATCCAAAGTGGCTGCTGCTGTTCTGTATACACAGGCAGATGATGCCTTTGTGTCAGTGGATTTAGTTAGGAAAGAGAGAGATGAGGGTTTGTTTGGAATATGCAAGTAGGAGGAAAAAAAAGACCAAGCAGTAGTGAAACAGGAGTTACTTTTAAGTGTTTATCAAGATTTGCTCACACAGGTTGAAAAAAAAAGTGTCTTCTGACTTTGTTGTAACCATTGTAACAGAGTGTGTTGCTTAAATTAAAACAACAGGCATGTTTTATTCACTTTGCCACTGCTTTTTTGTTTTTATTTAACCACAATTAGCTTCACGTTCTCAACTGTTCATGTTCAGCTTTGCAAAGCTTCTTGTTTTGTGGCGGTGCTTGTGCCATGTTTGCACAAAATATACAGCGTGTGACACTAATTTTGATTTCAGGCTCTACAGACACCTTTTGGACAATATCTAGATATTCTTTATTAGGTCACCCTGTTCACCAGATATTAACAAAGAGTTGTGTGTTTTTCCCAAATTTCAATACCCTTTTATCAGAGAGAGAAACTAAGGTATGAGGAAGCTGAGGAGCAATTTTTTCAAGCAGAAAAAAACAAATCTATAAATCTACAAAGGCTGCTAGCTGCCCACATACAGCATGTGCACACATTCATATAGGCATGCATTGTGAAACAAATTGTCAAGCACATTGCATTGCTTTGAATGTGTTATAATTGCATTTTTGACAAAGTTTTTGTGGTTCTGATGACTCTTTTTTTCACAGCAATCATTTTGTCGAAATAAAATGGTTAAATATCAGAACAAAACTAAACCAAATCAAATTCAACCGACACCATCAAATATAATGATCAGTAAACACTGGTTAAAATGTTAATCACTCTAAATATTTAAACACAATTTATCAAGTGTGTCTGTTTTATATGCATTTCGTATCATCAAATCATCTTCACTTTTCCCAAGCAAATAATCTTAGAACAGTTCTATTCCATCAGTGTTACAAAGTACAATGCCACAATGCTGCTTTCACCTTTGTCAGCTTTGAAATGACTGCACTTTGAAGAGGGTACAGAGTCAGTGACTCACGAGCGCGTCTTGCATGTCTCTCCAGTATGTCAACTAAAATGCTGGTATTTTAGATAAAAGGAAAATATTCGCCATTGTGTAAAAAGGTGCGACATTTTTCTTCAATGGTAGCCATCACCGATCTTCCATATGTAATTCTCTTTGGAACTGTCCGATTCTTATTGAACACGACTCAAAAGCTGTCATCACTTAAAATGACTGAAACCCCTGAGCTGAAATGATTTGCATATGTGGGTCAAGACAGATTTCTGAAAGAACAATATGTTTGATTGAAAAAGCAATGCTGGATTTTCTTTGTTGTTGTATGTGACATGCAGAGTCAAAGACTCAAGTTCAAGCAACAGTACATGCACGTAACTCAGATAAATGACAGGAAATGTCCTCGTCTGAGTCTTGTGATGTTGACCAATGTGTAATTTTGCTTCTGGGCAACGATCTGTTCCCCATCATGTAACTGTTAGTAAAAAAAAAAAAAAAAAAAAAAGGTAAAAGCTACAACGAGGGAGGGAACGCGAGAGTGAATGCCTCAGGGGCTCACATTTAACCTGCCCACCAATCCCAATCAATGTCATTACTCCTTTCCACTCCATTTTATCAGCAACTCCAGTTTCCTAGAAGCGACTGCAGTACGCCACTCTATGAAACAGTCGCATGGCTAATGGGATGAGATGCAAAGAATTATAAATGCTGACAGTAAATCATATTACATCCCTAATAAGCATTAACTGGATAACTGGGTCAAAGCTGTATTATCTTAATTGATTTTTCTAAAGAAACCTGACAGTGAAATGTCAATGCTTGAATATTTCTTCATGCATCATTAAAACAAGATTGGCTTTTAACAAAAGGGGGGTGGGGAAATCCTTTGGGCTGAATTGATTCTTGCTCGGGGCAGACTTGCACAAGTAAGTGTATTACATAAAAATCTATACAGGATATTAAAACAACACCCATTCTGCCAGACATTTACAATTAAAAGGTGACACCCGCTCTTGCTTTTGTATCTGTCACTGCTGGCTGCCAACAAATTGTATCTCAGGACAGTGACTTTCTGAAATCAATGGCGTGACTGTATAAAGGCCCGTAGAATTTAGGTACGCAGTGTAATCGAGCTGGGACACTTCATACAAAGTTGTCTGCCAATGACAGTTTAATGGCACGCTAGTTTAATTACACAGGCCGTGCGTGCACCATACATGAAATAGTTGTGATCTAAGAGGTAAATTACCTCATATATGAGAGAATATTTCCGTTTGTTAATTAAGTAAAATTATATTGTTGTTATTGTTGAGCTGTTATTATTATTATTATTTTTATTATTATTTTTTATTATTATTACAACTGATGTTTTTGTTTTTAAGCCCAAACACAATGTCCAAAGTTCAGAATGATTCTTTCTTCTTTCATACTGGACATAAAACAGGACTACTCATACATAATGAAAAGGATGGTTGTTTAAAAAATGTACAGGCCCAAAGACTGAAAATATCTTGCCCTATTATTATCAGTGACGTCACACAAATGTACACATTTTTCATTCAATTCATTTTTATTTTAAATGACTTTCACACAAAGGCAATTGGCAGGATATCCTGATAAGTATTAATCATCCAGTCAGATTGGTCAGATATCATCCACATGAAACTCACGGCCCCTAATGCAAGGTTTGCATGATATTTCCAGAGCCCAAAACACCGTGTGCTGTGGGATTCTGGTCTACTCAAGTTTTAAGTTTGCTCATGGTCAATCGCAATATCCGTGACGGGCTGTCGGGGGAAGGGACTGCTGAGTCCCGGAGGCTCAAGGGCATACTACAGCTTGGCTCGCTGTCTACCACGGATGCCAGAATGTTCCATCACGTTCTGCTGGTGTCCATCATGTTACTCACATTCTAATCGAGGTCTGACACATTTTTCACGTTCTGTCAAGGCTTTCCACAGATGAAACATGGATGTCTGGCACTCTTGGAGTTTTTTTGTGACCACTGCAGACTCGAATGAAGCTCCCCTGCTGGGCCGGTTTTATACGTTGTCCTTCATTGTGCGTGCCATGTCAGACCGTAGTAAAACTATATTGCTCAGAGTCAATAAACTTTCACACATTGTTATGTGCCGTGATCGAATACGATGAACCGGCAACCATACATCTCAACTTGCTGCCAGCATGTGACAAAACATGGCAAAACGACACAAAACATGCATCAAATTTGGCAGATTATGAAAAATACATGAGATGACGAGTAAATCTATTTTGTATGCTCCCTGTTCCACTATGGACCATGTCACACTGCGGCTTTCTTATGGCCTATTCAGTAATGTCACATTTTGTTGCGTCATCTAATTTTACAATGTAATGATGTGAAAACAAATTAAGGAATGGTTAATCCATTCAACACAGATCCCACTATTTTTATCGTAAATATCCTCCTGGTATTTTCTATTATCAATCTAATTTTTTTTGTTTGGTCATAATGGTGGTACTTGGGGTGCTAAGTACACACTTTGTACTCAGAATCACTGTACCAGGAATCAGGGTTAATAGTAGCCATTATCCAGACTTTCGATGGAGTACTGCAAGAAGTAACACATTTTAGACTGAGCATATGTGGAATATGTGGCATATGTGAGCATATGTGGAAATGATACTTCCTCTTGTTGTTTGTATTGTTGTGAGTTACTTGGGACACACATGATACAAAAACCTTATATTCAGTTGTTCCTATCTCTGAACTTAAAATTGCTTTCTGATTAGCGATCATTCCGTTCCACATCACAACCATTCCTCAATATTGTATAATGGCAGCGCGGGCACCTGCAGCGGCTCCTCTTGTTCTATGTTGTGAGAGGGAAGACATTTCATCTGTGCTCTCTGCTGTATACATTTGACAATAAAGTTGTACTTGATACTTGATGCTGACATATATCATACCTCATATTTCATGTTTTTGGCCTGATCGTTTTCAAGACTCTAGTCTAAATACACCTTGCTAAATGATATACCGTATTTTCCGGACTATAAATCACAGTTTTTTTCATATTTTGGCCGGGGGTGCGATTTATAATCCGGAGCGACGTATAATACGAAAAATACGGTATCAATCAGGATAATCTTTCGAGCAATAATTGGGTACGGTGTTTGCTGATGGTGGTTTAAAGCGCTATATAAATCAGCATGTATTGTATTGTATTGTAAATGGAGGAACTGGAGCCAAAATAACCCATGTTATCTTCATGGAAGCCATTTTTTAAAGAACACACATTAGGGGTGTTTTTTTAAAAACTGTTCATTGACTAGAACAGTCCTCACTCAAATAGATTTGAGTAAAATGATCCAAGTTCAAATGCTTCCATACTCCCTGTGAGAGGATAGCCACTGAGTTCTGTCAAACATTTGAAACTTGCTGTGTGCATGAACCAACTTGTGTTGCAAGGATTACAAGAAAGATCACGTGTTTTTTGTTCGTGCCGCAGTAACTCATTGTGAGAATGTCAGCTGAAACTTGTGTTTTTCCGACCGCCTGTGAAATCCCTCATTTCATCATCAGCCTGCATGTTTGGCGAAATTAGAGCGACAGGAGGTATCTGTGAAATGACTCAGTGAATGTTTTGCGTCTAAAATTACTACACCTTCACTGGATGGCTCCTATTCTGAGTGTAAGCAGAGCTTTTCATGATGCTGGGAGATGCATGTGTGTGTGTGTGTGTGTGTGTGTGTGTGTGTGTGTGTGTGTGTGTGTGTGTGTGTGTGTGTGTGTGTGTGTGTGTGTGTGTGTGTGTGAGAGTGGGGATGGTGCCGGCAGCAGGTTGGACTGGGTCACTTGGCACGGCCGCACAGCAAATGCTGAGAATAAATCAGTCTCACTGACATGGCGCCTCTCATCAAGTGACATCCCGCAGTGTCCACATCAGTTCTGAACTAATAAAGATGTATGAGAGGGAAACAGAAGCGAACATGGCAGATGCCAAGGTGAAATGCAGCCGGTGTCTGGAGAGGCACTGGATGTCATGTCTCGGAAATCCATCAGGAACAATTTTTAAAATATGGCACTGTCATACCAGAGACTCCACAACATGCACATAATACAACTTACTGTAATACAACATGAACATCAACTTTTGTACAAGTCCCATTCATTTTGCTGAGGTAAATCTGATTTCATTTTATTGACTATATGTGTGAGAGTGAGTTCTCCTGTTTTCAATGGGATTTCTCCGAAAATATAATCGCGGACGTCTATTATTGGCTAAGGTTGAAGAACTGATGACATCATTTGTCTTTGCAATGACACAAATCTACTATATTTGTTTAAGCCTAATATTTTATTTTCAATTGTTTTTGTTTAATGTTGGCTTCACAGTGCAGAGGTACCGGGTTCGATTCCAGCTCCGGCCTACCTGTGTGGAGTTTGCATGTTCTCCCCGGGCTTGCGTGGGTTTTCTCCGGGTGCTCCGGTTTCCTCCCACATTCCAAAGACATGCATGGCAGGCTGATTGAGATCTATAAATTGTCCCTAGGTGTGAGTGTGAGTGTGGATGGTTGTTTGTCTCTGTGTGCCCTGCGATTGGCTGGCAACCGATTCAGGGTGTCCCCCGCCTACTGCCCGGAGACAGCTGGGATAGGCTCCAGCAACCCCCGCGACCCTAGTGAGGATCAAGCAGTTCGGAAGATGGATGGATGTTTTTGTTTACTGACGGACTGGTGTTCCAATGAACGGAAAGGACAGAAGCGCGTTAAAATAATACGATGGGCTCACCGACTGACGATTACACTTTAGTTCAGCTTGAGAAAAATGACCGACTGATGATGGCGGACGAGTACTCAGGCCGCTGACTGATGACGAATGAAGGACTGGAAAAATGTCACTCAATTCTAAAACTCTGAATGTTGGTCAACAGCATATTTTAATCAGAGATGACTTTATGTATGCCTTAATACAAATGTTAAAAATGTCTTCACTTTTTTTTTCAACCATACCAGGTTTCTGAGATGTTTAATTTTGACCTTTAAAAGCTTGCACAATATGGATTTTACCACATGTTGTGATTTTGTCATGGTTGATTTGTTTTGGACCCACAGGTGGGTCTGTAGGGCTCCTCCCACAGCAGCACCTGTTGGTCATCATGTCATTAGGAGGTCATCTGTTGAAAGGACTCCCGGCCCGACCACTCGGTGTCGGGTCGTTGTTGCTGTTTCTACTGCTGACTCTGTTTCTGTTACTGTTTTGCTTCTCCAGGACTTTGTTTGTTCTGGATTTAGTTTTCTCAGCATTTTGTTAATACAGTCACCCTGCTCCTCCCTCTTGCCTGCTCTTTGGGGTCCTCCACCACCACATTCATGACAGATTTATAGCCATGATGTTTCAGAAAAAAAGAAAATCCACCTGTTGCTTAACCTATACTTTAATTCATAAATATTACTAAATGCATTCCTAAATTGTCTTTATTATTATTAAATCGCGCTCGAGACTTTCATGCAGTAGTTACTTCAAGACAGCCCATTTTTTCTCTTATTTATTTTTATTTCGAAACAGAGGAGTCAAATAGCTTCAATAAATGGTTCACTTGCAGATTATTAGTCGGTATGCAAGTATGCATATGTGTCTTGACGGTTGGTGGGGATATCCACACAGAGCTACAGTATGTGGGTATGTGGAACGATGTAATATTCATGAAAGTCCTCTTGAAAGTTGTCTCGTCTCTCGCCTGAAAAACATCACACACACACATACACACACACACGATCCATGTACACTGAGCAGTGCAGTCCAGCGGTGCTCACCTGCTGACATCAGCATATGCCATTCAGAAGGGCAATGTGTGTCTGCATCAGTGATTTCTAAACACTTTGGGGTCAACAAATTATTAATATTTAGTATTAGCACTGATGACAATGTGGCGTCCTCCTGAGAGCTGGGCAAAATGTTGAGCGGGGGCCATTTTCTTGACGGCAACTGTGTTTGGCAGATGGTGCTGTCAGTTTGGGTCTTCGTTTATTCTTCCATGCATATGGCAGCATCTCCCCTTCGTTAAAAAAGCAAGCACGCTCATGTTTTATCTATGGGGCTAAAAAGCATGCAAACACGAGAGGGAATGTATCAGAGGAGCTTAAACTTCTGTAAACAACCAGCAGTGGTTGTTGTAAATGTGATTTTACTGACAGAAAGAGTCGAAACATATGGCCTGAGACAGGAAAAGGGGCTGATACCTGGATGGGACACAGTTCCGCTTCGACCCACAGCATAATGAATGTGATGGTGTGGAGCGTGACAGACCCAAAATTTGAAATAACTTACTTATTTCTGAGATTTTACCTACTGACAACCCGTTTTATTTTTATTTTTCAACTCGCTTCAGGCAAAGCAATTCCTAACACATTCAAAGCAATGCATTTTTTCCTCCTTTGTGTACCAGTGGATTTTACAATTTTGATGTTCATTTTTTTTTACTATTAATATCAACACCATTCACTGAAATAAAACTGTAACATAATCGTAAAAATTACTGAATTATGACAACTCATATTACAGAAACATTAGCTATAGACAAGATTAAATCTGCCCATTTTGGATTTCAGCCTTGTTGTCTAAAAAATAAATAAAAATAAATTATTGTTGTCAGTATATATGTGGAAATTATTTTTTTTCTACACTGTCAAATACAATTTGACCTTTATCAATGCATACAGAATGAATAAAATATTGCATGAATATGTTACTTTATTCATTATAGATACATAAATGTAAAGTAGTTCATATGCCATAATCCAGAAAATGGATTATAATATGAATCAAAAAATAAAAATAATGAAAAATATTTTTATCAATGTCTCTATGTTCCCCTCAAATTTGATTTTTCAAATTTGTAACACTGTACAAACTGAAGTGGGACCAAGCAAGTTAATCTTGAAGTATTAACTGAATTTGCAATCCCCACAAACATCTGTGTCTCAAATTGGCCACTGTAGAGTAAAATTCACTGATTTCAGTGATGCATTTTAATGTCAATATTAGTTTCAGAATTGTGACAATGTATCACACAAAACAGCATTTTTATTCTTCTTTTTTATGACCAGGTGGAAAAATGAAGCCCGTCGTGAAAGGTAGCTGGAGGTCGAAAGATCCCAGTTAGCTTGTTGAGCACTCAACAGTGAGGGATCCTACTCCTGCTTTTCTCTGATGTGAGGATGTGTTGGACAGAACTGATACTAAGGCTGAGCAGGCGGATGAATGGAGATATGAGGGTCCCTGTGTCAACCTGGCAAGGGCCATGGCAACAGAGTGATGGTAGATAGGAAGGACAGACAAGAGAGGGAGTGAGAGAGTGAGGTAGAGGATATCCCATTGAAGTGAAATCACTTGTGACAGACCCAAACGTTGGTCGGCAGCTTTCAGGTTGGAACTCGTGTCTCTTCTTTGGAAAAGAAAAACAGGCCGGGGAAGGAGGGATCGAGAAAGAGGTGTGGCAAAGTGACAAAGACAATGATGGTCAATAATTAATCATGGCACTGTTAAATGCGGTGGTTGCTGAGATGACAGCGCTTTTGATTGACATATCTGGAGCATTTATTCTACATGCTAGGGATCTTGCTACTCCGCCACAAATGGCTGCTCTGCTGCGTTTCCCTTTTGCTCCCACACAGCTCTTTTATTCTTCAAATCCTCTGCAAATAACATCGCATCGATGGCAAGGGAGTTGTTGCTGGAGGGCAAAAAAAAAAAAAACTCCTGCCGGCACTGAAACTTGATCTGTTCTGTGTTGCTCTTGGTGGGATGTATTCATTCATTCATTCATTCATTCATTTTCCGATCCGCTTTATCCTCACAAGGGCCGCGGCGGGTGCTGGAGCCTATCCCAGCTGTAGACGGGGGGGACACCCTGAACCGGTTACTAACCAATTGCAGGGCACACAGAGACGAACAACCATCCGCACTCACACTCACACCTTGGGACAATTTAGAGTGTTCAATTAGCCTGCCATGCATGCTTTTTGGAACATGGGAGGAAACCGGAGTACCAGGAGAAAACCCACGCTGGCGCGGGGAGAACATGCAAACTCCACACAGGGAGGCCGGAACTGGGATTGAACCCGGTACCTCTGCACTGTGAGGTCGATGCACTAACCACTGGCTGCCCGTGGTATGTATTTTCTAACCCAAATTATATAATAAATTATTAATTACTGCGGAGAGCCCTGGGGAGAACACACGTTTCCAAACCTAGAAAATGTAAAAAGTCACAACCTGTTGTCAATAATGTTTCACTTTTCTTGGTGTCACTAATCTGCATTATAAATGGGTTGTTATGTACTAAAGTAAGCCTTTCTGGTGTATTCTGAGGATCTTAGCTTCCTATCCATCCATCCTGATGTGGATTAAGAAGTGGGTTCTCAATGCCACACATCTGTAATGCCCGGCTCAATCTGGTGGCTCGTGGGTCACCTGTTTGACCCCAAAGCAAGTAAATTGTGAGCAAAGTGTCAAAATATACATGCTCAATATGTTTAGCTTTAACCAGATCTGTACCAGAAATTTAATACTGTGTGTGTTCCAAGCTAAAAGGCCTTTATTGACCTAATGACTTGGCACTCCATTCAGTCACCAGCGTGTTGAGTAGTAGTCATGCTCATTAAATTATAGGCTCCATTTGAGCAAAAATTACCATTACGCTGCCAAACTGTTTGGATTTTGGGATGTGCCCTTCTGAGATGTGGAGATTTAAAACCAAGACACCACTTCAACCATCGGTCAAATAGAATCTTGATCATGAAAAGGCATATCTAAAGTGTTCATAATACATTGTGTCGCATGGGGTATACATTTATTTTTCTCACTCTACTTGTGTTGTTTTTATTTTTTTCATTTGGGAGTCAAAATTAAGTCCCGTCATATGTAGCTCAGTGAGTGCATCTCACATCAATCCTAAATTAAATTAAATCTGGTGATTATTTTGAATGAGTACCGGTATGTTGTTGTTTGTTTTGTTATCAAAGCAAATGTGAATTTGTCACAATCTCACAAGAGAATAAAACCACATAAGCTTCAACACATGCTTGGAGGAAGCATGACAGTACACCCCCCCAAAAAAATATTGCTGAAAAAAAACATCCATTTCGCTTAGATGTGACAAAACAATGATACTGTATGTCAGCATTACTCCATATATGAAGAAGAAGAAATGTTTTACGTGTATGATGCCGTTGCAGCGGCAGCAGGAGTGTGGTACACACACATCATATTTGAAAGGTGGAATTTTTCACACACTTTCATCTAGAAGGGATATAAAAACAGGCTAGAAAAGATAGGACGGCCTTTTTTTTTTTTTTTAATCGAGAGACATATCCAAAAGGAACCAACAGCTGTCTACACCATTTCCAGGACCCTGGAGCAATTCATATTTGTCTGTCCTTTACTCAACTCCCCAAGAAAAATACATACTGTGTCAACACAGAGAAAAACTGCTTTCCCATATGCTTCCCTGCTTAAAACCAACCATATCAATCTATGCCTTTTCACTTGTCTCTTTCATACACTCTTAATGTAGCGGAAAGCTTTCTACAGTCGGCTGCTTTCATTGCTGGTTCTGTGCATGTCTGTCCAGAGTTGCGTAACAGAGATCTGTGGAGAACAATCTGGGTTTTCTGTTGGATGGAGAATAAACGGAGAGGTGGGTGGAAGCCACTTGTGCCTGATTGTTGTCAGTAAAGGTTATGTTTTAATACCGGGACACTTCAGCAGCGTCTCTTTGTGAGGAAACTGTCAGAAACAAGGTTTAAATCAACACTTAGGCCCCCGAGAGCCGTTTCATTCATCATGGCTTCCTTTTGATGGCAGTTTGCCAGAGACTCATCGAGAATCATCTACGAGGTGAACAAGAGATCCCTCTTGGTTCTCCTCTCTCACCCTTCACAAGCCAACCAACTCCAGAACAACACTTTGCCAAACAAATTGTATGTTCAAAGCACTTTATAGAAAAGGCTGCTTCAGAGCTCACCACCTCTGAAAACACAAGTGATGAAATCTTGGTATCATAATCATGCACACTTGTGAGTCACAAACTAACAATGGCCTCCCTTGTGAGACACAGGCTCAAATATTAGTTTTAGTGTGTTTTTTGAATTTGCTGGGTTAACTGAGATTACTTCTTATAATCTTGGTAGTAGTATGGAGGGAGTTTCCTGAAGTCACTGAGATGGGAGTGTTTCGAACAAACATAACTTCAAAGGTTGTATGCACTGCAGAATGATATGATTGAGTGCAAACATGTATTCATTTAACTCTATTTATTTTTGCCTCCCCTCAAAGCCTCTCTTTGCCCAGATCTGAAGCTTAACCTTTTGACCGTGGAGAATTCCATTGCTGGGTTTGATTTGTGGCACTCAGTAACTCCAGCAGCACTGACTGATACTTGGATGGTCATTGGGTTAGTATTTTTTTTCGTCCAAATAAACAAACTTGTTGTAATCGTGCACTTTTTGAATAGATCAAATTCTAATTAGCTATATGCTAGTTGTCTTGGGGAAAGAAAAAATATAGATATACCATTAGTTTTACCATTATATTTAGAAATAGACAATACCCATTTGTAACCATTAAAATAACCTAAAAATACAATGTTACTACGGTACTTACAGTCATGCTGATTTATTTGACTGGAATGTCCCCCTCCTACAAAAAAATAAAAATAAAAAAAAACCCTACAGATAGGTACGAAGGTTTCAGTATGGAAAGATTAAAAAATAAATCAAGTGCATATATGAGGTATATTATTATTATTTTATTTTTATTTTTTTACAACCCTCGATGCGCTTTGCCATGTAAATGCTGCAAAAGATTAGATCCCTTTTCTGAGGTTTTGTTCATAGTGGATACATGTCAACGGTTTCTTTGCGCATATTATTTCATCACACTTCCGCAAAATTGGAGGGCATATGCATCTCATTTCAATGAATGAATTTTTCACTGATACATGACTTACCATGGTAGCTAACCGCCATACTACTAGAATTCCTGTTTCCATCTGGTCTCAGAAGCTAAGGGCAAAAGATGGTCTGGCAATACCACACATTTCTGTCAGGTGAATACTAGCTCTAACAGTTCTGGTTTTTGTTCTCTTGTTTCTGACCGTATTTTAAAAAAATATATACGTCAGGTTAGCTGAAAACTCAAACTTGTCCATAGATGTGATTGATGTGTGTGCGAATGGTTTTCTGTTCATATGTGACCTTTATGTGTGCTCTGTGATAGATTGTGGATTTCTGCCAGATATATCGTGCCTCTCATGGGATAGAGTAGTAAACAGATGCATGGATGGATTTATAAATTTAGTCCTGCATATTGACTTGTTTTGGTTATACTGTATTTAGTGGTGACATGACCCATTTCTTTTTCAAGACGCCTGCTTGAATAAAAGTAAAAGTAGATAGAGTGAGTGCAAAAAGTTGTTGGCTATCATACACGGGAGCTATCACGCTAGCCTGTATACAGTAATCTAAAATGTCATTTGTGAGACAGCTATGATCTGTGTCGGGTGCTTTCCGCCCCCCCAGGTGGAAGGTCATAACGGTTGACTTCATCTCCTTCCCTGGCCTCCAATAACTCAAACATAAATCAATACTGTTAATAACGGTTTGAACAATGTCTAAATGGGATATCTTTGCTGCGAGCGATATTAAAGAGATTCCTTCCCGAGAAACGCCTTTCTCTTCTTCAGCGGTTTAGAACCAAGGTCTCTATGGTGAATATTTGTCTCTGTCTTTATATTTTAAAAGAAATATATGAGAGCACTTAGAATATAGGTCATCATCACACATGCACACACATGCACAAATACACATTCCTATATACTGAAAATTAGATAAATACACACACACACACACACACACATATATATATATATATATATATATATATATATATATATATATATATGTATGTTTATTGGTGAAGTTACTTAATTTAAGGGTCATATTGTTTTTTACAAATGTCATGTTGGGTTATATCATTTTTAAATGTTCACAAAAGGCATCTTCTTATGATACTGTCCTTCAAGGCAAATTTTCAATTGAGGTCTGATTGCACACAATAACAAGACATCAAATAATAAATGCTCAGTGTGAAAAACGTTCAGGTTCATGAAGGTCACAGTCACCCACCGTGTGCATCTTTGATATCATTCAAATGATCAATTAATTAGCTCTCTCACAACTGTGGCAATAACCTACATGCTTTAGACATCAGCTAAGGCACATTAAGTGTTTTAAAAGGTGTTTCTGCAGTCATGTGACCTCTATCTCATCTAGCTTTCATTTTCTACAGCGTATGCATCGCTGGTCTAAGTGTATTTACTCTGATAGTGCTGCCAAAATGGAATTATGTGAGCTTGTAAATAGAGTTAGCAGTCAGCTGATCTTGGTTTTTTATTATCAGGTGGAGTGAATGTGAGAGAAGTGCAAACTGTTTTGCTTTATGACCCATTCTAAAACCTATTGAAATGACTGTTATAGAATAATATCATTACTTCTACGTATAAAATCTTACTGCTCAGCCATGCAGGGCGATCATCAGCACACTTTGGAGAGGAACACAAAGGAGGCTAGAGTGCAGTGAAGGCAATATAAGGCATGAGGGTTGTGTGACAAGGCGCTTATGTGAGGACAATATAATACATGCAATGTCACAGTCAGAGACATTCAGAGGGACAGTTGTGGTATTATACAGTACTACATATATTTGTAAAATCACTGTCAACATTTTCCTGTGCACTTTGTTGTTATTTTAAGCTATAGTAATATATTACACCGACATGAGTTGTTGAAAAACCTTTACAGCAATTGACCCTCAGAAAGAAGAGAGGCAACTCTGTAACAGCCTGGCTCTCAAAATGGTAACTTCATGCTACGGTTAGATCGAACGTGCGGTTCAATCAAAACAACGTGGGACAATATCATTGCGGTCTGTGGGACCGAGAGGTACACTCCACGGACTGAGAGAAAAATGGAGCAGCAAGGAAATTGGCGTATCTTGTGAGTGGACGAAATTGTTTACAGTTGTTGAACTATCAACAAGATTGTATTTAGCAGCCGACACAACCACAGGTCACCACATTGACTCGTGATGCACTTTTGATTTTTTTCTGTGGAGGCCCTCCTCCTGTCTGCTTGTCACTTCTGTGAATATTGCAATATTTCACATTTGGTCTAAACATAGCATTCCTCAGAGAGAATATAAATACTGGACTTACAGTGCCGTGAGTTACCAGGGGTCAGCAATATGGTGCCAATGGGCACCAAGTAGCCCTTGAAGCCCTCGCGAGTAGCCCACGGGCCTTTTACTAAAACATTGCCCCACCAGTGATGGGGCAATGTGATTTTCTAGGAATGTTGTCATATGAATAGGTAAACAATGGAATATATTTATAGAAATTAAGTCTTACATATCGATACATCTGTTTCCTAATTATTGTGACAAATCATTAACATGATCAGTCTCTTTCCATAGATAAATGTCATTAACACACACCGTCACAAACAAATCTTTAAAAATCGATTATTTTATTGAGTATTCCAGTCGTTATTAGTGTAACATTTCATCAATGCATACATTTTTGCGTCGACCAATACTTGGGGTCGAATCAGCAAAAAACAATAATAACATATTATCAAAACTAATTTGAGAAAAAAAAATATTTCAAAAGTGTGGATAGAACTCTTAGCCCTTCACACTAACCAGTCACCAAGAAATGGGTCTCATCTTTAAAAAGGATGATGACCCCTGGTCTATGGCCACCTCGAGCTTTATTTTAGTTTTCACAGCAGTCATTTCAACATAAGAAAATAGTATGTGTGGCAGTTTTTTGTGCAAGATCACATCAAAATATAAAAATAATCTCCACAATACATTAGACTGGTTGCAAAGCAAAAGTGTGAGCATCTGGATAAAATTGTGTTTGCAAAAGTTCATTTTGGCCATTTGAGTCACTGAGGCATCAATGAAATTGTCCACCCCCAAACTCATAATGGTAATGCCCATATGGTTTGTCATCATTAGTTCTGATCTATTGTTTTTCGCAAAATGCACATTATGATGGCTATTTGAGGACATCATGTAGGAATGTTATGTCATTGGCCTATAACTCCATACTCTATGTCCGACATACCCGCAAAATCAATCTAAATAAGACTAATGATTATTTAGAATTGTGTCAAAAACTGGATTGACCAGTTGATCTAAAAGGTATTTTAATTGCAATTTTACTGTTGTTGTGGCAGTGCTGAATTGGCGTTATGCTATACCCCCTTAAGCGCAAGCATAATATGATTTGCTGGGGTAAAATTCCACACCAGCAACACTATGGCAACAAAATCTGTTCAGCTTCAATGAAAGGTATGTATCGTGGTGAGTGACAAAGCCACAGATAAACAAAGAGGGGAACCTGAACAATGGACCCGAACAGACACAAGTCTGCTTTGCACATTGCCAGATAGTCCTGTCCTCTTGTGGTTGCCTTTATTATATTCTTTGCGGCAAAAAAAATAATAAAAGTTGACAAATAAAGAACAAAATGACACATTTAATATACCGTATATTCGCAAAGTAGATGCACAGTTGTATTAAATCCATTGTAACCAGAGATTTTACAATGCATGCAATCGGTGTTAACCGTTTTAAACGTTGGAATAATAATAATAATAATAAGAAGAAGAAGAAGAACAATAACATATCCTGAACATGAAACCGGCAAACAAATTCAACTTGCATGTATAAAACGAATGTTAGCTATAATATTTGTCTTTCTGTGCATGTTTGGATCGACAAAGCAATAAATTCACATGACATTCGATTAATGAATTATTGATGAATTAAATACATGGATGAAAGTAGAACATACTTGCGACAATGTGTGTCCACATATCAGATATATTTGAACATCAAAACTGCATTTTCTATTTTCTAGTTTGATTTAAAAAAAAAAGATTTCATAACAATACTACTAGCATCATACATGTATAAGTGAGATATAAAGACCTCTACAAGAAGCAAAATAGTGTACACGTTTACTCAAACTTTACCTGCATTGGATAAAATGGTGTTGAATGTACTCAATGTTTCTTCGCTCATGTAGTTGCAGATAATAATATCATCATTTTTAAAGTAGACTTACATGATTTTATTTTGTGTAACCACTTGACAAAAGAAAAGTAAATTCAACATTAAACCAGTGAGGAACGTATTGCACGAATTCAAACACCACAAACATGTCATTGCTGAATGCATTCAAAATAATAATCTTCTAAATAAACCAGTCAGAATCGAATTATTCAGCTCTTATCAACCCAGTCTTCACTTTTGATCAACATCCAACAATTTAAAAGTACCTTTGTATTAACATGCAACAGGAGCATTCAGTGTCTGTAACGAGCACCATAACCACAAGAATAAAATCAGATTTCCTTTCCACAAAGAAAAATAAACCATTATGACATGTACAGTGATGCCTTTACCCACTCAGCTTGTGCCAGGGAGCAAAAAGCACGTAGCAACCTCATTTTACTTGTTGAATGAACCTCACCAAACAAACCCAAAGCAGCATCATCCCATTATGTGTCGTGTTGTGGAGGCTGACATAATGCGGCCAAAAATTAAATTGCGCAAAAGGTATGAAATTTAAAAGTGAACAAATATAATGGGTTTGGGATAATGCATTTAGTCACCATTTGGTATAAATGTGATTGGCTAATGGTAATCAAGAAAGCTTATTCATCCTGATTTGCTTTTCAGAGCAAAGCATCTGCCATATTCTCACATTTTATTCTGTTAATAATGCAAATGTTCACATGTATCGCTGTCAGTGCAACAAGCATTAATCCTTAAATTCAGCAATCCATTTTGTGTAAACTTTGAATGCACTCGCTGACGCCAGCCATTGATAAGCACAGTGAAGTGCTGAAGCTTTGAAAATCAACAGCTGTATTTGCCAAATACCTTTAACTGGATTTGAGAGTCTAAGATAGTCTTCCTCCCAAAAAAAGTGGCGAAAAAACAGACACTTGAGCACTTCTATCAATTTGCAAACAGTCAACAATGGTGCACAAGCCTCAGAGAATGTTCTGCTTAGACTACACAATTGCGACCCTTCATGTAACGTATTTTCAATCTTTACAATAGTCTCTTTTTCAGCCCTCTTCTTCTGTCACTATTGCGCAGTCGGCCGAGTCCCAGGGAGAGAAAGCCAATTCCAGCAGTGACAGAAAACTTCCCACTCCTCCCCCCCATACGTAAAATTAGAAAAGCTGTTCGTGTTTTTTTTCTTCTTTTTATCGTTCAGATTTCCCGGGTTTTATGGTTAAATACTAAAGCACTGGAGGCTGGTCATGCTTTAAGCTACTAGAAAAAGTTAAGCTTTAGCGTTGGGCAGCAGAGATATGGGATATAAGCTGACAAGTAATTAAACCGGCATATCTGTAACAACTGTCATCTCTTATTTCTCCACAGCCTAGACGTAAACCAAAGGCAAGAAAGCTAAAAGGATGGTGTAAGAAAAAAAAACAGCAATGTGGGCAGTGTGTGAGTGAGCAAGAGTCTTTACGTTGCAGGGTAACTGCAGGCTATATCTCCTGCTGAACAGTTTAGCAGACTTGGGCATTTAGAGGATTGTGGTGGAGATCAAAAGGGTCAGGGATCCTTTTACCAATTAACAGCAGGGAGACGGACATCAAATAAGGTGTAAATTTCAGCTCTGCACTTTTCAGTGAGTCAAGCATGAAATGCATTCTAATGCCCTTTTTGAGTTTCCAGGCGGATTTGCAACCACCAATGATGTCACCACGGTCCCCGCAAAGACGAGCTTAATCGCTCCTCAGAAAGGCATGTAGCCATCTTATCCACTGTGTTGACGTCAAAGGAGTGCTGAGTCAGTTATTGATATGGTGGGACTATAACGGACAGGAGACAATAAGCTTGCAGCCGTAGAGGTTTGACCTCTCAACGTGTGAAAGTGTTTTAAGCTGTTATTGATAAAACTGCAAGCTTTGTAAATGGGCGATTGCATCGGATTTATTTGGTTGAACTGAAATGTTTAGTTGCGCACAAAAAGCATTTCTTATTGGATTTTCATAAAGCACAGCAGGGTCACTTGTATACTTTCTCCAGATACCCAAATAAAATGACCATGGCGCAAATCACATTGAGTACAGTCCATAACATTTAACCATGCGAGGCAGTTTGGATTTTTGAGAAAACCACTGTGTAACGTGGCACATCTATCCCACCAAATAAACGAGGCAGCATTTTGGGGTTTAACTGCAATTTGCAGAAAGTGGGGACTGACTAAGTGATCCCTGAAGAGATGAACTCAGATTTTGCCATCGCAGCAGTTTTATCAGAACTAGACTAGCTCATTGTATTAAAAAAGGATGCATAAGGTTTTCCTCGATGCAACAGTAGCCTCAAAACAAGCAATCAAGACCATTTGTTCCCTATCAAATACTTTTTCTTTTTATATGATAAGATTGAACACATTATATATTTACAGTACATAAACTGAGATATCAAAGTTTGACCAAACTGGCTTGGTCAAGGGGAAAGTAAATTTCTTGGGAACACGCTAATTGAACATTGGAACGCAGGGATCTGTCTTCACCCCATTTCTCGAAATGAACAACCTCACCTCAACGATTCCAGCGATCAAACTCCCAAAGTTTGCACACAATGACACACTCATCAGCCTTATCACTGACCCCGACAAGTCTGCATATTGACAGGAACGTGGCGTCTGGTGCTCAAGACTGTCGAGATGATTGTGGACTTCATCTCCGTTGCCACAGCTGCCCTTCACTGTTCAACTTCTCTGTGTTAACTGTCTGGACTTTTAAGTGACTCAGAAATATAAAACAAGTTTATTTGGATAGCCCTTAAAGCCGAATCTCAAAGGGCTTCACAAACCCACAGTTGACAAATGTTTGTGACAACCGTGATCTAAACTCAGGGAAGGAAAAAAAAAACAAAAATGTGGAAAAAATAAGAACACTTGAGAAGGGACCACAAATGAGGGGAAATCCCCCTTTCAGAATGACCAGGCTACAATGGATGCCGAGTGGCAACATTTAGCACATAATGCGTAGCTATAAAACATTAACTACAACAACATGAGAGTCAATTTACAAAGTAGTAAGATGAATAGAAGCACCACCAGAAGATGCCTTCGGAGAAGTGGCTCCCCTCTCAAAACTCGGCCCGCTCGGTCGATGCGTAATTGTCCATCGCAACTCCTCCGGCAAAGTGGCCCCTCAGATCTTGTAAAAGTCCATCGGTGCAGAATCCAGTCATTGTCACCTAGGCCCCTCCCCAAACAGAAGAGGAGGGGTCAGGGGGAGTAGAAGCGATCGTAAAACAGGCCTCCATGTGGTTTAACTAAAAGCATGAATGTAGAAAATTAGTCTTGAGTCGTGAGTTACACATTTCGACTAAATATGAGCTATTGGAACAGACCCGTCACCCTGGGTGGGCCATCGAGGATATAGCCACCCACAAGATATTTTATTTATTTGAGGCATGCAAAAATAATCATTATTATTATCTATCCGTCCATCCTTTTTCTAATCCACTTATCTGTTTTTTTTTTGTTGTTGTTTTTTTGTGTGGCATCATGTAGTGGCAGGACATGTCTGCAAAATATGTACGTATTTGTAAATACCGAGACCCAAGGATCCTGCGGTAGACTGGCAGTTGGGGCAGCAGTCTAAAACTCAACATAACCAAAAAATCTTATGTCGCTTAATATGTCACAAAACTGATCTCACTCGTCACCGGAATGCATGTTGACAATTCCACTTATGTCCACATAAACCTCGAAAAATGATCACAATGATCCTCCCAATATTTTGTATTTTCTCTTGAGTGACATAAACTTTGTAGTATGTGTCATATTTGGGTGATCTTTCTGATAGATTTTCAGAGGTTGATGTGAGCATGAGTAGAGACGTCAACATAAATTGTGGTGACTATGGATTGCAGTTTTGGGGCAATAAGTGACATTTAAGTTTCCTTCATTACTTTTTAGACTGTTGTGGCCTGTCAGACTACGTCAAGTGAGGAAGGACATATTACATTAGGACCTGCAACCAAAGATAGTTGATCAAGATGGCACCGGCGCGAATGTCTGCCTTGGTTACCCGCTCACTATTATTGTCTTTGTTTTTGTCATTTTCATTTGTTCTTGGCGACACCACTTACTTACTCGAGAGAAGACTTGCTAACCATTAGGGAGTCTATACTCTGACTTTTTTCGCCAACACACACAAACCCACAAGGTTTTTCGGAGTTAATAGCTGGTGGGACGGCCACTCTGTACGGAGCATGGAAACGCCGTTGGAATAGGGGGAACCGAGCCGATGTGCGAGTCAAGCTACTCACTTGAACAATTGCTGTTGAACAATATTCCACAGCACCAAAAACTTTAAAGCGCTCAAGGACTTTCTGTGTTGTTGCACATCTAAAGTTGTACTACAATAACTGCTACTGGTCACTTAAAAATGGTTTATCAATTATCTGTACCAACTGCACAACCGTCATAGTATTTGTATTGCACCACTGATCACTATCCCTGCTCGATGATCTGCACATTGTTGCCCAGCTGTCATTGGGTGGTACCACTGCACAATGGTACCCTTATATTATGGAAAGTCTTTCCATACGTATATGTCATGTATTTGTTTATCGTAGTTGCTTGATATTGCAATACTAGTGTAGCCTATACTACCGGCAAAAAAATTCCTTGTGTGTTTGACATGCTTGGCCAATAAAGATGATTCTGATTCTGAAATGTACCCAGTAAGATGATTCTGAGACTTTTTCTATAGACCATTTTCTTGCCTCTAAATCATAATTTTGCAGGCTGAGCCCTACCCATGTGGCTATATAATTTTATGAAAAGCTTGTCAAATATATTGTCATCTCAGTTTATGATCCCCATTGCTCGCCAACATTGCAAATAGTAAGAACAAAGACAATGGGCTTGAATGAGTGGGAGCAGGACTCATGTTTATGCTTCCGATAATGAAGCAAACTTAATTTAGCCAACAACAGTTTGAGGAAGCATCATTAAAACAATCAGACTTATCTTCTTTTTTTTCAAAGTCTAAGAAACTACAATTCTGACTGCTTCCTTTCTGTCTTTCTCTCATTCTCATTATGCATGCACTAGGTAGGAGTAAGTAAAATAATCGTTGTAATTCAATAGAGCAATCGTAACTCATTTAGTTGTGCTAAAGGCGAGTGAGGAAAAGACAAAGAGCCTCAACGTTTCACCGTGGTGCTCATTATGCACATTTTAAAACAATTTGCAATTCAAGGCCACACAAAGTGATGGGGGTGGGGGATGGATGGGTGCGCCTGGCCTTCATAGAATGCTGCAAGAGAATGACCTCGTACCCCACTTCTAGGGTCGCCGCCCTGAATGAGAGCTGGGAAGATGCAATTAAAAGAATTTTAAAACAATGTGTAACAAGAGATTGTGCTGCTTATTATCCGATGGTGCCTCATAACATTTGTGACCTTAGCTTTTCCTTTCCTCTTCTTTCTTTCCCCTTTTTTGCTGTCTCACCCTCTCAAGGCACTTAACTATTTAAATATCAGGCTTTCACAAAGGAGCATCATTATTCTCAAGCTGTCCGCCTGCAATGGCGACTACTTGCACAAGTTGATAGATTTTTCTGCCGCCAGAGAGTCTGTTCCACTCTTCACAAATGTTATTAAAAGATAATTAACAACATTTACTTCATCCATCCATTTTCTATACCGCCCATCCTAATAGTGGTTGCAGGTGAGCTTGAGCTACCCCGAGAGGACTTTGGGCGAGTGGCAGGCTACACATTCGACTAGTTTATATATAGTTTATATATAGACAGCAACATTTCACACTCACATTCACACCTACGGGCAATCATCGTTTTCAATTATCCGCTGAAGCAAGTTTTTAGAATGTGGAAAGAAGCCATAATACCTGGAGAAAACTCGACACGGAAAGCCGAGAGTAAAACCCCAAATCCCAGACCTCTGAGGGAGATGTGCTAACAACTCTGCTACTATGCAGCCCATAATATATATCTATTCTACATAGAAAATGCAATTTAAATTTGAGAACAAAAAAAAACCCAACAACACATTTGGTTTGCATGAATTTCCCCTCATAATCAATTGCAATCAAATTAGTTTTCTGCAAAAGCCATTATGTTTAGCATGATATTCTAAATGAAAATGTGTCTGTACAACTCATATCAGTTACTTCTGCGTAACAGAGATGTATTTATTTTAGGGCCGTACGCTCTCTTTGTCAGTCTGCCTCAATAACTCCTGTGCGGTTACTGCTGAAACAAATGCAATCAAAATGTCATTTCAGGAATGAAAAGAAGCTGTTTAAAAATGCATCAACAATCCGCCACCGAGGGTTTATTAATTCAACTCAGGCTGTGCTGAGCAGTCGTGCTGAAAGCACTACTCTGAAACGAGAAAACATTCTCCGACACTCCCCTTATCTTTATGGTGTAATTTCCCATTTAGTGAGTTAGTGAGTTACCACCTAGGGAAAGCACAGTGCTGCTGGTCTAATTGAGCAAATGAGAACACAATACAAAACAAGCTCACTTTGTTTCGACACGTGTCTCTGTTTGGAGTCCTCTGACACAATTAAAGCCCTTCAAGAAACTCAAACTGGGGACACCTTCAAATAGGATTCAACTTCTCACCATTGTGAAGAGCGAGAACTACTCAAGCACATTACACCCCGCATAATGTATTCCAAAAGGCTGTCACTTCAAATTGAGTGATTGACAATACTGCCACAGGTTTGATATGACTACTTTGTCAAGCCTATCAGGAGAGATAGATGCTCAGTTCATGATAGTTTGAAGAAACTATTCATAAAAGTAACCCCATATATTCAGCAGCTCGCCGCATTTTTTTTCATTTACCATATCACCCACCCATCACTAAACTGATAAAAGTGGAATTACCAAAAGCATCATCAATAACTGAAGCTGAGGTGCCGCTTCTTGTGATGGATGGCAAATGACAGGTGGCGAGATGCTGTGGCTGTTCGGTTCAGCCTTCTGCTTTGCCAAATCGCTTTTTTAATACGGGCACATGCAAATAAAGCCTACACTACAGACCACTAATTGCAGTCACATAAATTCTCTATGTGGCATACGACATAGGAGCCATAGGAAAATGTCACCTCACAAGCACACAAACAAAAATATACAACCTCACCCCTGCACAAAGGTTGAAAAAAATATATACTGAGCCATTAGGTTGGATTAGTTGTGCGTTGGGTAGGTCTGCGTGTTATCAGCACCGGGCTATTTGCGAGCGTTCTGACACTGACACAAGCGATCCATCATGTCGACATCCTCTGCTCAGATGTCTGTATCATTGTGTGCTGTGTGCGTGTGTGTTTTGGCATGAGGGTCTGAGATGTTCTTTCACTTCTTTCACCCACAAACACATCTATGGCCATTGGGTACTTAAGTATAACCACTGATTCAAACAACACATTTCTAATAGATTTTTTTTTTATATTTATCTTTTATATTTAGCTATAAGGGCCGGTTAGACTGATGATGCAATGAAAAAACGCAGCAAAATCCCGGTTAAAAAAAATCTCATTTAATGCAGTATATCGATGGCAATGTCGATCAAAATTCATTGGAGTTATCTTAAGAAACCGTGTGGGTTTTCTGTCTGCCCCATAAAATTTCTAAATATCGTCCCTCACAACATTACAAAACAAGTGCGTGTTTCTATTTATATTTGCCTTAAGACAAAAATGTAGCAATGACTAACTAATAACATTTTTTAAATGATTTTGCTGTATATAATTAACATTTTTCATACTAATGTCACTTATACTACAAATAACACAACAATGGACTTCCTTTATTTATTTATTTATTTATTTATTTGTTTATTTTAACCTCTTTTTTAACTTCTTTATTAATTTCTGGAGGCACCACACAGAATTAGAGAACACAAGACCCTCGCTCTTGAAAGTGGCATCCCCTGTAATCGACTGAAATGGAGCAATCACAACAAATAATTTACACCAGTCTGAAAACATTTGAAGCAACTTCCAACAACTGGTTTCTATATGCAGATTATGCTGTAACTGAAAGAAAAGGGGCCTCCTCCTCCCAATACCTCAACTGTGAACCTCATCAACTCGTCGTCACTGCAAGTCACCTTGTGGATAAATAGACATTATGTAACATTTATAACAATGATCGACAACATCTTTTTATAATATATTATAGAGGTAATATATGACCGAGGGGGATGCAATATACTGCATGCATGGATTAAGGCAAAGAAAGCAGCATTAGACCAGTTATTCAAGATCAGCTGTCCATTAGTTCATCAAAAAAATTAAGAAACAAATAAAAAGTAACGGCAGCATATACCGTAGCCGATCTAATGTATGACACCCCTGCTCAGTTGTCTTTTGAAAGAAATGACAATATGGTGGGAAGACGAAAGACATATTTCATGAATACAACATTGCCATCCAATTCCAATGAATTCATCATATTTCACTTGATGAATGTTAACTTGAATTTATTCAGATAAGACGCCAAGGTATTTAAATGTATTTAATGAATGTATTTAAGTACATTTTGATCATTAAATATTTTTTTTAAATCATAACAAGGAAAATTAAGTGAACAGTGAGTTGCACTAATCTGTTCTCTGCTCTCAGAAAGTGAGATACACACGCACACACAGACCAGCTCACACGCATGCATCAACTTCAATCGCACCTCCTCTAAGGCTGTTCCTCGCATTCAGGCCACTTATCCCGTCTCTCCATTCGTTATAGTGCAAACTAAATTTCCCCGTTGACACGGTTCAAATTCATTGTAGTATAATTTTCAATTTAACATTACTATATTCTTAAGAGAGTTCCTGCTCATATTGCAAATTGATTTATGGAGAAAAAATAGTCTGATGAACAGTAAACGACAAAATAATCTTCTTAATTATATAGCAGAAGGATCAATAAGAATTTGAATACAGACCATTGTCTTTTCTGCTTGCCTCTGGCAAATTCAAATCCAAAACCTTTCTCTGACAGCTGCTTTGTGGATCTAAAAACAGGGTGGTAATAATTTTGTTGCATGCACACTTAGTTTTGGGCTTCTTACTTGATGAATACCAGTAGTTGATATTGTCACATATAAAGTGTTTACAAAAATAGTCAAAAAGAATAATTTTATCCTATACGCTTCTTATCCACCATAGAGGAGTTGAAAAGAAAATCCTGAAAAAAGATCTTGGTGAAAAGAAAATAATGCATTTCATTGTCTGTCTAAATGTTCATGCAACGGTAATTAATAAATTATCTGAATGGGATTACATTGCCTAAATTTAGAGCATTATAGAGACGGTGAAATGAAGCACGTAGCTTTGCTTTGGGGAGAACAATCTATTATGTAGTCTTGCTGGCTGATAAAGATCCATGGTTGGAGTGGAAAATTGCCTCTGAGACCTTATGAACAGAGGGACGAGAGGTAGATGAAGCATGTTGCTGCTTTGTTTTGTTTCAGGGTTTTTTTTGTTGTTTTTTTTAAAGAAAAAAATAAACATTGTAGTCCATCGTGGTCAGTATAATGCAAAAACACATACTGCGGTGCACATGCATACATACGGACACTTTGCGCCCACCCTTTAAAGCAATGGCACATCTCACACTTTGACTTCTCCACCTGGAACCTGTTCTTTTCTAAAAACAAACACAGCCTATTGTTGCAGTGAGCAAAGGCCGGCTGAGGTTTCTTGGCGCTATTATTTTTTTTCCCCCTTTCCATTCAAGAAAAAAAAGTGACAAATGTGAGAGCCAAATGTGGCAAACCCATTTTGAGATCGATGTCAGTAACATATAGGGGAAACTCAATGAGGCTAAATGTTATCGATTAAATCAGGTGCCGTAAAGTGGAGGAATAATTTGGCTTCTGCGGTTGGCGAACCGGTTGATGGTCATGTCAGGTCACTGTCAAAAGCAGCATTGCGCTATTGCAAAATAGGGGTTACAGAAGTAATACTATTGAAAGAAACGTTTGATTTCAACCAAAAATGCTCTGTTGAAGCTAGCAAACATGTTCTTACTAATATGATGCTATGAATGTTGTTTAAATCAAACTGTTTTTAACAGTTAAAAAAAAGATGCTCACCACTAGTGAGGAATGTGCTCTGATTCTATCTGGTTAAGTATCTTGATCTGTTTGAGGATCCAAAAGCTTCCAGTCATGACACACTTTCTAGAGGGTGAAGAAAAACGTGTCATCTGAAAAGAAGAAATAAACAAAACTGAGACAAAATTCAAACAAATTTATTTCAACCGCGTCGCGTTGAAAATAAACACTGACGTGCTAAATTATTAAAAGCTCTTGCATATTCAGAGTGATGTTTCCGAGTGAAATAAACACACTGCGAATTGCAGTAACTAAGTGTGCATGAAGTGAATTGTCTAATGGAATGTATTACAATTAGGTTTTGTATTACAAATGAACACTATTTCATTATTTCTGTCCTGCCATCAATTTCAATTAGCAACTGTATGTCATCTTTACAAGTTGTTTTTTTTTCCCTGCTCTTGTTTGTTTCTTTGTTCCCAGCCCGAACAGATCACTCGTCTACATTTGCATTCGTTTGTCAGTTTGCCGCTTTGAAAACATTATAACAAAAAGTAACAAAATGGCGGATATTTATAAATACATGAACAATTATTTTACGTGGTACTTGGGTACATCCACATTCTCCCCAAAACCACTGAGCCATATCAAAAATGTTGTTTTTAACCAACATGCTGCTTTGATTGCGGGTAAGAGATTTAACAACATTTCACAACATTCTAGTTGCAGTTTACATTGTATCGTCTGCAGTGTATCTTGCTGGGAGGTGCTTCTCAAATCAGAGGTTTCACTATTTTGCTTCTCAGTAGGGACTTCATTTGGCTTAATTTGACTATGCACAGCTACCTAAACAAATTATACATTTAGTATACAGAGTGAATGTAAATACAAACTACAAACTAAATAAAATATGAGGTTTGTATTTTTTTAAATGTTTTATATTCAAGTCATTTTCACATTAGCAGAGACATTTTTTATTTATTTAGCGAATGCAAAGTCCTTCAGCCATGCAGTTGCCTCTGGGTCAGCTGAGTGGAGGGTGGCTAGCCCTCCTCTCAGTTTTTGGAGAGGGCAAGCTTCGATGATGTGTTCCATTGTCTGCTCCTCTCCACAAGCGCACAGTGGGCTGGGGCAATTGCCCCATTTGTGGCGGCTGGCCAAGCAGGGGCCATTTCCAGTCCTGAACCTGTTGAGGGTTGACCATTGTCTCCGTGGAAGCTCGGTGCCAGGGACAGGATGGGTGGGGTCTGACACCAGATGTTTATTGCGGAGCAGAGACACATGAAGCATCAAGAACTTCAATGCCTACATGGCAACAGTTGCACACTTTCGTTTTTGGGTGCGTGTGACGACTATTCCAAAAATAATAGCCCACCGCGAGCACTTGTCTTCTCCAGCCGTTTCCCACTGTTAACCTAATCTTTATGATTATTGTGATGGCTTTAGCAGCAGGCCGTGTCTGACAGCAGCTCTCGCTGTAGCGACATAAGCTGTGCACACAAACCCAACTTTCAATCATCAGGGAAGACAAGTAATTACAGGAGAGAAAAAAAGACTTTTACACTTTTTTTTTGTTTCACAAAGGTAGAAATATCTAGAGAATCATATATGTGTGTGTGTGTGTGTGTATACAGTATATTGTAGTGACCTCTATATATATATAATTCACCACCAACTACAAATGTTTGAATGCAATGTTTTTCCATATGCTTGTCGGAGTTCACGGTCAATTAGTAACGGGGTAGAAGTAATTGTGGTCCCTTTAAGGACCGCCATGTTTAGTTTGCTTGTTGTTATGGAAACTTACTTTCCACGGGTCTGAGTTTTGCGCGGTTAATTTTTTTGATGTTTAATAGACGACACACTCGCTCGGTGTGTGAACGTGAGAAATTGTCGCTTTCTTCCAAGTTTTACAATTTCCACAATATATATATTTTTTTTAATAGATATATTAGATAGACACACAATGCATTTTATTTCAGCACAGTCAGTGTGGGAGCTATTTGAGACCGATTGTTTGCCCTTACCAATTATGTTTAGCATTGGACCGAGCTCTGTGTTTGCTTATCTCTGAAAGTCTCCCATGAAGTGTCACGCTGAAAGAATTTCTGCCCAAGGCTAGTGACCGCGCAGGCCCTTTTAGCAAAAGCCAACTCTGCAGGAAATCACTGACGACGGTCCTTGCATCATGTAGCGAGATAATACTACCACCCACCTCTGTCGTTTTGAAAAAAAAAAAAAAAAGATCTATACAACAACAAAGAGCACAACTAAAACTTTGAGATGGCTGATAAGGTTATTAGCACCTCACGCTGGGAAAAAATAGGGGTGGGCACGCAGCTAAGATTAATAACAGATGTTAACAGGTAAGCTTAAATAAATACCCCTGTCAGAATACAAAATAAATGTACTAGCTGGCCTGATCTTTGTCTGCTTGAGTTTCTTGCTTGTCACCATAGAGTTTGCAACTTTAGTAAATTCCAAAAATAAGAAGCAGGATGACTAAGAAAATTGGTTTTGTCAGCGAATATATTAGGCGTATACGGTACTGGCATTTCCACTAACTTGGCAATTTATAGATATGCCAACAAGAGCACAATAAAAGTCTGCCTTAAAAAATCACTCACGTTTGTTTGAGACTCTCAAAAATCTATTACTTTGATCATTTTTATGATATAAGCGTCATAGCGAGTGTGTATTAAAAATTGAAAAGGCCAGATATGTGATACACATGTTGCATTGGATCTCATTAGTGTGCAGTTTTGTGGCCGGTGAGTGTATATTTTATGGGTTTTAACAGTTTATATTGCACAGACCCATCACCACAGAGTGGCTTGTCATTGACAGGTCTCAGCTTGCATTAACCCAAGTTTAAACATCATTCAAGAGCATGCGGTGACCTACTGAGAAAAGTACATGAGTAAATGTGTAGCAATACAGCACTTATTACTGTTTCCCCTCAGGCAAATACCTTTTGCTTAAGCTCCACGCATGGGAACATTTTGTTTTATTACCTTGCAGGATAAGTCGTGATTGAGGAGAGGGGGTGGAAGGGCGGGGGGGCATGATAGAAAAAAAAGAAAGCTTTAAGCACCTGGGGAATTAAAATATTCCGGTCCATCATATTAGTGTCTTCGTTCTTTTTTTTTTGTCTCCTGGGGGGCATATAATTAGAGTATTTTCTGATTGAAAAGAAAGATTCAAGTTCAAGACCAAATTCATTCCCAATTACCACAACAAAGACAAGCATTGCTTGATGAGGGACACCAGCAAAATGCTCTTGAAAGGGTGCAGTAGGACTTTTGACACATTCTCAAATAAACACGGGTCCCACAATTGTGAACCAAAACAACTTGGTCAGGATCTTGGGCAGTGTTCATGCTTACCTGGTACAGAACCAAGTGACCCCCCCGACCCCCTCCCTAGTTGCACTACCATTTCCCAATGTCTCCCTTCTCTCAGATGTCTCTCTCATTAACAGTCCTCTGACCAGTGGAGCACTATAGGCCTCATTAAGGCAGCCTGAAAGCCTGACTGAATCTCTGAGTTTAAAAGTCAAAGTAAAGGAGGAGCAGGTGGTGGTGGTGGTGGTGCTGGGGTGGGGGTAAGCGATGAAGAGTCATCCTGGCCTGGGAGTGTAACACAAGGTCAACGGCGGGAAAAAGGCAGGCCTCGGATCTTTTCATCAGGCTAATTTTCGAGATAAAGTCACAGTCTAACATTATCAGCGTGGCTTAAATAGGAGCAGAAAGGTTAGAGATGTAGGAGGGTTATGAGCACCTTTATGCAGTGGAGCAGCCTGACTTTTATAAGAGCTCATTTTCGCCGACTGCCGCCCCCCATGAGATTACACACCATAGTGAACAGTGTACTTCTTTGTAGCGCAGCCGGTGAAGAATTAGTATCATTTGATTTGTGTAATGCTGTTGAGTCATTTTGTTGACGGACTAGTTCAACAACCAAATGGGTGGTTTCCGTGCTTGATAGTGTTTGAATAAGTGCCTCTTTTGTGCAAAAGTACAACGTGAGAAATTGAGGAGCAGGAAAACACACTTGACATGAGTTACTCGTCTGAAGCTGTATGTAATGTAAAACATACAGCGATGGACACATAACATTGGGACAAAGAAGTAAAGAAAGAACATTCTTGCGTGTCAGTTGAGCGAGACTAGAATTGATAGTTTTATGAGGATATTGCTTTGAAGAATATATGTACAATGTGTGTGGGCAATGTAAATAGTGGATATTCATGATTTGATGGTTTGCACTGCAGCTGTTTGGTTTATTTGAACTGCAGAGAGAAGAGCAGAGCACAAATACGAGTGTATGTAGAAAACGTGGTTAAGATTGCACGACTGTCTGTGTCTTATGTGTTTTATTATTTTGTCATTTTATGTTAACTGTTCTTTTGACGGCGATGCAGGCACCCGCAGCGCCTCCTCTCTGTCTGTATGTTGTACATAGAGCACATTTGACAATAAAGTTGACTTGAACTTCAACTATACAAACAGGGGTATACTGTACTGCGTTTACTTCTCACACCATAATGTAACCCTGCTCAGGCCCAATATCGGACTCCCAATATTAATACTGCCTCTACAAAGATCAAATGATTCCTGATCACACATGATTTCAAGTCCAACTCTGAGCTCTGCCACATGCACAGATTTGTGGGGTGTATCAGGAGTGGATGAGGGGGAGGAGTCCAGGACAATGATTCTGGACTTTGTCACATAATCTGACCAGGGAAATGGTAGAGGGCTTCAGGAGGCTCAGACCTTAACCTGGACCGATTTACATACATAAACCGCCACAGTCTGGCTATTGTACAAACTTGCAAGTACCTCTCTTGTGCAGTTTGATGAAAGGCTAGAGTGGAATTCCAACACAGACGCCCTGTGCAGGAAAGGACAGAGCTGCCTGTATTTCCTCAGACAAGTGGTTTCCTTTAATATCTGCGAAAAGATGCTGCAGATGCTCTACCAGACTGTGGTGACGAGCACCCTCATGTATGGTTTTGCGTCACCATCAAACCACTTTCAATTGGTTAAACCGAGGAGGAAAATGGGCTCAGAGTTGGACAGCCTGACAGCTGTGACAAAAGGAGAACACTGAACAAGCGTCTGTTCATTCTGTCCATCATAGAAGATCCACAGATTCCACTGCACAGCAGCATCTCTAGGCAGAGGACCTGCCCGGCTCCACTGACATACTGAGGAACTTCCTCCTCCCCCACCCTCGGAGGGAGCCCCCTCTCTATCTATTCATTCTATCCGAACAAATCAATCATATTCGGTAACACTTTTATGAGGAATTCAGTATTGTGTGTAATTCAACCAAACGGCTTTGTTGGCAGTGGTGTTAAAAAATGTCCATATTCGCACTGAGAACTACAACCACGAATGACAGAAAATAACTGAGTAGCGCACAGCCCTCTGGAAACTGGAAACAAAAGTAGGAAAGGTTAAAAATCATAATATACTGTATAATAGTTAATCAAATAAAATGCAATGTCTCTCTCCACACGTCCCTTATGCTTAATCGAGGCAATAAGCATATAAATAGCTCACCTTGTCGGTCAATCAGCATTGATATCAGATTTTTATTCCTCTTGCACTAGACCGAATGAGTTTTGCAAGTGTACCTCATGTTGCACTGTGTTGTGAAGTGTTTTGTGTGTGTGTGTGTGTGTGTGTGTGTGTGTGTGTGCGCGTGTGTGCAAGCGTGTGCGTACAGGCGTTCCAACCTCTTCACCTTCACTCCTGCTCCCCAACCACAAAATTCAAACACACTCACCATGCCTCCACAAACCTCACATCCCTCCTCGCTGTGAAAAGTGTTTATCCACACTTTTGTCAGCCTTGCTCCGGCCCACATCTCAATCCTTCAATCCTCAGTTTCCCCTCCTCCTTACCTTCTCACACATGCCCTCTCGTCCTCAAATCTTTCTTTTCCTTCTCTTTCTCCCTCACACCCCACCCTGACATGCCTCCCTCCCCTTCGCCTTTCCTTCCTCTTGCACCCTTCACTTATTTTTCCTTCGAGCAAGCCATCAATGCACCCTGTGTAGAACCATTTTTCCTATCCTGTATGCTTCTCCTGAGGGAACCTGTTGTGCAGTCAAATTGTTCCAAATGCTGAGGGAGACAGAGGGGGGAAAAGTCAAGCCTCATTAGATTCTCATTACTTTTGCAAACTGAAAGCAAGAGAGGTTCTTTTTCACCACATAATCGCAGCTGCTGAGCACCCTGGGAATCGCAGCGAAAGCCCCCAAACCCCCACATCTGAGCGACACGATGTCTCCTCCATTTTCCTTTTTCCTCCTTTTTCCCTAGCCCCTCATCATCTCTCCTTTTTAACAAGTGCACAGGAAAGCATGCTGATTAGCTGAGCTGAGGGAATTAAAGTTTTATTTCAATTACACGAGTGCAGTAATCCACATCATTAAAAAAAAAAAAAACGGTCCCTCAAAGTTAAGCATGCCTTTCATTCTACATCTCCCGCAACACTTGACACCCTAATAAACATGTCTGCCATTTTTAGCCAATTGTGATCGTTTCTCATTTTCTTTGTTGTTCAGTGTTATTTTAGAAACTTCTCGTTGTAAATCTATGCATGTCTATACTTATCCTTGTTTTCCCTGCAGAAGCGCACAAGCACCCATGGGAGCCAGTCTAGCCTGTGTACTTGAACTCACATGAGGGGCTTTCCCTGCTCCCCTCCCTTCCCAAAACACCCTCACCCAACAAGCAGAACCTTCCCCTCCCTCCATCATCATAATAGACAAGACCGCTCTTCAACACAAATCCACTGTTGACGCTAAGTACATTAGCACATTTTGAAAACAATGCGCTGAAAAACAACACATCCCCACAAACACCCTGGGGAATTCACTCATTACCAAAGCTCATCACTGATAAAGTCAGAGAATAAAAGGATTTTAGGAATGGAATTGTTGTCTGCAATTTGGGGGGGTTGGTGGTAGTGGTATATTAGCAGTTGAACTTTTTTTTTTTTTTTTTTTTTTACAACAAAAGTATATGTATAAGGGTTTGCACTGTAGCCATACAGGTCATTGATCTGTATAAGGCTACAGAAACATATGATTTATTTCTGTTAGTCACTGACGAAAGTCAACAGTAATAACATTTAAGCTTATAAATACTGTAGAATTATATGTTGACAAATTACATCATAAAGAGATATCATAATTACAGATGTAATGATAATCACATAATGAAAAAGTACAAAACAGTATAATGTCATGCAGTAACTATCATTAATAAGTGTTTCATTGAGTGCCCAACAAAGGGTTTCAATGTTAAAACTGGGCTAATGACTGATATGAACATGAATATTCTCTCCCCTATCTTACTGTAGAGGACAGATGAAAAAAAAACACTGATAAACATGAGAGTGGCATTAATGTCATGTTTATTCTTATCTTTGGTTTGCTGTCAGAGCTAATATGTGACAGACTGCAGCTTTCCATGAAATCCACAGCATGAGGTTGAGTTGACAAAACCCTGTAGCTTGAGAGCGCTAAAGCGGTCCCAGTGCAGGTATCAGAGATGAAGAGATTTCTTGACTCTTTTATGTGGCTTTCCTTTGTGAGTTTTCTTTTAATTCTGACTGACAATCTTTTTGTAATGTGATGCCACTTGTGCCAGTCAGTGTGCTCGTTATACACAGTGGCAAGACCAAACCAAATTTATATTCTATACAATAAGGGGTAGGACTAGATAAGTTGTTTACTTCTTCCTACTCCTTTGAGCATACAACTGTGATGATGAGTGTTTTCTTTTTTTTCTTTTACATACTTTTAAATTTTCCTTTCATAAATTTTGCCTACCTTTTGGCTATCTGTTACTGTGTGTAATATATATGCTCAATAAACAATAAACAACAACAACAACAACAAACAACTTACACTGTACACTACGGCACAAAATAAAAGTGTCTTGTGAACATCTCCAAGCATTGAACACATATACACAGTATGTGTGTGCGTGTGTTTGTATGTGTTTCTAAACACCCAAATCGTTATTTTTGCCAGCATGCCTAATGTATTTAGTAGATAAGGTTTTTATATGTGTATCACATAATAGGCTAATGAGTCTGCATACCTGAAACCCACACATGCTACATATGGAAACACTATATGGAGGCTTCAAAACCCTGTTAAAAAAAACTAAAATAAAAACTCATTGAATGTAATAGAGCTTCTAAGTTCTATTATATTCGATAACTTCTCTACTTCCCTGTAACAAGAAGATGAAGGATATAACAACAAACGTGAATGATTAATCAATATTTTTGGTTGACTAATTGTTGCTATAATACTGCTCCTCACCGATTTCCAAATATAGCCACACCCTGAAAACACAGACAAGTAGAGGGAATGCAAAGAGACCCAAAACATTGACAAAAGGTAATAAACATCAAAACCTGGGAGAGAATAAGACAGAATACAAGTTTATGCATCATTATAGAGCAGATATGGCTTGATGAAATGGAAAATTGGCTAAATTAGGTTTGGGTTCTTTGTGGAGTATCCAAATAGGATTATCCTTTTCCAGTTCAAGGCCACCTTTCACTTGCTCTCCCATAATCCCTTGTGGGTCACTGGATACTCACAAATATAGAAATACGGTAGATCTGCTACTGAAATGGTCGTTTGTTCAGCCCAAGGGTGAAGAGAATGTTTATGTTACACAAGCAAACGCAAATGTTGGCATTTTCAAGAATTTGGAATTTTTAAATATAAAAGGAATGACGGGTTATCACCATGGAAATTACTGTTTATTTTGTGTGTGTGTTTTTTTACACCACCATTAGTTCTCAAACAAAATAACCACTGAAGACTAGTACCAAAAACTTCACTTACATTATTAAACATACATAACATAATATTGACTGTCATATGAAGGGACTTCATCATAACAACAACATTGACATTGATTTCTCCTTTGCACCTTTTGTATTTTGTTTTGATCGCCTCATCTTAGTCGCTAGAATAACCATTGGTCCCATATGCTAAAGTCACTCTAAAAGTGGGCTGCGGTGCCTTGTTTACACATTTGGATTAGTGTGAGAAACAGTGAGCAAACACATTGGACTGTATAATTGCAAAATTGTAAACACAGAATCTTCAGCTCAACTGCTCAAGACTACATGCATTTTTTCTCTATATATCTGTTTATACCACCAAACTTTTTTTTATTTTTTTTTATAGGGTGATAAACAGAGGCGGGGAGTGTTCCTCCATATTTATATCAGTGCCTGGAACCCACTGAACCACAGCCTATCTCGAACAAATGAAGAGAGAGGGCTCTGTGATTAATGAAGTGGCCCACGATAGCAAACTGACTCTGATAACGGTTTCTCTTGCAAATAATAAATTACAACTCTTAAAAAAAATCCTCAGGGAAAAATAGCATGGAGGTATGAGATCACCCATGGCGAGTGGTAGAGGGTGAAACAGAGGAATAGAATGCAGTTTTAGGGTGATTAAAGAGGATTGTGGGTCGATAGAGAGAGATAGAATATGGGGAGGAAGACCCTGTTGTTGAAACATGGTTAATATAAGTAAAAAATGGATAAAGTCTAAAAGGTTAATACTAAAGAAAAAAAATAAGTTGGGCTTCTTTTAACATTATTTTTATTTTTCACTGCCAGTGTCACCAGGCACACTAACCTGTGGGGGAAAAAAAGTTGGTTATATTCACTGCTTGAATTGTGAATTATCAAGTTCCGCTTGATAAAGTCGATGTTCTAGCTGGTCGAAGAATAAAGGAAAAATACACAGCGCTTAGCTTATAAACTCAAAAATATCAAGCTGTACTAAAAAAATGGTGATTTGAGGTATAACATTACGAATAACTATCGACAATGATTTGAAGCCAGGATAGATGCAATTCCTGGGTACATTTTAATGTCGTTCGTGTGGACTGAGGCCAATAAGAGAAGCTTCTTTTATCCTGGAATGACCTTCAGAGTTGACCCAAACTGTCCTTAATGGTTATTGCGCTCCATTGTGAGCAGGGCTGTAGTCAAGTCCAACTTTATCAAGTACAAGTCGAGTTCAAGTCACAAAGGTCCGAGTCTAAGTCAAGTCTGAGTCCATACAGTCCATATCAGGTCCAGATGAGATCAAGGACAAACCTGAAGACAGAAAATCATGATTTTCATGACCATAAAGTTAGAGAAATTTGATTATGCTCAACACTAGATGGTATGGAACCTTTTGCTTTAGTAACCGTGTGTTCAGATGACCAAATAAAAACAATGTTGCTTTATTAATGGTGGTCAAGCTTGGGGGAGAGACGAGGAGAAGATTGGGAACCAGGGAAAAGCAAAATGCACCTCGAACTGAAAAGCGTCACTGCGGCAGGATTTGTTCTACGCAATCCCCTTCCAGCCAAGGAAATCAATGAGATGGCTATTTTGATAATATGAAAAACTTTACTGTATTTCAAGTTTATTTTGAAGGAGGATGTTCATTTTCAGGAATACCTTGTAAAAAGATATTCGGACTCGGACAAGTCGATTAAAATATTTTGCGAGTCCGATGTCTGAGTCCGAGTCAAGTCGAAGTCAAATGCCAGTGAGTCCAAGTCAAGTACGAGGCAAGAAAAAACTATGTTGAGTCCGGATCGCCCTGATTGTAAGTGGAGTAGTCTGTTCCAAACACTCGTTTGCGTGGTGGAGCTGGCACCCCAGTGTAGGTAAGCAGGGTGGCAAGGAGTGCAGAAGAGGGATTCCAGCAACCAGGTTTTGGTGAAACTTGGCGGAGGTTGAACCGAGTGCCTGATCAATCCATTTCAAAGAAGCAGGGAAGAGAAATTCCAGTTTGGTCACCGTGGTAACAGATGCTATGAATTAGCTGCATCCCAGCTCAGGAAAATACGACTCATCCATTTCGCCGCAATCCCATTGATATGCTGGCATTCCCACATTAGTTTCAGATCGAACAGAATTGCTTTGCTTTAAAGACAGTCCGTTATCTTTATATTATTCTCCAGCCATATATCTCGATTTCATACATCGCAGACGTGTCTCACGCATTTCTTTGTTTGTTTTTGCAAATGGGAGTGTAGCCGGTGAGAAAAGTCACCCTGACACATGAACGCCTGTTGACTGTAATGGGTAAGACAAATAATCACGCAGATAGCATGAGTGGATAGATGGTGTACAAATCAAGGACACAAATGTAAATAAAACTATGTTCAATAAAGATGTTTTGAAGATTTATTTTCTTGCTGAATGTCAATTACTGTGACTATAGTATGAGGTCCAATCATGTCCGGTAAAATAAGGCCTGCCTTTCTAAATGATATTTTTAGTCTAAATGAAACTGCTTCCTAGGAGACTTTTCAGATGCCAGACTGTGCCATCCATCCATCCATCCATCCATCTTCTACCGCTTATCCGGGGCCGGGTCGCGGGGGCAGCAGCTTAACCCTATGTTGCATACGGGTTACTTCAGTAACCACATTCAAGTTACCAGTTTTAGTTTTTAAATCCACCGCGAGATGTCTCTAGCGTGCGCAACAGCAAAAGCAACATGGCAGCCTCCATGAGGAAAAGGTGAGTGTGAAAGAGGGTCCACAAAATGTTGAATAATTTCTATCCGTGAGATGAAAAGGTCCAAATACCTTATTGTACTTGTGCAGAAGAGTATATAGAACATATAGAACACAATAAATAACAGTTTCTATGTGTTACCTATCAGTACTGCCATGCTTTTTGGCAAGGTAATTGTGTAGTGATTAAGTTATTATGCACACGAAGTACCTGCACTTTGGTTTTCCCAAAATTGTGAATTTATTATGATATTTGGCCATAATCTACCCTAAATTTAAAAACAAACCACAATTGAATAACTCCTGCAGAAGCCATGCAACATAGGGTTAAGCAGGGAAGCCCAGACTTCCCTCTCCCTAGCTACTTCTTCTAGCTCTCCCCGGGGGATCCCGAGGCGTTCCCAGGCCAGCTGGGTGACATAGTCTCTCCAACGTGTCCTGGGTCGTCCTCGGGGTCTCGTCCCGGTGGACATGCCCAGAACACTTTACTAGGGAGGCGCTCAGGAGGCATCCGAATCAGATGCCCAAGCCACCTCATCTGGCTCCTCTCGATGTGGAGGAGAAGCGGCTCTACTTTGAGCCCCTCACGGATGACCGAGCTTCTCACCTTATCTCTAAGGGAGAGCCCGAACACCCTGTGGAGAAAACTGATTTGGCTGCTTGTATCCGGGATCTCGTTCTTTCGGTCACGACCCATAGCTCGTGACCATAGATGAGGGTTGGAACGTAGATCGGCCGGTAAATTGAGAGCTTCGCCAGACTGTGCATGACATGAAATTCAGATGTTATTCCAAATATACTGTATTCTGATTTGCTGTACTTTAAAGTTAATTTAAATGTTGAGTCAGCGCATCAAATAGTAGTTGCAGTGAAACTTCAGTGTTCACCCATACATCAATTGCTTTCTTTTCGTTTGCTCTTGCAGCAAGCAGCGTTCTGGTACTATTTTGGATTTTTTTTAAACGAATATCTATTTTTTCTATCACTACATGCCCGGATTATTGCCTCCAATTCCAAGGCCAAGTAGGAATTAATTAGAGACGTTTCTATCAGTTTCCATGGGGAATCAACACATTAGGTCTCCAGTGATTATGTGTTTTGATGTTTTGTTGTGGTCTTAGCTTCAAGTGAGAATACTTCAACTTGATTAAAACAGTTATACATATCACCTATTCTGCCTCCGAATGATCAGTTTTGGAGTCGTTAAGACAGGTTTACATGAAAAGCATGTTGAACCTGCTGGCTGGAATACCCTCTCAAAGTCTTTAAAATGTTTTTATTTACACACACCAGAAGGGATTGGAGGGGGGTTTGAGAAAAAAAAAGGCACACAATGCACGTGTAATTATCAAAACACAAAATGAACAAAGTCCCAAATATGTAAGGGTCAAAGCACCAAGGACTAAACTTTCTATGACAGGAAACAGAACATGACTAGATTTACGTAGCAACAATAACAGAAACAGGCTGTGTGCAAATTCACAGGCTGTTTCCTACAGAGACCGCATTTTCGTCCGCATTTTTTGCACGCATAACATCTCTTCCAGCACAACTCAAGAAAGAGTCGAGTATGACAATTCGCAGGCTGGGTCGTTCGATGCCTTCAAAGGCTCCTCCTACTCATGTAGCCTTCGTGGACTGCATAAACGGTGGTGAATTTGGACAAGCGAAATGTGAATTTTGAGCCGAGTCACCCGGCGATGTCACTTGGCTGAAAATGCGGCCTTCGGAAGGAAGCAGCCTGTGAATTCTCACAGAACCACAGACTGAAATAAGCCATGTGGGAAATAAATACATCCAAAGAAACACTACAACAAGGCAAATATGGACAACTCTGGTTGGTCAACACAATGAACAGGGCTGACGAGAGTAGATGGAAATAAAAAGCTAATGGGCAAGACGTGACATGAACATAGGAAAACCAAACACAACATTACACAAAATCAAATATAATCCAAACTACAAAAACACAGATTGTGATAGTAATCTGTCAAGAGTTAGTACTGTTTTATTGTTTGTACTGTACATTATATAGTATGATGTGAAGTGTGCTCCCTTTCTTGGCCAGATCACATTTAAAAATAGATTATACATAATAAAATTGAGCTTTTGATTGATTTGATTTTGGTGATTATTGCACATGCATGTGTCCTGAAGAGCTACAGTAGTTCACCAAAGTTCTTTAGCAAGCTATTTTAGGATTGAAGATCATAATCTACCACTGGTCTTGCCCCCTTTCTGTTCAGTGAAGTCCTATTCACACTTTACGGTTATCGCAGCAACCTCTCACAAGTAAAGTAACTCTCTGAAGAACTAAGAAGAATACAATTGATAAACCAGGTTGGCCATGAGGCAGCAGTGGCAATTCACACTCCATAAAGCACTCATCTTTTAATTTGAAAGTTGATATACTGTACTGAGCCTCCAGGAAAATATATTATGGGGGATTGAGGGCATGATAATTCATATTGAGGTAAAAGGCCAAAAGACCACATGCACTTGCACAAAACGACAAACGACAAAATGTTTCGCAAAGTCCTCCTTTTGAAAAGTAACAATTGCTATTTCTGGACCAGGATCCTCAGCCGACTGTATGTGTTCTGTATTCCAACAGATACATTTCTACAATATTTGTTTCACAATGTAAAATCTGTGTCACGTATAATTTCTTGCAGGGATTAGATCTAAGTGAAACACAAGCAGCTGGATAAGGTCTGAGCCATTCATAACATTGGAAATTTAAGAACAAATGTGGTGACGGGACTCCCGAGGGAAGGAAAAAGCAAACAAACTTGAGGGAATTAACAAATTTTGCTCAACAATTGGAAAAGAAAATAACTTAGAGCATCGCCTCAAGCCGGAGGACCCCGGCCACCACGGCACCTAGCTCAGCATCAACCAGAGGAAGTTGCCAGGCCTGTTGAAGGCTTGGAGGTAATTAATCATTTGAACCTGAAGCCTGTCAGGACACCACTCACTCCGTCTGCCTCCCTGCACTGATTTTCCTGTCAATTAGACGTCGAGACAATTCTGCAACCTCTCACTCTATCTTTTGGGCTCTGCCGCTCCAAATGGCCATCTGTAATTGTTTAAAAGTTTGAACTGTTCACGGTTCATCATTCTTGACTCTGGCTGTTTTTCCTCAGAATGGAGAGTGTGAGGAAATTGATTAAGAATAAAGTAGTTACAGATTCATAGCTAGAATATATATATATATATATATATATATATATATATATATATATATATATATATATATATATATATATATATATATATATATATATATATATACTGTATATATAACGCACAACACAATGCATTACAGTTACATTTCACGTTGATCTTTTATCTAATGGTACACCAAATCTGCATAAATCTCACTCATAGAGCAATGTCATATATGTCAACTTTAACTTTAACTCATAAACGTAAAATTACATTTGCAAAAATCCGATAACTTAGTGCAAAAAATGTAAAACTGTGTTTGGGGTGGGGTTTAAAAAAAATCATAATAAAGGGCTATGCGCAGCTTCTGAGTTAGTATCAAGGCTTTGGGAATGATTTCGGTATGATAAAGCATCACTTTTTGGCAAAGGTGGCGTTGATCCACACATCGTGTGTGTGTGTGTGTGTGTGTGTGTGTGTGTGTGTGTGTGTGTGTGTGTGTGTGTGTGTGTGTGTGTGTACAGTACGGCGAGCCCACATGGTAAGGTGGCATACGAAAGCAATGTGGTCGTGAGAACAAGTTCAACCTTCATGAAGTTCCTGGAAAGTAGGACTTCCGATTTTCGCTTTGTTGAATGACCCTCATATGTTTCCCCTTTCTTCCTCAAGTTACTTTGCCCTCTTGCATTGTTGCTCCCTGAAGTCTTTGCTTCCCTCAAATCTCCATGCATCCATCGTCCATCTTCCTCCACAGAGCCTGTCTATACTACTTGCTGCTGCGTTGGGTTTGCCAAGAACAGATGTCTGAGAGAGAGAGAGAGAGAGAGAGAGAGAGAGTTAAGAGAGTAGGTTAACTGCTAACTCCATTTACAAGCAAAAAATACCATTCAGAGAACCTTAAACTGTGATTCTACAGCATTTCGGCTAGATTATTACATTCACTAAGCACTGATGTAATTTATTTTAATACAAAAATGTATTTAATTCTTTTTCTATAGAAATGTGTAGAATGTTTCTGTTTCCGCTTTGAATGGCTGTGATTCTTAACCACAGTGGGAGAAGGTGGTGGGGTGAGGGGATGACAGTTTTGGGGGTTGGGGGGGTTAACTTCACATTTATTCACACTGGAGCCATACTCATAAACAATATACTTTCCACTCCCTTGAGCCTGAATCTTGAAGCTGCTTCACGAATGAGTAATCAAGAAAATTGCTGAATATGATAAGAGTGAGAAACAAAACCAAAAAATGCCTGCCTTTGTTGAACAAACCGGCGACCCACGTAACCTGGGTTCCTCCCAGCAGATTATCATGGGCACCGTGTGATTAAGACCAGACTTATTTGCATAATGATTTCCCATCCTGCCTTTTCTCCCCTTCCATCCTGCCATCATACCCCCTTTCCCTCCCTCTTTCTCTTCTTCACTGGGCTTCATGTTGTTAGCCACAAGCTCCCAGTGCTCCTCAAGTACTTTAAGCTTGTTAATAATCATTATGGGTGTGCAATGAACTGTGGGAAAGGAATAATTACCTCACCTGAGCCAAAGCAAATTAACCCCTTTTCATTTTTCTCCCTTCTTTTACCATTGTTGGTTACCCATTCCATGTCCCCATCCACCCACTTGCACATATGCACACACAGACATATCTTCCACTGGGGACCTATTAGGGTTGTCTGTTTTTAAGTGTTGAAATAATAAATGGCTGCACACTGAATTTGCTCGGTGCCAACCTAGTCACACAAATGCTAAAAGGTGTGCTGCTTTGTGGAAAGCACGATATCCACAGTTATAAGAGTGTGCTATACAGTATTACGATTTACGAAATGCAAAAAAGGTATATACACGTATATATTCATTCAGATGTAGTATTTCATCAAATGAGAATAAGCACACAAAATGTATTCAAATATGCTTTTATAAGGGTTACAAAATGAAAGTGGAATTTACAAAAGGTTCTGAAACATTTATTTTACCCAATCATGGCCTATTTAATATTATGCACAGTGTTCTTAAAACAACATACAGTACATTTGTGAGTGTCTTCCTGAAATGTATGCAATTATAACAGAAGAATGAATTTGTTCGTAAAAACCGTTGGTGAATGAGGCCAATTGTTCTTAAATTATGGTTATTGTGTTAGTCATAATGCACATGGCTTTTGACCATTAATACAGAAATGTAGTAACATTTGACAGATTAATTACAAAAAAATAGTAATGATTCTTTTTTTTAACATACATCTGTATGTATCCATCCATCCATCTATCCATCCATCCATTTTCTGATCCGCTTTATCCTCACAAGGGTTGCGGGGGGTGCTGGAGCCTGTTCCAGCTGTCTTCAGGCAGTAGGCGGGGGACACCCTGAACTAGTAGGCAGCCAATCGCAGGGCACACAGAGACGAACAACCATTCGGGCTCACACTCACACCAACGGGCAAATTAGAGTGCTCAATCAGCCTACCATGCATGTTTTTGGAACCTGGGAGGAAACCGGAGTACTCGGAGAAAACCCATGCAAGAACGGGGAGAACATGCAAACTCCACAAAGGAATCGAACCCACGATCTCTGCACTGGGAGGTGACACACTAACCACTCTCCTACAGTTATCTATTCAACCTTCATTTGACCAGCGAAGGCAATTGAGAACACATTCTTACTTGCAATGCCGCCCTGGCAACATAGAGCAGAGAAAATCAAGCAAAATAAAGGCAAATAAGATGAAGACTAGACAACGAATGCTACAATGTGATAAAACATTACATCATAGCACTTGGTGATTAGTAGGTTCAATGCAGGCTAGTGCATTAATCATGTAGACTATTGCTTACAAATCTTTTCAACAATGATGTTGAGAGGAATGAGGTGAGTTTTATTATTTGTTGCGGGGTGTTCCTGCCGTTTGAGGAAGAAAATGGAATAGAAGCTCGACCAAAAGTAGTTCCGACTTTGGGAACGAAGAGGTTCCCAACTGCTGCAAGGTAGTGTGTGGTGGTGGTGGTATGAATGGCAAGCAGTGACCAAAGATAGGTGGGGTCTTGCCAATGAGTGTTTTATAGATAAACATGGAGCAATCAATTTATCTGTGGGTGTGAAGAGAGGGCCAATTGACCAGGGTCACCACATGGTTCACATCGAAGGGAGCAAAGCAGATGGCAGAGTGCAATATGGCATCTAGCTTGAAAAGGACAATTTTTGAAGGCGTTCTCCAAAAGTACATCTCCATACATTTTTCCTTAAGGCAATGCATAATAACACTTCGTTTTTAGATGTTCTGTTTTCATTAATGAGTGTTAAGAGAAATCATGGTACATCGTCTGTGAATGATCACTTGAAAGGTATCAGTTCAGATCCCCAAGCACTGTTGAGATTTACTTCATCAATGCACTGAACTCCCAACTTTTGGCCATTTGAGCACATGGGATATATGTCACAACCCAATATAAACCCACTCCCAAATAAATATTCATTTGACAAAAACATACATACTGTCAAAATATCAATTTCAACGACTAACCACTGCTGTTTCTCAGGTCGTGTTTATCCCTGTATTATTTAGCAAGAAGACATCCTCATGCAGACACGCTTCAAGCATGCATGAAGCATGTCAAGCCTCAGCCTATCAACCTTATCTCAAACTAACTCCTTTTCCTTTTCCCACGTTCTTCTCCCAAGCAATTCCGTGTTGTTTCACAGGCTGAAGTCCATGTTTTGTTTTGTTTTCAACTCTCTTTGTTTTTAATTGCAATGATGGAGGTCAATTAATTTCCCTCCCCCTATTTCTATCTGCAGCCCGCACAGCTGTGCCGTCGTGTTTGTTAGCGCATCTCTTCATGAGCCCTAATGCCACATCACTTCAAATGGATTAATCGAGCCACTTTGTTGTTTAATCTCGCCTTGGCAGAACTGGTGGGTGGGCGGATGGTTGAAGGAGGGGTGTGATCAGAGATGCACAGGCTTGTCTGTTTTTGTTTTGGACAGACACACTGACAAGCAGACAAAGCTCTGCGTAGGCAAAGGGAAGGGTCAAATGATCACAAAGATGCATTGAGCCTAGAGTGCAGACAGTTTAGCAAAGATAAGTACTGAATTTGTGTTGAAAATGTTTCCTGGACATTTTAAAAACATCATTTTAAAATAATGTTAATATAGTTACACTTTCGGATTGCAATTTCAACATTGTTCAACATTTCTGGACATTCGATCAAACGAAAGCAACAAGCATTCTCGGTTAAACCGCTTGTCCTCACATTCATCCATATGAAGAATTTAAAGATAGACTCTAAATTTTAAAGGCTTCAATTAACCCAATATAGATGTTTTTGAAATGTGGGAGGAAACTGGAATACCCAGAGAAAAGCCAAACAAGCATGAGGAGAACATGCAAATTTCACACAGGGGCTCAAACCCACGACCTATGACTAGCGAGGCAGTCATGCTAACCAGTTGGTCACCGTGCCGCCTGACATTTGAAAAAAAAAAAATAGAGTCCCAACTTAATAGGACCAAATTCAGTTGAAGACAGACAGTACATGAAAAGGAACACTCCACACTGAATTGTGGCCACATAGATCAGGGGTGTCAAACTCAGGTCCTGGAGGGCCGCTGTCCTGCATATTTTCCAAGTCTCCCTGTTGCAACACACCTGATTCAAATGAACAAGTTGAATGTCAGGCTTCCGCAGAGCTTCCGGATGATCTGATCATTTAAATCAGGTGTGTTGCAACAGGGAGACTTTGAAAACATGCGGGACAGCGGCCCTCCAGGACCGCAGTTCGACACCTGTGACATAGATTATAGAATGCATTGCATGTTGTAACTAGCCTTCAGGAATTTAGTGAGACAAACAACAATACATCATCATGTAATTTTACACAGTAAATGGCAAATTACAAACCACAATGTTATGCTGAAATTGTGACATCATATATTAATACTTTGCCAATTATTTCTTGTGCAGTATCTTATATTTGCTGAGTAGTGTGGAAAATTGCTGGCCAAGAAAGAGCTAAAAATATATATTTGAACAGATACCTCCTTAGATGAGCTATTACAAAGTAACTCAATTTAAAGAAAGTCAGAGAAAGTTGAAATCAAATCATTTGGAATTTGGTTTGGCAAAGTGCATCCCCTGATTTTGCATCTCACATTACTCGGACCTGCCGTGTTAAAAATCGTTCAAAATGAATAATGTTCACATGTGGTAGGGACAGTTTGTATTCATTGTAGTTTGGTGGTTATAAACATTTATCAGGGTTTTATAAAATAAACAACTAATGTGGAAAAACAAAATTTATTCTCCTGATACATCAGGTCCCAAGAGAGGAAGGAATAAATGATTAACTTCCAACAAATGCTCTTGAAAGTCACACTGAGACTTGAAGCGACAGCTCCTCGAATACTATAAACTAAATGCATCGCTGGAAAACAAATTCCATCTTTTCAATCATTCATCAGTTCATTGCTATTTAAAAGCACTGAATGTCTGCTGTCTACAGTCATCGCCTTCGCTCCTAACCCTACGCCACTTGTTATTTGATATGTTTGCTTTCATTTGACAAATAGTAGATGATTGCTTTCCTAGATCAGCCTGCAATTTGCAGCCACGAGTCAACATTTGGCTTCGTGTGACTTCTCTGTTGTGTGCTCAAACAACGAGATGTACATTAGACATGATAGTCAGGATCAGTACACAATAGACACACCACCGAAGGAACGCAACTTAAACGGGTCAAAGAGTACAAACGACATCAAATTCAAGCCTACAAATAGACATGTGCGTATGACACCAGCTCTCTAGATGCACACGAGCACAATTAAAATGTCCCGTTTGATGTAGTGATCCTTTCATGTTCTGATGACAATTTCGTCATGAGGAGAAAGGCAGCATGGTTCAAACCTTCCGGGTACGAGCGTGTAGACACACACACACAACAACAAAGAAATCCAGCATCGAAGCATTCTCTCTCCCTCTCTCACACACACACACACAAACACACACACAGGCACACCCAAAACGCTTTTCCTACCCTGACCTACTGAGTCAGCTCAAACATCTAAAAACTTGTGGCCTAGGTCTCAGAAAGAAGAAGAGAGACAAAATATGATGCATGAGAAGCAGAAGAAAGCGCAACCAAATCAAAGATTATTTTGAAATGAAATGATAGAACTCAATGCGAAATTCTCCAAAACCATACAAATTACCACACAGTCCTTTTTCATGTGAATCTTGAAAATAAACAGCAGGGCAGTTTTGCTGCCTCAATGTTGGAGCATTTACTTTTTGACATTGCGTGATGCCATTACTCTAGACTCAAAATGAAGTCAAAGAGACAAAATGGAACCTCTAAAGATGAACAACAGCAGTATATACAATGTAAGTTACATGAAGTCTGTCAATACCAGGCGTGGACATCGGACACAGATGCAGAGTTCAGAGTACAAGCGATTTGAAGGCGGCTGAAAAATCAAAATAGGCAAGTCTCCAATGTCTTTCATGCTGGATGCTGGAGCCTATCCCAGCTGTCCTTGGGCAGCAGGTGGGGGACACCCTGAACTGGTTGCCAGCCAATCACAGAGACGGACAATTTCGAGTGTTCCATTAACCTGCCATGCAGTTTTTTGGAATGTCAGGGGGGAAACCGGAGTACCCGGAGAAAACCCACGCAGGCATAGGGAGAACATGCAAACTCCACACAGGAAGGCTAAAGCCGGGATTTAACCCTGCACATCTGCACTGCGAGGCGGACTTGTTTTATAATATTGTAATTTTGTCAACAGACATTTTAGCACATGCCACAGCTCAGTTTTAGCAGACACTCTACGATTGTTTTTCATCTCATCGGCTTTCTGCGCCGTGCTCTTGCAGTCATCCCGACAATATGGACACTGCTAGGGAGAGTCGAAACTGAATTTAACTTTCTTCTTTGCTGTCATGGACTGATGAATATCAAAGCTTTTAGATATGTTATTTAACCCTCTCCACCTTAATGCAATTGTTGGACTTCTGTGAGCTATTTTACGCAAGGGATGGTTCACATTGAGCAAATCATCTTGAGAAGAGAGCTTTGAAAGTCTGGCTGATTCCTGCCATTGATTAACCTTCCCAATTGTGAGTTTTTACATGGTGTGTCCAATAAATTTATGAAATTGTTTGTGTGGTTTTAGTTTAACTAGACTGTGTTTCTTCATTGATGTGACATATAGATGAAGATCGGTCCACATTCCATGACAAATTTATGCAGAATTGCTAATTTCAAAGGCTTTCTTACTTTTTCTTCTAAATGTATATTTTACTACACAGTATAAACAATATTCAATGTATAGAAGAATTTTAAAGTAATGTTCTCACCTGACCCCCAAAAAAAAAACCCCAGTATGTCTTGTATTTTCTCTTGTATTACAACTGCTGTTGGATGTGCGTGGCAAAACATGTGGGTCGTGTACTCGGTGTACTCTGACATTTGTGGTTTTCCCTTCTGTGAAAGCTCGGCTCTGGTGAAGCAGTGAATTAACGGTTTTCAGTTTGCTTCGAAAAGGAACTTTCTCTACTGATAAGGGGAACCACAGGGGGAACAGGCAGGGGGAGTTCAGGTACATTTGAACTTTGGCTACAATTGAGTAAATGCTGCTGCATTTATTAGAAGGGGGTGGGGGGATCATCCTCTCGAAAGGTTAACACATTTTTACAAGGCATCACATGATATAAAATCTCCCTGATGGATACACATAATTTGTATTACAGTTATATAAATGTGAAAAAAATGTCCATATGTCTCAATGCATTGTTCATCTACTGTCACAAAAATCTCGTGGCAAAATACCGTTAATATAGGAAATCAATTAAAAGGAAACTGGGAAAGAGAGAGCTTAATTACTCATGCTCGTGGATAATCCTTTATTACACCAAAACCTGTGGTTAAATTACTAAATGGCCTCCCATAAAGCACCATAACTTTCTAATCTGTTTATAATTACAATTTCAATGATCCTACACATTAACGTACGACCTTCAGGAACTCTGACCCAGTTCTAATTAGTGGTAATATCTGATCATTGCCGTATATGAAACTAGCCATGACCAAACAAATGGACCTCAGGTACAGCTAATTTCTAGAGCAATTACATTTTCGTGTTGAGGGATTTAGCTGATTATCTGCACAATTTCACACAGCTTTCCCTCCTGTATGAGTCGAAATGACATTATGAGAAATCCTTTGATTAAATGATATCCAATGCCAGCAACTGTACTGATGCTCTTTGGATCCATCATGTGAGATTAAAAAGTGGAAATTGTGTTACTTTTTTTTTTTTTTTTGCTTTATTAGGTGTGCAACACAATAAAAGCAAGACAGTAGTGGTGTCACAGTGTTTCTGTTTCAAAAGTTTAGTTTTGTTTTGGGAACACACTGAACAAACACCTACCAAAATATACTTTAATATATAGTGTTCTAGACTGCCCCTCAATGTTGGTATTTTTCCTCTAAAACTTGAGCCACTGGAAGTAAAAATAAATAAATAAAAATAAAAATAAAAAATATATATATGTATAATAAGGAGTAAAAAAAATAATAATAACAATAATAAATCGACTCGTGCTCTTTGCTCCTGAATAGTTTGTTGTTGCTGACAAACCTCTGCTCCACACCTCAGCCTGCTTATCAGTAAGATAGTGAAAATCAATCAAAGTGTGAATATTTTGCATGTCGATTAACAGTGGGCATCCCTAAAATTTCAGTTGAGCGGCTACTGTGCTCATAGTAAAAAATAAATAAATAAATAAATAAAGTTATTCTGAGCCTATTATTAAAATATGTGTGTGTGTGTGTGTGTGTGTGTGTGAGTGTGAGTGTGAGAGTGAGAGAGAGAGATATAAGTGTGTCCCTGCTAAGGATGAACTGCAATAAAATTTCTCAAAATAACATTCCAAAAGTTATTTATCTTTAAAATCAATTGAGCTTTGCTCAGGGACCATACAACCTATTTACGTAGAAAGACTGAGTTTCAACTGAATTTTACATCTGTGTTTGAACACTATTACACCGCCTCTTTTTTTCCCCTTTCCGCTGAGGGAGTCAAAATGCTCCTGCTCTTCCTACTGTATAATTAGATACAATGTATATCATTACATCAACACATTAAGGATACCCCTGTAGGCATCGAATTAAAACGATTAGGAGCTTTGCCAGAGAGGAAGTGAATGTCAGCACAGAGGGTTTGGAGGAAGCTGCCTGTGTGGTCCAAAGACACTGACTCTTCTGTACTCATTAAGCCATTAAAAAGGCACAATGATAGTGTGAAGACAGGTGTAAGCAGTGATTAAAAAGAGGGGTACATTTTCACATCAAGCCATTAGCTGGGGGAAATGTGAGAATTGCTGCCGAGTTGTATGCCTGAAAATGACGAACAAATGACCAAAATATTTATGTCACAAATATTTAACGCTCAGCTTGAGCCTCAGCTGTGATGTTCATCACGTTAACAAATATGCATGTTGCCAGCAGTGTGAGTTCCTCACTAAAAATACACAACGGATACACAAATTTCTCCTGAATAGGAACATGAATGAAGGAATGGTAACACTTAGATTTAGTAATGCATTTCATTGCCATTCTTATCAATCCTGCACAACACAGAGTTGATCAAATGAGAAAAAAATGTGGATTAATTAAAATATCTATTGGAGGCGTATGAACATTAAGAAGAAAATAAGTGTTCAAATAATTCATAAAGTAAAGCAACAAAAGGCAATCTGAATTCCCAACAGGCGACGAGGTTTCTCTGATGCAAAGAGCGAACTTAAAATCCAAATAAAGGACTTTTAGAACTAGAGAGGTTTACCGTAATTAAACCATACTCATAAATTATAGGAATATCATGAATGCAAACATGGGAGAGGAGATTATTTGGTTGGGGGGTATGGGGGTTGGGGGGGGGGAGATTAGTCCAATAAACATTTCACTTATAAATGGGCATTCACTCTAAATCCATTGTGAGTGATAGGGGTGAGAGCGTACGTTTGTGTGTGTGTGTGTGTGTGTGTGTGTGTGTGTGTGTGTGTGTGTGTGTGTGTGTGTGTGTGTGTGTGTGTATTTTCAGCTTGGTGCTCTTGTAAAGAGATAATTCCAAAAAATGCATCTTCATACTGTAAATTGTCATCCCATCCTCCACTCATCGAAATGTGCATTTTTCCAATGCATGAGAGGCCATATTCTAATGAAGGAGGGGAAGACCTTTCACACACACGTCAGGCTATAATGGGGAAAGCTTAGAATAACGTCCGTCTGATTTCCAATGCAAATATTAGCAGTCAAGTTGAGTGTGCGGTGGCAGATTATAGTTTATCCCTCTCACACACCACGGAGTTCTTTTACGCTCCGGCAGCATTTTTGCTTATCAGTGCAATGCAACAATCAACTCTTCTCTCATCCTCCCAGTCTCATGGAGACTTGAAGAGACTTCAAGAGGGACGGGGAGAATGAGATGAAGAAGGTGTGTGTGTGTGTGTGTGTGTGTCTGTGTGTGTGTGTGTGTGTGTGTGTGTGTGTGTGTGTGTGTGTGTGTGTCTGTGTGTCTGTGTGTGTGTGTACCAAATGAGAAACATGAAAAGAATGATCAACATTCAAATGTGGTTGTGATCCTCCCCAAACCTCAGCCACCACCCATTTTTATCCTTCTCCTCCATTTTTTTCAGTGCCTAAATCCTTAAACATCTTAATTGCTGTAAGCTTAACTGTCATGAAGGGAATTACAAAGGCCTCACTGAAGTCTCGCCACCCCCATCCACTAAACTATGATTTTCACTCCTAATAACGCAATACACTATTGTTGATGTAATTACACTGTAGGAGAGGCTGAAGCAGACCCCCTTCCATGTCCCCCTGCTATTCTTGTTAAAGCACAATGGCAGTGTGACTGATGAGTTTGTGCGTAAAACAATAGATTGAGAATAGCAAAGATAATTCATTTGGCCCACTGAGTTTTCTCCTATTTTATCGCGGGGAAACATTTTCTTCCAGGTGTAATTTTCTCCTCGCCTTCAAATGGTCAGTTAAAACAAAAACAAAAAACGAACATCTGGGTGTCCTCTAAATTCATGAATTTGTTCATGTAATATTCCATATGTTTTGGAAATGTAAAGCAACTCAAAAAGGACCGAGCCTTTTTCATAACAAACGTTCTTTGAAATCCAATGCGTGCACTTTACCAATGCTTTGACGTTTACAATGGCAGTAGTGGGTCATTTGTAGAGGTCATTGAAGGTGTCAAAAAGTAGACAGCATACTGAACTCAAGCTCATGCTAAACTCCAGCAGTTCCAATTATTTTTACAGAGATACACCTGTGACTGTAAGTACTGACGTGTGGTCTACAGCAGGGGTCGGTAACTCGTGGCTCCGGTGTCGTTACGTTGCGGCTCTGCGTGGCTTTGGAAAATAAATTAGAAGTGTATGTTATTTGTCTCAAAAACATGTATCACTTGTGTTCTGTTCTTTCACTGTACCCGCGGTAGCAGTGTTGCTATAGAAATACTGTCGAGATGAAAAAGAAATGTTGAGGAGGTCTGTAATGGCGACTATAGTGAGTTGTGGGTGAAGTCTGCAAATTCAACCACCAATTGTGGCCGCTTGGGAAATAGTCAGATATGGGAAGCCGTTCATAGACGGAGAATACACGAAAGAGGCATTCATTAAGATTTCATAAGCAACACACTATTTTACAAGTCAATCCATACATTTTCCTACATTATCCTCACAAGGTTCGTGGTGCTGGAGCCTATCTCAGCCATCTTTGGGCAGTAGGCTGGGGACACCCTGTACCGGTTGCCAGCCAATCGCAGTATTTTACAAGTGTAATATATATATTTAAATATAACTTCCAGCATTAATAACTTTCCATAGCATGTGGCTCAAGATAATAAAACTCATGCTGTGTTAAATGCGCTTTGAATTAACAATTATGGTGACAAATGAGCAGCTTCAAGCAAGAACACAACTCATTATGTGACAAACTAACTCTTAACCTTTAAGGAAGGGTAGAATAGAGAGCAAACAAAAACTGCCACCCTTACGAAGGGAAGTTAACACAAGTGGACGCGAGGAACATTTTACACAGAAGCAAAAATACTACTTGTGCCACAACAAAATACGCACAGCAAAAATAATCTTAGGAATCTTTTGTTTTTGTGATGTTTGTGTTTAGATTACATTTGGTTTTGTTCCCTCATGTGGCCTTTTTGTCGTCACCTGTTCTCGTCATGCGGGTCCCTTGTGTTGAACCAATCAGCTCCCTCAACCCCCATTTCTGTTCGGTCTTGTCCAGGTGTTTCTCGTTGCTCGTCACTTTGCTTGTATTTAGTTTCCTGAGTTCTGGCAGTCTCCTTCGGATCATTGTGCTGCTGTTATGTTGTGTGTTCCTGTCATGTTTTGATTCTGTCATAGGCTTTTTGTTTTGTTTGTTTCTTTGTTTTAATATGGTTTCAGGACTTTGTTTGTGTATTTGTGTTTGTTTTTCCCAGTATAGTCCTGCAAGTATTTTTCTTGTTAATATGTTTTGTTCAGTCCACCCTGCTTTATGGGTCCTCTACCATCACACAAAACTTGACAGTTTTGGCGACTTGATTTCCTTTTTCAACGACCACTTCATTGGTCATGTTTTCAGCATGAACATTTGAGTAGGTCTGATTACCTAACCAAATGGTTCAATGTGTGCGGATTTGAAAAGATGAGCAATCAAAATTATTAACGTGGAGCTCATTGAAAAATGAATGGACAGCAAACAGCATTTTGGTGTGTGAAAGAGAAGCATCTTTAAAACCCAAGGAGTGAAGCTGGGTAGGGGGGGTTGCTTATAGTCCCAACTTTATGGTACTTAAATATAAATAACCTTAATACAGAACAATGATATCAAGCAGATATCATGTTGATGAGCTTTCATAAACAATGATTACATACACAGTAATGAAGTCAATTTCTTCAACTCTGAGCCTTAATGCATCTGACGTGCTTGCAGTCAACAACAGAGTCGGTGATTCATAAAAGCAGGGGGCACTAATTTTATTCAGTAATGCACACTCAACAAAGAGCAGGTTGCTCCACTTCTATTTAATTGCAACACTAAAGACCAGAGTGCTCCGTGAACACAGAGCATGAAGTGGTAGCACAGCCAATTAGAAGCTGCTTGAGGTCAAGTCAAGGCCTGAGGGAGTAGAGGAAACAATAAATTATTTGGAGAGTAAAAAGCAAAGTGTTGCCCAGTACAAAATGTATCGCGTTGTTTTAAGTCTTGACAAGTTATTTTCCCAATGAATAATACATGTGAAATTGTGCTACAACATGCATTGCCCAGTGAGGTGGAGATAATCTCTCAACAATGGTGTGTATGACAGAACACAGCAAGAGATGGTTGCCGGATGGAGAGCTGAAGTGTACCCTGTCACATCGCCCAAGCTGCCGTTACTGAAATACAACAAGTGACGTGGGCTGTGGCAATTTTTTTCATGATTGTGGTTACATTTGCGGTGGTTCAGAGTCAAAATATAGGATAGGATTGCAAAGTTCAATATCACATAGATAGTCAAACTAAGTACGGTATGTTTATAAGGGTGTCATCTTTTTTGAACACATAGGTTTCGGAGATGTCATTATTTGACAACAATGTAATCCACCATAGCAACATAAATGTAAGCATTACACTTAAAGGCAGTATTTGCATTTTATGATAACTTTTTAAAATATTTATGATAACTGATATAAAAGTAAACTGTAACATAATTTTTTTGGCGTGCATTTTTAATCCATTTTGGACAGTAATCTATGGCAATTGTCAAGCCAGGAAGAATAAGTGAACGTGGGACGCAGCTTTTGTGTTTGAAGTTGTATGCTCTGAGAGTAAACATTTCCAATTGGCTATAGAGCGAGGAACCTTCCCTCAGCGGCATGCATATCCTTTTCAAACAAAATCCAGTCATGTACAGCCATTTGCAGTCGTCTACTTTTCCCTATTTTTGTTTTCCAAAACATTAGTAGTGCAAACTGTAATGCGTGCAAATGCCATGCATCAAGCAGGCTCTCCCTCGTTTCTTTTCTTTCCCCTCACGCTTTCTTCCGCTTGCTTTATTCGGAAGGAGGGGAGAAAATCATACGGTCAGGCTTGTGCAAAGCCAGCAAATAATGGGATCAAATTCCATTCTCTTCCGCCTATCAAAGTTTTACACAAAAGCTTCCAGTTTCAATACCCAGGAAATTCGAAAGACTTCTAAACACAGATCAACTTCCTTTGACAGCAACACAATGTGTATGTTTTAGCGTCTTGCCTCTGAAGCCCCATCACAGCCTATGATATCGACATTGACTTACCTAAACATTCTGCCAACCAGCTTGGACACAAGTTAAAGAACTGGGGGTTAGTTTACACAGTACAAACGAACTCGATTGAGATAAGACACATGTTAAGCAAGGGACATCTGTTTTGCAAGCTCTGATGGGCTTTGTAGATTTCTCAGCTAAAGTCGCTTTGTTCCTGAGTGTAAAACAAAAATGAGCAGCGCGCGGAAATTCTAAATTGTGCCGGCTGCAAAATGAAAGCAGTTCAAAAGCGCAGTTACCTGTATTGTTTGTGTAGCATATCAAAACCTGCTAATATCGTGTGCGCCTAAATTGATTTGTGGGGTGAATTGTGTCGATAAACCCGCCTTAAGCATGATGATTTGAATTTTTTTCACAGGTTCCAATTCAGTGGTGATGCTTTATTAATGCTGTGCTGAGCTTGCATAACCAAAGTGTGCTCTTCCTTCCTAACTGTGGCAATGTGTGCGGTCAAGGACATGTGCAGAGACACACCGCAAAAACACATTCAAACATCCGGCATTTGCATTATTTTGACTCCTGAGCTTTAAATCCAAAAATCATCTGCTAAACTTTAAAGAAGTGCAACCACTTGCATGAAAATCAAATCTAAAAGCTCCCATTCAGCAAGACATGCACTTTATGATGCCATCTATACATCATGGCTCCGCTCTTTACTCTTGCACCCTGCATTGGGAAGCCAACATCTCCCGGGGTCAAAGTGGGAGAGGGCTTCCCAGTCGGAGACCTCTTGATTGCGTGCGACCTGATGGGGTTGATTAATCTGCTGCATGTATGGTTTGTCTTCTACAGTTGAGTGAACAACTTCATTTCGACCGATGAGTTCACTTTCAGGTCAGGGCCGTCCTCATCTGTGACATTAGACGCGCCGCGCCATGTGAATTAATTCCTTTCACGGTAAAAACAACAGCGACGTTGTACTGCAGGGAACTGACTTAGGAGACATATTGCAATTACAATCACACAACAGAAAGCGAACGTGTTGAAGTAGTAGTTAATATGTGGGCATAGATAGTTTTTTTTTTGTGCACACCTGGCTTTGGTTAATGAAGGACAAGTACAAACAACGAAGGCTTTTTCCTCAAACCCAAAAAGTGACTGATGATAGTTTGAGGTTCACTTCTCTGTATTTCATAGCACTAGGAAATTGAAATTTTAACACAAATTGGTGAGCTGCAAAACCGTTTTTTCACAAAACGTGGTAATGGTAATGTGGAGTCAACTACAAGCAATGTAATGCGTTGACTTTGAGATTGTCTGCTCTGAAGCTCAGCCTCCATTTGCATTTCATATTTCCGTCACTAAATCAAAGAAAGATGAGTTTGTTTTTGGTTGATTTCTGCATGATTTTCCATCTGTTACCCTCCATATGAATAGTATATCTGAAGAGGCATTCACCTACCGTACTTTCTTTCTAATTCACTACTATTTATCTGCCTTCCCACCTCCATCCCTTCCTTCACTTTTCCTGTTTGCAGTCAATCATGAAAACATAGTCATATACTTTCCATTTCAGATCCATTTTATCCTCAAAAGGGTCACGGGGATGCTCGAAGCTATCCTAGCTGTCTTTGGGCAGTAGGCGGCGGACACCCTGAACCGGTTGCCAGCCAATCGCAGGGCACACACAGAGACAAACAACCATCCACACTCACAGGAGGGACAATTTAGAGTGTGCAATCAGCCTTCCATGCATGTTTTGGAATGTGGGAGGAAACCGAATACCGGAGAAAGCCCACGCAGGCACGGGAAGAACATGCGAACTCCACACAGGAAGGCCAGAGCCGGATTGAACCCATGACCTCTGCACTGTGATGTCGATGCGCTAACCACTCGACACCGGGCTGCCGCACTATGAACAAAGTAACTTAAATACTACTTGCACTATGAGCAAAAATCATGGCATGAACAAGAGTGGAAAGAACTAGCATCTAGAAAATTAGGACTTGGTACGGGAGTCGTGAGCAAGGTGAATAATCTGACAGCAAGTAGTCGGAGTTGCTGTCCTGAAATAGTCCACTAATTGCTATTCATGACAGGTGTGCCTCTGGAGGGAACACCCTCCACTCCATGACAGATGGATGCATGCATGGAGGGATGGATGAAATGCATCAGGAATTGGAACAAATCTGTAAATATGTGAATCTGGAGGTGACAAATTGGTAACTGTGGCTCGACTGTACATTTATTAATAATAAGAATCAGAATCATAATAAACATGAAAAGATTACATATGCATTTCCAAAGCCTCCCAAGTCAAATTAACTCAAAATAGTTTTCTTTTCAGGTTTTCAATGAGTGGAAAAAACACAAGGCGGTCAAGAAGCAAGATGAAGTGGACATATTGTATGTTGTAATGATTTAAAATGTGAAAATGACATTAAATTCAGGTTATAAAAGGTACAATCTTCATTATCAAATGGCTTGCCATGCACTAGTTTTCGGAGAAGAAAGCTGGCTCAATTATTACCATGCTTTTTCCCATCTTATTGTTTTGAGTGTTTTTCATACAAATATTTACTGTATTCCTGAGTTACTTCATTGCCATAGAGTAGGGATAGACTATGGCATTTTCAGTTCTGGGGTACAAATCCAGGGTATGTCGTCATGGTGATTATGGGCCTGCGTCATGAACAGAGGACATCTGTACAGTTTCTCACTTTGCCCTCACCCAAACCATTCATAAATAATTGTATTTACTGGTCATGCTCTCTGCAACTCTCCCGGCCCTCTGCCTTATATTGAACTAAAGTCTGCAAATGGGTAACTCAGGTTTATTTCTTTTTGGGCACCTTGGAGTCACGGGAGGAATTACCTTGTTGGCTCAAAGTGCAAACATTTTTCTTTCAGATCTGCTCTCTTTGCCCCCACTCGCTTTTTTTAACTGTGTTTTCTAAACTCTGACTTTCTGGGAACAGTTTTCTCTCTTTCTCCTTCATGTGTGGTGCTCTTCATGCATTTTTTAAAAGCCGTTACAATGTTCCACCATGCACACTCAAACACATGGACTTCACCCGTTGATGCTTTCAGCCACCTCAGCACCTGAATGTCAGTTACGGAAAGCATAAGGTGCACGGACTTGCCCCCATTTGTAAACAAGGTTGGATGACAAGACTGCATTAATGTCAGTTCTGCGTAAATTCACTGTTAGGAAAGACTTGTGGAACCACAACCCTTTGATGAAACCATCATCTATCAATAATTTATCACAAATTTGCTCAACTGTATGGGCATCTCAGCTGGTTTGTCAGCACAACAGAAATGTGGCAAATCAAAGGTGAAAGACAATAAGAAAAAGAATTGCATTTATTAAACATGAAAATGTTGCAATGCCTGCAATTGGCTGGCGACCATTTCAGGGTGTACCCTGCCTCTCGCCAAAAATGGATAAGCGGTTAAGAGAATGGATGGATGTATGGGTGGATGGATGGTTAAAATATTGCAATGCGCTATAGCCCACGTAAGTCAGATATGCACATTTCTGACTGAGTGTATTCTCCTATCCTTGTAGGTTTGTCATTTTTGCACCCTAATATGCACTCTGGGTGGAGCAACCCTAAAATGTGTACGTCCCCTCTCAAAACGGGCCCTGAAATGGTCACCAGACAATTGCATGGCATTCTCTGAATCTTTGGATAATATTACGTACCATACTATACATGATGAAGGATTCCACGATTTCAACAACTACAGACATCGTAATGGCACAGTGATAAGTTAGATATTCATTCATTTTTGGTTTATTTATTTGTTTCTATACTGTATATCAAAATGATTCGCCCAGATTATGGAACACTGCCTTACTATAGAACCTTTTTTTGTTGATGGACCTCCAAACATGGACAGAATCCTGATTAAATTACTTTTTGTCTGTATTTTCAAGTGTATTTCAATGACATTCTCAGACAAACTCCAAGCTCCTTTATATACTTTAGTGAGTCACACCACTTTAGTAGTTGTGCACAAATTCCTAGGTTACGCACGGTGTTTGTGTCAGAAGTCTGGACAGGAGAATGCGCATAGATGGAAAGTGAGCAAATCCGGGTGCGTGGAAAAAGTCTTGCATGCGAACTGGAAAATACAGCCCTATAATAGCACATTTTGACATGACCAGAGGAAGGATGGGCTACAGAAGACTGGAGAAGAAGGGATCTGCTGTGTGAAAAGCAGCTTTGTACAAGCACCTCCAATTTGTTCTTTTGTTGTTATTTAGCTTCATATAAGTGGAAAAAAAATTGCTTTGGCCATCATCGTGTGGTTTTGCCTGCTAATCCCCACGAATTCTTGCTCAGCTTTGAGGCTGAAAGTGTGTGTGTTTGCATGTCCACATGTTGTGGCACTACTCGCGTGTACGGTCAAAGTGTAAATCCTTGCCAGGACAGCAATCCGGTCTAAAAACACAACTCCAAATCCTTTAACCTTCAGAACAAGAGGGGGTGGAAAGCAAGCGAGCGGTCGTCACATGGGGCGAGAAGAGGGAGAGAAACAGACACACCACTAAGACCCCAACCACCCAACCAGACCAGGAGGCCACTGATAGTCATTCACCCCCATCCTCCTCAAGGCAGGAAAATGGATTTCTATTCCTTGTGGCCAGATATCGCTGCTCATGGTTCATAGCCCCCTTTCAGGGCCTGCAGTTAACATCGCAAACTGATGTCAGGATGCAAACACTGATCAGAGCGGGGAGATGGTTCCTGATGGCCTTGCAATCCTGCCAAAGCTGTGATGACTGCTTTGCTGATAGCATCGCAGTAAATTCTATCACTGTCACTCTCTGTTTCTATCCTGAAGCGCTGCGATGATGTGTTGGCACCTGTGTATATTTGTGTGCTTTTTCCAGTTGTCTGTGACTGACAAGATAGTTGATGGCTTTGTGGTGGCTTATTATGTGTTTCTGAAACAAAAACAAGAAGAATCAAGGTTAGAGTAACACGTATGACCACTTAACATTTGTATCAAAATATCTGCATGTTTAAAGATAACTGCTGAAAACCTGCAAAGGATGAGAACTATATGACAACTGAATTGTTGAGTTATAGCCTTAAACTGCAGACTTTCATTTGCCGTGGTGCCGTAAAATTTCAATGACTGGGACAGTTACCGTCTTTTCCTCCCGTATCAGCTAGCTCCCATCAGCGTCTGGCTTGATGGCTCAGGTAGATAACTCTCTGCCAGACTTCCATGCTGTGATTATTGTGCTCCACCTCTGACTCTTTTCTATCTACCAAGTGGTGGTTGATCTCGCCCCCCTTTCTACCATTCATGGCGCCTCTTAGTTTTATTGTTTCTCTTTTGGATAGACCGTAAAGCATCTTCGGGTATCCAGAAATGCTCTCTTCTCTTCTATACTTTACGTTTGCTTGAACCACAGCTAAGTCATGACGCAGGTGAACTAACGCTATTTAGGAATATATGATCCACATGCAGGCAGACAGATTCCGAGCACCGTGGAACTGTGGATGTCATCGTATTTCCTTCATAAATATGACAACAGCATGCATTTAAGCCTCTCAATCACAGTAGAAATCAGTTTATTTAAGGCATTGTTATTATTATTATCATCTTTGTGATATTTTCAAAATCCTCATCCTGATGATGTCACAGCTTCGGGGATGCAGGTGTGGGTGGGGGTGCTAATACATACCTATTATTGGGATGGAAGGTGGTTTCCAAGTGATCTGTGATCACCCTGGCCTACACATCATCTGCCCCTGGAGGTCTGATTGCATTTCCTCATAAATGTACTTTGCGCATTCGATCTCCTGTACAGACTCCAGCAAATCAGTTTCTGCTTCCGCCATGTCAAGGCCTCTCCTATGCCGATTTCAAAGGGAATGAGAGGGGCCGCTTTGATTGGATGTCAATCAAGTTAGTGTTCACAACCACAAACTACCAACACTTTAGCCTGCCCCTCCGCACAGTTATAGCGCAATTCGCACCAGACCTTTGCACAGGAAATAGACACAGAGCAGCATTTAAGTCCTTACTTCATTCCAAGTAGTACCCATTTATGAGGGTGAAGCAAAAACTATGAACTATGATGATTATATTTACCTTTATGAGAGCAAGAGGTGAACTTGGGAGGAAAGAGGGAAAATGAGAATCATTAATTACAACTGTTGATGGTCTTACATGCTTGGAGCAGCACCAAATACTCCAATTTTATGCGTTTGCCAATGCAGATAAAAGGTTCTCCACAAGTCCCAACCATTTACGTTTATCCTTGTTAGCGTATTCACTTTGTGCAATGTTCACTCACAATAAAACCAGATAAACATCATGTCCCGTCCACTGGTGCAGGAGGCTATTCCATCCACTGCATTACATTTCCAGTAGCAGGCAGTTTGCTTCATCCTCCATACCATTAGGGCCATTATTGTTGACAGGATCAATACCTGTGTTTTGGTCCCAGTCTCCCTGCCAGAGATAGCATGTCAGTGCTGACAGACAAATATCAGTGCTCTGCTGTGGAACGGAGGGGAAGTCCAGATACCTTTCTGTTAAGATCATCTAACATGGTATTGATTCGCCTTGTGCTAATCGTACATCAGAGCTGAATAAATGGCTCTGAGGCAAACGTTTCATTGTTCTCGTCTGGGAGCTGTAATAAAAAAAGACATTTCTTTCATTGCTTGTAACTTGGGGCAAGTCACGTAATCGGGCCTTGATGGGAAAAGGTCTGGTTAGATTGAGCTCCGTCAAAGTGTTGTTTGGTAGTTTACTGATGATCACATCCACTCGAGGAGAGAGGTGATAACATGCTGGGTGGTTTATGTTTCAGCACTTGAGTTATATGGTCAATTTTACCCCAATTTTGTTTATAAACAAGATACGATAATTACCTAATATCATGGTATTATTGTATGGGCCCTATTTTCATGGCAGGTGGAAGTGCAGTCCAACTGTGCACATGAGTGGAGCTTTCTTCCTTTTTGTATTTGCTCGACTTTGCCTGGGTAGACCAGGGCGTAATGGGATGTCTGTGCTGTTGTGCGGCCAAACATGGCGGCACACCTCATTTTCATTCAAATCAGGACGGTCAGGGCAGCGTATGCCGGATTGAAAAGAAATAGACTTGCTGGAGTTTACTTGACATTGGCATGTAAACTGCAAAATCTCCTCTTGCAAATGATGTTGTAATTAATTACTTAAAAATAATAAAGTTTAACATACTGTTCACAATAAACAAGCCTCACACACACATACTTGTACTTTGACATATATGCTTATACATATGTTCCTTTCCATGACAATACCACGAAAAACAATAAAAAAATCAAAATGACCGTGAGAACACAGCCAATGTTGTTGCGACCCATTAGCAATCCAATTTAACCCAAAGAACTGTGTTGCTAAAATATAATTTTACATCACAAAATGAGTGAACAAAACCTTTCCAACTATGAACCTTTGTACATCAGCAACCAAAGAGGCTGATGGATTTTTAAGCAGATGGGGAGAGTCTAGCTGGTGTCAATACAATTGGACAGTGCCAAATGTAAAAAAATCACAACCCTTTACCCTGCCACACACAACAATGATTTTCTCCGACAAAAACTGCTGACCGGTGAATTATTCATATGCACGCTATGAATAAATAAAGTAAACAGACCCCACTCTAAGTCAACAAATCTTGGAAGTATTTGCCCATTTAATCATCAAATTTTAACAGAAGCCGCAACACATTTCCTAAGCACTCAGGACTCCTGGGACAGTTGCAAACTTGATCAACTGCCAGTAAGTAGCTGTGCCTGATTTTCATTCTTGTCTCACATCTGATTCCTCATATTAAGGCACAGTGTATCCAGACTGCCTCTTCCTCTGGTCTTGTCTGGCTTTGTTGGGTCCAGAACACATGCTCATCCATTTCCAATTACCACTGTCTTGTATTACTGCAACATATATTATATTATTCACTTTTTGAGACCGATATCTCTCGCTGGGTCACTTGGATCAGCAAACCAGTGTTAAATAAATACAACACCACATATGCCTCTGAGTCTGGTTTTCAATCGTCCCATTCTCTACATGTATATCACCTCCTGTCCCAGATCTTTGATTGCAGATCAATGGCTGTTTGCTTGCTTTCAACATTCAGCATCAGTGAACCGCAACGCCACAAGGGCAAATGTTGAACAGGGAATTTACAGGTTTGCTATCAAGCCCTTTGAAACAATAAAACTGCCAGTGAGCTATTAAACAAACAAGAGAATAAAGTGGTAGTTTGTGGATCAAGATTAACATGCTAGATATAGCATTGAAAGGTGTAATTATTCTTTGCTGACACTAACGTTTAACCTCCAGAGTGAAACAGTGTTTACTACAAATACAGCCTCTTTTAGCTTGCAAATTGGATGTATCATTCTGTTACATTAAAAAAAAAATGCACACAATCTCTACCAGCCACTCTGGTAATAAAAATTCAACAAGTTATTATGAGTCGCTATTTAGGAAAGATGTATGAATAAATAAAAATACAATACAAATACAAACTTGTAATATGAAGCGATGGCACACACAAATATGCGGTGGCAAGGACCACTGCAGAATGGTGTGAGTGCAGGCCAGCGAGGGATGGGAGCAATTGCGCCGAGGCAAGGTATCCTCCGGCGTCTTACTGACGCACGTCAGAAAGACTTCATCAAGATTGTGGTGTCAGTTGAGTTCCTCACCTGATTTGATTGCCAAGGCTATCATTAAAAATTCTTAAAATGTGATTTGCTTTTGAAATGTTTAGAACTGTTTGTAAAATTCAACCCCCAAAAATTACCCCGTTTCACAGCAGACTGCATGATTAAAACAAGTTAAAAAACACATATAAGGAGATGTGGCCATTAACACAAAAGTAGGACAAATAAATGGGCTATACATATAAAATGCAAAAAATATGTGTAAAGAAGAGAGATATTTTTTAAAAAACAACTATACAACAACTGCACTCATGACTTAATATACTGTATGTGAAGTCACATCTTGTTGAGGAATCGATAATAAGTGAAGGCAATATCCATTTGTGTATACTTGCCATCATCTTAAGGTTAAACTAAAGTTATTTATTTAGTGCATCAACAATACGCATATATTATACATGCATCAAAAAACGTGGCATAAGAAATGAAAAAAATAACAACAAAAGAACCCACAAATAAAATCAGATGAATTCATCAACATTTTAGTTTCATATTGTTTTCAATCCCAAAAAATAAATAAATTCATAAATAAATAAAATAATAAAAAACACTAATATCCATCCATCCATTTTCCAATCCGCTTGTCCTCAATCCGGTCGCAAGCGTGCTGGAGCTGGTCGCAGCTGTCTTCAGACAGTAGGCGGGATACACCCTGAACTAGTGGCAGCCAATCTCAGGGCACACATAGATGAACTACCATGCACACTCCCAATCATACCTAGGGACAATTTAGAGCATTCCATTAACCTAGCGTGTTTGTTTTTGGAATGTGGGAAGAAACGGAAGTTCCTGGAGAAATCCTACGCATGCAAACTTCATACAGGAAGGCCGGAACCCGGAAATTGAATCTATGACCTCTACATTGTGAGACGGATGTGCTAACAATACTATTTTTTTTTTAAATCAGAGAGAGTTTTTGATCACATGATCTGTATTTGTTAGTCCGAGGATAAAATAGGCTTGTATACATCAACAACTAGAATCCAGACCAGCAGAGAAAATAGGGGACTGCTTTAGCCATCACTGCCAATTCTTACCTTTAGAATTTTGTTGAACTTGTAAATTCAATGGCCAAGGTATTGAAGCCATAAAATAGTACGGCAGCCATAATTATGTGTCTTATTTTTGTGTTCGTCAACAAACGTTTTGTGTGTGTGCCTTTGCATGGCCGTTGATGTACGTGCTTACGATTGGCACCCATGTGCATCCCACTAGTGTGTGCATATACTGCAGGCTTGTGGGTGTGGGCAAATGTGGTTCCGCCCGTGTCCATGTGCTTGTGTGTGCACTAGCTGGCATGTCAGCTGATGTCCCAGGTAATCCAGCAGTGGGCCTGTTGTGGATTAGTAACAGGCTCGAGGGGATGGGAATCCCATTCCGTTTACAGCCGTCCTGGCAAGAAGAAAGGGAAGGATGCCGCCGTCTCTATGCTACCTTCACACTGGCTGTTGCCTGAAGGTGTGTGTGTGTGTGTGTGTGTGTGTGTGTGTGTGTGTGTGTGAGTGTGTCTCCGTGTGTGTATTTTTGGATGTCAGATGGGTAGTCTGATGAATAGCAAAGGTGTGTTTTTAAAGTTCTTTCTGCATCTTTAACAGATGCATTTCTCTGGATATATTTGGTTCTGCTCATTCACGGTATACAGCTATATTAGCCATTGTTTATCTCATCTTGAAGACCAGTTCTTCAAGAGAGCTACGTTACCGTTGTGGTGAAAAATCAAACACACTCCATATCCTCCAAGATCCTTTCGTCAAGGCATGCGGTTATTGTGCCATTGTGTTACTCTTAAATCAACTGCACACACATACACACATAAACATACATTCTCATCCCTGACCATTACCTGGTAACAACATGAAATTTCATCATGATAGGATTTGTTTTGAAGTCATTGGAAAACCAACAGAAAGAGCTGACCTCTTGAACTTTGAGATTCATCCTATCTCCTGCGAATAACAATTTAAGAGACACCTTTCTTCTATTCAACACTTGAGAGGAAAAAAAATGTGTGTGTGTGTGTGTGTGTGTGTGTGTGTGTGTGTGTGTGCGTGCGTGCGTGCGTGCGTGCGTGCGTGCGTGCGTGCGTGCGTTTTGGGGGCTGAGACTTGCAACTGGATAGCACAACAAAAGAGCTGTGGTGGCAAGTCCCCACGCAGACATTATATGTCAGCATGACGCGAGCTTGTCCCCACTGTACAAAGCCATCCTCATTCAGGGCACCTAACCAAGGTCAGCCTGGATTAGCCGCTAGTAACCCTATCAGGTCCAGCACAATGATTACAAAGCCCAGTGACACTGGCTGTCAGCAGACTCTTTCTAGGCAACCCTAGAAGACCGACCCTTGGTTGAGAAGCCAACGGAGAGAGTTCCTCAACTTCAAATTCAAGTATTCGTCACATAGGCCTGCGCACCTAACATTATTTTCACTAAAGCTGTGATTGGCTGTTGCAGATTAGCAGAAGTAAACAAAATCACACAAGGTGTTCTTCTATATCTTGAATGTCTTCTTGATAAGGAGCTTAACGCTGGTATTTATGAACACAAACATTCCATGACTAAAATGTGGTAAACCAATATAATTTTGCTGTGTATTCCTCAAAAATAAACGAACGATACCTATTACTTCAGCACATTTTAATTATTTGCAACCAAAAATGGATAACCGTAACTAAAGTGTAGGGCCATGCATATAGATGTAGCTGCAATAAGGTCTGAGTTTTCATAATGATTTGCACTTATGTTTATTGGCTAGTAGGCCTACAATGCATTTTTAAGCACTTTAAGTGCTTAAAAATGCAATATATATATATATATATATATATATATATATATATATATATATATATATATATATATATATATATATATATATATATATATATATATATATATATATATATATATATATATATATATATATATATATACACACACACACACACACACACACACTTTGTTTTCATCCATCCATTTTCTATACAGTTTACGATACACCCTTGATTGGTTGCCAGTCGATGACAGAGCCCAACAATCTTTCACACTCACAATCACACCTATGGACAATTTAGAGTTTTTAATTAATCTACCATGCAGGTATTTTGGGATGTGGCTGGAAGGTGGAGAATGGGGGGAAGGGGGCGGTTGGGTGGGGCTATGTAAGCAAAGGGAGAATGCAACCTTCAACAGAGATTTGAACATGAATCTCCTGACCATGGCTCCAGTGTGCTCACCAGAAATGCACCATGCTGCCACTTTGTGGTCAATGCACACAAATATATTTCACATGAAGACGGCTCCTGGCGCTGATATCTTTATACTTTCCAAAGCAAATGAAACAGTGGCTAATTGTAAAAACAACTTGTGCTTTAGCTACAAGTGGAGTTGCTGTTTGACGGTTGTTTTTGGATTACACTTCAAGCACATTGGTTTCCAGTGGCACTTTGTTCACTCAGAAGTGTTTCCTCAACATCCATGTGAGTGAGGAGCATGTCAAACAAATCAAACTGCCTTTTTGATTTTTATTTTCATAGCTAGAATAAACAAGAACAAGAGCAACAACAGAGCAAGCAGCATAACATCTTGGAGGTAACGTGGCAACCAATGTTCTGCACTTCAGTACATCAGAGCGCCCCATGTTTCAATCGCCTAAAGGTACCCGTTTACAAAGTGATACAGCTTAGGGTTTTTTAACTCGGGGCGAGGGGCTGATTTGAAACCCCTTCTGCTGCCAAGCGCATGGACGGCTGCTGATTAGAAAGAGGGTTGGCAGCAGTGGGCAGATGCCAGGCGGGAAGAGAAATAACGGTCTGTCCTCAGTCTCCCTCCCTTATTGACCCATCCCCCACAAAAACCAAAGGGGGGAGGGATCAATTGCAAGAAGTATCACAATGCATCAGATGGGACTTTTATGTAAGGATAGCTATCTATTGCAAGGTTTTAGAATTTCTTTTCTCTGGATCACAACCATTTTCTGAGGTGTTTTGATCACACGGAAAAGGTTCCACTATGTTGGGATCACAATGGAGTTTTGCTCCTTTCATCGGCATACCCACGCATTCACTTCAGCACAAAACCTACATGCAGTGTATTGTGTCCACATTTAGTGTACTGAACACTCATGAAGTGACATAAGACCCATTTATGTTTTAGCTTTCGGAGTTTCTGAAAATTCAGTAGAGTAAATTTCATGTGACTAAAACAAAATTCATCCTGACATTTTGTTGCAATTGGGATGACAAAAAGCATAGGACAGACAAACTGGATGGACTGTAATTTTTCAATCAGTGTCAATGGCATGCTGGGAATCATTAATTTAAGCAAAATGACAAGCTCAGGCCTTAATCATGTTGCTATATTCTGATATTGATTTGAAAGCAGCTCAATAAAACTACATGGCTACACTAGTATTTTGCCCAACTGCGCTACATTTTCAAATTGTATCCCCACTTCATCCCATGTTTTGAATAAATATATCACAAATATCTTTATTATTATCCATGTAATTATCCAATTAATCTGAGGTCATCTAATTCATCTGATCTTTATAAAATGGAAAAAGTCAAATAAATATTGAAAACAATGCATTAGGATACAAATCAAAAACAGATTGTTCATAATCAACTATGGGGAATTTGGCTTTCATGGAGTTGATCAGTCATTCAATAATTATTAATATTATTGTGCTGGGGCTAAAAAAAATCAATATGGACTTCTTCTTTATGAGGTATCATTTTTTTCTGGGTGAAATAATCAGAGCTGAGCAAATGCAAAGGCCTGTAACATTTTGAAATACTGAGCTTTAATAATGAAACTTTATTTTTCATAAGCCATTGTCATTTTGTTACCTATTTGTATTCCAATGAGGGTGGATGATGGGCCTTGAAATTCTACAAACATCTTAATTTCAGAATCATGTCAGTGGCAATTAATTGACTACTGTACAGTTCAAATATAAGATGCTCATTATTGTTTTACTTGTGCAAATAATCCAGCAGAGTAAATATAGTTTTGCAAGTCGCTATAAACTACAAGGTCACACGTGTACTACTTTATTTTGCATCCTCATGCTTCTGTCTCATTGTCTAGGTGATTTTCTTGTGCCTTCCTTCCTCCCTGCGTTCACGGTTTCGAAATTCTTCAATGTCTTTGTTGTTCTGTCTGTCTCCCGGTCTGTCTGTCTATCTGTCCATCTCTCCTCTCCCATCTCATATATCTCCATCAGGCCGGGACGAAAATATCTTAAGAGCTGCAGTCTGACTGAAACTGAGACCTGGAATGTACTCCTACACTGTCTCTCCCTCACACACACACACACACACACACACACACACACACACACACACACACACACACACACACACACACACACACGTGCACGCATGCTACACATCAGGCCGACAGGTGGACTTCCAAACTGACAAACACTTATGGGCACACTAACGCGAGCACGCAACACGAGCAAACGCACACACACACACACACACACACACACACACACACGGATACACTCATCTCCATGAACTCACGTGCATACTCTTGTCCACGACACGCTGATAATTGGCTTGTGGTCTTTGAATAGAGGAGACAGTGCCCCCTGGTGCGGACAGAACAGTACTCCTTGACCTCCATATTTTATCCCGATTACAGTGGGCTACTCATTTGGAATTCAATCTATCTGAAATCTCATTATCAATGACATTCAAAAACATAATGTTTCTTTGTTTTGTTTTTTCCATCTAATATATCACGGTACCTTAATTCTCAAATGTCCCTATTGTGGCATGTTTGAGTAGGCCTATATTAAGGTGCACTTTATTATTCTCTTGTAGATATAGCCTACAGGAAATAGAGAAAGCATAAAAACCTGATCTTCAAACAAATGTCATTTTGTCATATTATCTGCATGCTATTGTTCTACAAACATGACTATATGTTTGGCATTTTGCAAGATGCTCTGTCACAAGATGTTTTTTAAATGGTTTCCTCATGTAAAATAAACATGTTGGGCCGTGTATTCAAAATATTATGAATCCAAAACTTTTATGATAGGACTACACACAATACTAAGTCAATATTGTTCTAATTTTTGTTTTTCTCTGTAACATGTTCTTGCAAAAATCATCATCATCATCGTCGTGGGTGTCAACTTCAGGGTAGAATGGCTTGTTAGTGGTCTGGTAACCCAAAATGTGCATTTTGGCTCGATAAAAATGTACATTTGAGTGGGAGCACTACCGACTATAGTCAGTCGTGCATTGATGTAGACAGAAATTGCTTTTAATTATACTGTACCCTTATGTTTGTTCTTTGTGCAAAATATGATTGAACAAAAATGTTTTCATGTGAATAGTGGCTATTTAATGGTTTCTCCAGCTAGTAATATAGTTTATTTTTTTGTTCAGTGTAGAAGACGCTTGTGTTCGAGAGTTTCTTGTCATTGTTGCCAGCAGGCAAATTGTACTGCATATATTTAAATAGCGGCTGTTTGCTGTTTACACGTCTGCTGGACCACAATGCACTCGGGGAACAAGCACCTGATAGATGAATACTGATGAGGAAGACTGCTTGGCCACTCTCTTCATTAGTTTGTTGCCACCTTGACTGCTGTCAGAGGCTCTGGTTTCAAGGAATGCCATTGTCTCCCACAGAGGTCATAATGCCTTTAATCACAATAATAAAGGACGAGCAAATGTCTGTTTTGCGTGTAGACAGGTTCAGAGCACACGTACAAAAAAGGCAGGCAGGAACACCCTCGTGTATACGCGCGCGTGCGCGCGCACAAACGCGCACTCAACAGCAGAGTGCACAAAAACTTTTCATTGCGACTTTTTGTACATGTGTTTGGAAGATAAAAGCAACTTATAAAACAACCTAAATAACGTCTCTACTAATGATGCATCATTGCTAATGTAATAAAACAATGGAAGGACATGAAACTGAAAATATGGAACAAATCGAGGAGTCACGCAGGGACGCCTCCCACAGGCCGCATTGCACACTACTCCAAAGAGGCGCACGCACTGGACGTGTCTACCTTCGACCAGCTGCAAGTTTTCATTTTATAGCTTCGCCTCCCTAACACCGCCTCACTCACTCGAGCTCCCTCTCTCACTTGTAGTCCTCAGTGTTAATTAAGATGAATGTGGATTAGTTTGAATCCCGCAGACAGTCGAACTGAATAAACAATAGAACCTGACAATTTGAGTAAACATTCGTTTTAAAAAATGCGTGATCTGAAAAGGCCTGGTGGTGACAATTCGATATCCACGTTAAAATGTCATTGTAAACAGTGACAATACATACAATAATAATAATCATAATAATCATAATAATAATAAATGCCTTGGAGTGCCCCAGTTTCTTTTCCTCGCTGTGGATCACCTGACTTGAATTAACGTGACAGTATGTGTGGGTTTTATCCAACAAGTAAGACCAAAAAGTTAATTCTGAGGAAGAGAAGAGACCACATGCTGGATGAAGCCTACCTCTTGCAGTGGGCACTTTTTGTTCCGAGACTCTTTCCGAGGCAAAAAGGGGCGGGATGGATATTCAGATGAGCCGGAGTGACAGCTCCAGTTCCCCCCAATGCCGGCGCGTGCGCGCGTGTGTGCGTGCGTGCGCGCGCGCGTGTGTGCGTATGTGTGTGTGTGTGTCCAACTCCATCGGCTCCTTCCCTTCCAACTCCTCACATAGCGCTGCGTACTAAAAACACCGGGCGCTAGGGGATCAAGACGCACGCCACCCAGCCACTACTGGGCTCGTTGACAAACCTTACGCTGTTCTGCAACAAAGGGGGCTTTGGAAGGAGGACTTTTTTTTTCACTGTTTGATGTGACTGTTTGCCTCGCCGGTTATTGAGTCGATTGTTTTGACCGCTGTTACTCGCCCTGTGCGCATTTCCCCCCTTCCCCTTGTGCGCCTTTTCCCTCCTTCCTCGTTTGGATCGGCCGTCTACCCCCACGCGCTCCCATGTCCTATCCTCAGGGTTACCTCTACCAGCCCCCGGGCTCCCTGGCTCTGTATTCGTGTCCGGCTTATGGGGCCTCGGCTCTGGCTGCTCCGCGGAATGAAGATCTGGCGAGGTCGTCATCCGGATCAGCATTCAGCCCGTACCCAGGATCGGCTGCTTTTTCCGCCTCGGCCAGCTCAGGCTTCTCCAGTCCGCTGTCATATTCCACGGACCCTGCCACGGGATTCCCATCATACATGGTAAAATATGTTGATATTGTAAGAGGAATTTCCAAGGGAGGCATGCGGATGCAGACGCCCCCAAAGTGCGCATTGCCGCAGGTTTTTATTTGATTTTTTCTTGCCTAATTCTCTGTTCTATAATTCTGACGGAACTTATTTGTTCAAGATTGTTGTCCATGTCGGCCTAGTGGTAGTGTCCGTAGATCCAAATCAATGACGTCTTAATTTTAAATGGGAATTTAAAGCATAGGTTGCGAGCTATAATGACTTAACAGTCAACGCGCAGCTAATTATGTAAAACTGAATACCCAGCGAGGGTATTCATTTAAGCTTTCCTCTCCCAGCAGTGACTTTATGGGTCAGAGGAAATTAATACAAAGCATGCAAACGGACTTTCTTGCTCGGCAGCTATTAAAAGTCGTTAAAATCACATTGGGACGAGAAATGTTGATATATTATCCTGGAGAGTGAAAAACTAATAGGGCAGCCAGCCCCCTCGAAGCGTTTTAGAAGCGTTTTTTGTTTTACTGCTTCCTCTCTGACATACGTTAGTATTTTATGGGGTGTCAGCAAACAAATATATAGTTATAATAATAAATGTGGAAATTGACAAACTTGGTTGATGAAAATAAATAAAATGACTTGACAGCAATTCCTGTTCTGTTTGTATAACTATCAAGCATGTCATAACATTTCAATGTGACACAATATGTCATTATACACCTTTTTCATGTATGTATTTTGTAAAAGCGTCATCTGTTATTTCTGTGATTTTTTTTTGGGGCGATTCACCCAGAGTTTAATTAACACAGTGTATTGATATTATAATTTGTCCGATAATGACCTGATAGAATAACGTCATCGGTTTTCATCTCGACTTCAGTGTTACAACAAATGGGCATTGCACTTGTGGTGTCGTTGTAAAATAAGGCTAAAAATGACACTCCGAGTGTAATTAAAGCGTTTTCCTTTCCAGAGCTCTCCGTATGACGCACACACGACGGGCATGGCCGGGGCGTTAAGTTATCACCCCTACGGGAGTCCGGGGTACCCCTACCAGCTCAACGACCCGGCTTACCGAAAGAACGCCACTCGGGACGCCACAGCCACCCTGAAGGCCTGGATGCAGGAGCACAGGAAGAACCCTTACCCGACCAAAGGGGAGAAGATCATGTTGGCCATCATTACCAAGATGACCCTGACTCAGGTCTCCACTTGGTTCGCTAACGCCAGGAGGAGGCTCAAGAAGGAGAACAAGATGACTTGGGCGCCCAGGAATAAGAGCGAGGACGAGGATGATGAGGATGTCGACGGAGAGAGGAAGGATGTGGAGCGAACCGAAAAGAACTTGGAAAACAGCGAAGCTTCGGCCGAGGATGAAGGTGCATGCGCTGGACAAGTCGTGCATCTAATATTGAACAATTTGGGAAACAGTGTGCATTGCCGTTTTTTTCCAAATACGAACAAAATGACTGAATTATTCATCAATATATTTTCGATAACGAAAATCTGACTGACCAATGATTATTTAATTAGACGTCATCTTCAGAATAACATAAATCCGAGGGAAATTAAGAATATCTCATATTTTTTAAATAGATATATCCAAAAGGTCACGTGATTAAATTATGATAAAGATCAATTCTAATTATAATAATCTGTTTTTTCGAGCTGGCATTTTAATGCAAAATTAACACGTTGACAGTGGTTAAAATGAATGGACTGTAAAACTGACGAGTTATTTAAGGCATGATGTCGATAGCTGTGAAAATAAATAAACGAATACCACGATTGGTTAAAACATGTAAATAGCATATTCTTGCAATACTGAAAGAGATTTAAAAACCCCAAAGCCCTCAAAAAGCACGATAAAAATGAACTCTTAATACCCGCATCACATTTATTGATTACGTTGAATAGATTAGTGGCTGGAATCCCTCTTACTGATTTTACATGTACGATAATCGTTCCTTCATGTGTTAAATCCTATTTCTGAACATTTTGTCCACAGGTATTAGTTTGCACGTGGACACTCTGACGGACCACTCGTGTTCTGCCGAGTCAGATGTGGAGAAGGTGGTGTGTCGGGTGGGAGATTTGGGTTCTGATCAGGCCCGGGACAAATGCGAAGATGACGTGGAGGAGCAGAACCACGCCTCCCGCTTTCAGCTCTCCCCCAAATCAGTCACAACCTCGCCTCTGATGGGAGTCGAAGCGCCAGTTTTCACTCATCAGCACCATCACCTTCATCACCTCCAACATCTCCAACGCGAGGATTTAGCTCGGAGCCTCGGCATGAGCAACACCATTAATGCCAATAAAACCTGCCTTGAAAGCAGACCGCCCACTGGGGCTTCTCAGAACCCCAAACCAAAATTGTGGTCACTGGCGGAGATTGCTACCTCAGACGCAAAGAGCAATTGGGGCAGCCAAACTGCCCCTCCTCGTTATCCACCAGCGGGGGCCTTCTGACTCCCCCGACTCCCTCATCGACCTCCCCGTCTGCCACTTCACCCTCTCTATACGCGACCCCCTCCCTCGTCGGAAGACCTATTTATTACACGTCGCCCTTTTATAGCAATTACACAAACTATGGCAACTTTAGTCCACTGCAGGGCCAGAGCATCCTGCGCTACTCCAACTCCGGGGTAAGTCTGGCGGCAGCCGCCGCCGCCGCAGCCGCTGCTGCCGCCGCAGCCAACGACGGTCTCGGCTCGCATCAGGCTCCGGAGGCCGTCACGCAGCTGAAACAACTCAGGCCCGACTCCCCGCTGCTTAAAATAAACTTAAATCAGACTGTTGGTGTTAGTGAGCAACATCAAAAACATTACAGACCTGCGAATTTGGAGCCAAAGAAGGGCACGTAGAACTGAGATGGGGCGCATGTGAGGCATCTTGAGAATGTAATTTAGAAAACGAGAACAACACACACGCAGTGGTCGAAGACAGCTCGCTTGTTTCTAAACAAAGACCGATTATTTTTTTCCGAACTCATGTTTTCATTGATGAAATCAATGTTTGTTTGGTTTTTGCTATATCATTTTTTTTTCATTTTAAATAGCACAGCATATAAACAACAATGCTTATTTGATTCGGACGTAAATTTGAGTGTACTGTAAGGAAAAACGTGTCTGTTTTGGTGGATGGTTTGGTGCGGGTTCCCGTTGAGATGTGCCAGTGTGCACATGCCAGTGGGAATTAAACCAAGAAGACAAATCGAACCACGCCCAAATGTGCTCGCTTGCAACAGGTGAGTCCGATCAAACCTGGGTTAGAAATGCACGACGGTGCATTTCTATAGTTCGGTTTATTGCTGTCATCACGGGTGAGCCAACACGTGCCGATATGCAAATGTATTTACTCTATACCTACGTAATCAGTGAGGATGCACTGATGAAATTACATGGGATGATTTGGAAATGCATTATGGACTTACTATACGGTGTCCTGTAGGTTTTGAATGAAACGATGACTGGCCCCCCCAAACCGTTTTTCTGTTTATTTCCATCTTCTGCAGGTAGGTGTCACAATTGCTTTGAGTTTAAAGGCAGCGTGGACACCACCTCTTATTGTTTTAAAGACATTTTTTTTCCCGCTAAAGATCTCCAGTGCCACCATAAAACCGAACTTTTTGTAGCTGCTTGCTTTGCCCCACTTGACAGTACACACGTCTGAAATATTATTTTGCCTTTGCTTGTCACTTTATGTTATGCATAACTTATCACCTGACCTATGCTCAGTTTATGTTTTCCCAATCCATGTGATCATCACGTTATATCTCAGGTTCCTCTCGGTTTGCTATTTCAGTATACTGTATTTATGTGTGATAATATAATTTGGCTTTTTTTTTTTGGTGGGGGGCATTTAAGGACAAGTCAGAAGAAAACCTGTTGGGACTTCAAAGTGGAATAGCCTACATTTGATATTTATTTTTGTAAATGATGGCGGAATTATGCCTTTAATTTATGCAAGTTGTATTGCAAAAAACAAAAACAGAACAACAACTGACATCTGTTGATGCTGTAAATATATATATTAACAATTTTTATTTGAATTTGTGAAGGGCAACGCAATCTTGTTAAGGATTAGGCCTACTGATAATTTATATATTTGAATGTAAATAGAAATGAAAAACGAGCACTGGTGGAATATTGTACTGGTGGTATCAGCTATTGAAAGAAAAAAATAAACTGTTTTCCCAACTATTATATTTTCAAGAGTCTTTCTTTTCAAGTGCCTTTTGTTGTATCTATCTATCTATCTATCTATCTATCTATCTATCTATCTATCTATCTATCTATCTATCTATCTATCTATCTATCTATCTATCTATCTATCTATCTATCTATCTATCTATCTATCTATCTATCTATCTATCTATCTATCTATCTATCTATCTATCTATCTATCTATCTATCTATCTATCTATCTATCTATCTATCTATCTATCTATCTATCTATCTATCTATCTATCTATCTATCTATCTATCTATCTATCTATCTATCTATCTATCTGTCTATCTGTCTATCTGCTGTCTGTCTGTCAACACTGAAAAAAAATTGTGGTTGAATTCACTCGATTTTATTTTGTCAAGTGGCAGCACAACATAAAATCATGTTTTTAAAATTAATTGTATTGTCTACTTGGAAATATAAATGGATTCAGATAGTTTTATGTTGTGCCACCACTTGACAAAATAAAATTTAGTAAAGGCAGCACATTTTTTTCCATTTTATTGATCTATCTATTACTCTAAACAATACGGATTCTACAAAGTCAATTCTTTGGCTTGCACTTTTGGGAAGCACTTTTGCATAAGATTTAGCACCCAATCTTCGTGGTTCTGAGCCAACCAGTGTGCAGTGGTTCACGAGAGTTGCCAAATGGCTTATGGATATTCATTTCCATCAACACCATCATATTAACCTTTATCAAAGTGATGCAATTATGGTACCGGTATATATTTTCAGTGATGTCTTGGATCTTCTTCCTTTCCTTTTGGTGTATTCCGTTAGGGGTCGCCCCGATGCGTCATCCTTTTCCAAGTACAGTACCTAAATGTTTTCCCTCACTACATCTATCAACCTTCTCTACCTTGTGCAACATCGAATCTTTACATAATCAGTGAAACCAGAACCATCAAGGGGTGCACACACACATACGTAGTTTAATGAGAGGTGTCAATGACATGACCCTTTGTTTTCGACTGTGAACCGATAAAGAATTCCATGATGTTTTATAGAACTATTTCAAACTAACCATGAAGGCCAGGAGAACCCCAATGGCACCATATGGAACCAAGAGTGCAATACAGAACCTCTGAAACACTTTTCTTTTGAGAGTCAGTACGTTTATCTATCTATCTATCTATCTATCTGTCTGTCTGTCTGTCTGTCTGTCTGTCTGTCTGTCTGTCTGTCTGTCTGTCTGTCTGTCTGTCTGTCTGTCTTTCTTTCTATATCAGGACTAATTTGGGTCAGGAATGTCATTACCACACAAACAAATGTTATTTTATTTGTATTTCCATTTCACTTTCCTTTAGCCCTAGTGCACATTTATTTGAACGTGCGATTAATACAGCCACTGTGGGACACGTCAAGGCATTTTGGGCCCCCAGTGGGACTCATCCATGGAGATTTTTTAGACTGGTTCATGGAGGTTGTATCCGCCCTGCCTGCTTCATTATAGCGACATGGCACTGAGCGATCCATAAAAGTCTATCTCAGCATCTGCCAGCTCCAATGGGCTGTGTGATGGGTCCTAATAGGACAGGCTTTCCTCTGCTTCTCATCATGGCCGCTTAAAATGGCCTGCTCTGGGCCACAGCTAATTAAGCACTTCAGGAAGGGGAAAAATATATATATTTGTAGTGTTATTTCTTATCGGTGTGTGATATAGTCAAGATCAATTGTATGTCAAGTATGTCCTAATCCTTCATTTTGAATTTGAGAATTGAGTGTTACCCAAATCATTTCTGATCCCACTCAATGGAGAAATATTTGGGTTTGGTGGTGAAAAAAACTTCCAAAATCTGAATGTTATTTTATCTTACACTTTATTTTATTTTCAAGACAGGAAATCCAGTTTTTTGTTTTGTTTTTTGTTCTTTGACTGTATCCTTTAGTTGACTCTACTTTGATGGCAAAAACATTGATTTAAAAGCCCGTGGCCAGACTCATCTTCAGCTCAAATTGTTTCATTATTTGATGCTTTATTTAAATGCATGCCTTATTGTCAGGTGGGTACTCCATCGGGGACTCAATACTGTTGTCAAATAACACTAGAGGCACCTTATAGAGCAAGCAGGGACTCTCCCTTTTTCTCTCTCACTCCTTTCTCTTTCTCCAAACTACTGCCACTACCTCCAAATGTCAACATTTGTTCCCAATAAAGATAGTTATTGTTACTGGAAAAAAAATGTCGGTCGCCTTTGAACACATGAAAAGAGACTCCCACCCTGTCTCTTCGTTTGGTTGGGCGCAGTGACAGGTGAAAATGTGAGCAAGGCGTCCGTTGCACATATCAGAGTTTACACTGTGAAGCCTGTTGTGAAGTTATGTCACGATTAGTCACAATTTCACAGAGGCTCCTGTGTTTACTTTTCAAGAAACTATTTGCAGAATAGCCCAGCTTGACCTTGAGGTGGTCCACATTGATCTCTAAGGCCAAGGCAAAAGAGACAATTTAGCGAACTGCCAAGGCTCTAAAAAGTGAGAACGTTTCACCTTTGCTTTCGAGAAAGGAAGAATTCATCTAAATATTCTTTGAACCCTACTCTTGCATATCAAACGTTGTAATGCTCTCATATAGCTTACCACATAGAGTGTGTTCATCCATACTAAGGACAAGTTGTCATTGAAAGCTAAATAGATGCTATCGGAGTGCTCATGGCTTCATGCGAGTGTAGACTGGAGAACGAGTGGACTCATTTCTCTTATCATTGATCAAATAAGCAGCTCATATATGCTGATAATTTATGAGCTCTTTGTATCCTTTTATCCTCCCATCAACCCTTTCTCCTCTAAAATGCTGAAGACATTAATCTCTGACGCTCACCTGTGTACCAATCTGCCGACAAGTATTATTAGAGCAATGTGATATTACACTTTATACATTTGATTCCAATTTCCAGTGACTCATTTTGGATTATTGAATTAGAGCCAAGAGTAATTATATTTAACAGACAGCAGTGACTCTCACAGTCAGACAAAACATTCCTCAATGGATTGTGACATTTTTTTTTTTTTTTTAACACAAGACCTTTTCGGTCAATTGAAAACTCGAGAGTAGGTGATGATATTGTAACATTTGCATTTTATGACACATTTTTGAGTGTCGCTATATCCGCAACATATGTCGTAATTTGCTAACTTGAAAAAGGACATGGTGGCCCACATGGTTAGCACGTTTGCATAGAAGCTCAAAAGTCGAGGGTTTGGATCCGGACTCTGGGCTTCTGAGTTCGTATGTTCTCACTGTATTTGTGAAGGCGTTGTCTGGGTATTTGGGTTTCCTTCCACTTTCCAAAAACATGAATGTTAGGTTCACTGAAGATTAGGGGCAGGCCCAAGCACACTCTAATGAGGAGGGGTATATAAATGGATGAATGAACGAATGGTGATGTGTGTTATTCAGCTATTGTCTGTATTTCTGTTCATTTTTGCTTTGTGCATTCTTTTCTCTGTCTGTCCCCACGCAAACCTTGTTCTCTCTGACTGCATTCCTAATTAATACCACAGTACAAATAACCACAGAGGGGCTTGAATCTACCCGGTTGCACCCAAAAACTTTTCCAATATAAAAAAGCCATATAGAACTTCGTCATGCAGGATGCAGAGCAGTACAGGTTAAAACATTATTTTGAAGCAGTTTCCAAACTCTTACTACCGTATGCTCCGGCAAGTTTTGAAAACACATTTCATTGTGTGTCCTCCACAAATGGACAGGCTAATCGGCAACACGTGTATTACTGTTCTGGAATTGTCACGTTTCGGTTTGTGACCAACAGGTGGCACTGTAGGGGTCCCCCTGCAGCTGCACACCTGTTGGTCGTTATGTAATTGTTGAAAAGGACTCACAACCACTCGGCGTTGGGTTATTGTTTGCTTGTTTGCTTCTGTCAGGTTTGTTTCAGTCATGTTTCGGTCACTGTTATGTTTTAGCTTTAGTCATGGTTTTGTTTGATACTTTGGATTTGTTTTGTTCTTAGTACTTTTTTTGTTTAGGATTTAGTTTTCTGTGTTTTATGTTTTAATACAATTTGTCAAGTACACCCTGCTCCTCTCTCTTGCCTGCTTTTTGGGGTCCACCACCACCTCGCAACGTGACAGAAATAATGTTAATCAACATTGGATAAGTCTGAAAAAAGATGAAAAGTGTGGCTAAATCGCTGCTGTGTGTCAGAATATTGGGTGACAGAATTATGGGAGAGTTTATTGGTGATGAAAATCTTGATGTCAAAAAGTATTTTATTTTTGCTGGTAGGTTTGATGCAAAACTTTGCGTAGTATGGATTTTACCATGCTTTGTAATTTACAGTATAGCTTTGACGTTTGAGAAAAAATATTCTACCTGTTGCTGAACCAATATTACGAGATATATGAATATATTCCATGTGATGATGATGATGATTATTATTATTTAAATCTAAGATGCCAGATAAAAATAGGGCAGATACTGAATCCACATCAACAAATCACAGAGAAAACTTTACTTGTATTTCTGATTTTTAAAAAATACACATTTGTTGACCAGTTTATCTGTATATCATCTCAAACATCCATCTATCTATTTCCTATACTGTACCGCTTATTTCTCATTAGATGTGCAGGTGACTTCAGCCAAGAGGTGCACTTGACTAGAGACCAGCCAATCACAGGGCACATATAGACAAAGAAGCATTCACCTTATAACAGTTTTCAATTAACCTAACATGCATGTTTTTAGAATGTAGAAAGAAATGAGAGTACTCTGAGAGAACCCACAGGCACAACACGCAAACTCCACACAGAAAGGCCAGAGAGGGCGGTTAAACTGTAAGAATCAAATCGGAGAAAACAGGATGGACAGCAAAACTGTTTCAAAGGTCCTGGTAAATGGTGAGGTGGTGCCAAACATACAAAATTACCTTTCTGAGCTAATAACTAACGCAAGCCGTCTGTCCATCTCTAAAGTGTCTTTTGAAACTTTTTTCTACATCGTTGTCCTTTGTGTTTCATAAAGATGTGTGGAGCAAAATATTTGCAGAGTAGCATGTTATTATCCAAATACGTTTCAAAGGCACACAGATATAAGAAGGTACCAATTGTTGCACTTTTCCAAAAGCCCAACACATTTATCTGCAAAAAAAACATTAGCTATGTACACTAACGTAACAAAATAACATCTGCTACACAACCCCAGAATCAACAGCTCCATGCAATAATGTGTTGCTTTATCTGTGTTAACTATTATACGTATAGTTTGTAGTGGTGTGGAATTACGCTGAATCCCACTCAAATCAGCAACATCCCTCTTATGCTAAATAGAGTAACCAAAACATTGTAAACACCGACCAGTTGGATATGGCTGTATGGTTCAATGAATGCAGTCTATTATTGACGTGTCAATGAAAACTAAGCATTGTTGTCCTAATGGGTGGAGGGCTCCTGTGCATTAGTTGGCATCTGCGGACTACTAGTATAATTCGTGACACACTAGATGTTAATGAGTAGAATCGTATGCCACCGGTAGTACCAGTGGCATGCCGCTGTCACCTAGTGCTTAGTTCTGCCTGACTAGTACAATGTAGTTCCAGACCAAAATTGTTCGAGTAGTGAGTACATAGTACATGAACCTTAAAATGGATGTCAAGGATATAGAATAAATGACCAAACAGCTTTCCATACTGTATAACCTACTGTAGGTTGTTTTGTGAGTCATGCAAAATCACTCAATTTAAAATTTTTTTATGATTATTATTTTTTTTAATGAAAACATACCAGATGACTTCTGATACCAGGTGTTCCACACAAATACACAGGACCTTAATTCTGCTCACTATGACACGCGTCAAGTGCTGCTAACATGCAGCTTGCCCTCCGAGCTGGATTGAAAACCGACAGCTTTTAAGATTAGTGAGTCCAACAACCAACTTATACAGACATGTGAAATGTCATTTTCTCTTCCGATCTATCTCAAGTGTTTTATAAATGAGCTTAGCATGTCTGCGTAGAATTACCAGTGTACCCCAGTCTTCTACCCCGCCATGGACTTTGCCCTCCCTCTCCATCATGTAACGTCTGAGACACATGGGGAAGTGCTTAATGTTAAATAGTATCTGTTAGTCTAATTAAATAAAGCTTAGCTCTGAGCCAACTCTTTAGTGGCATGACTTCACTTAAATCAAGAGATTTCAACGTTAGCGATGTTCGCAAAACAGCATAGTGAACAAAGCAAACAGAATTAAATGCAAATGATTGAGGAAAACAACAACATGAGATGCTTGATTAATTACATTGATTCAACTCAAGTTTATTTATATAGCATTTTAACACAACCAATTTTGCATACAAAGGGCGAAAGGGGGAATAAAAAATCAAGTATATGATAACAAAGGCAGTGAAAACAGTAAATTACACAATAACACAAATTAATACATACATTTTTATCATTTAATCATTATTAACCAATGAATGATTTTATCAAGTAATCAATACATTATTAATCATTAATTAATCAATGAATTTATCAATCAATTAATACTAACACAAAAACAGCAGACAGCAGAAAACAATAGAACAATATCAATTCCCATGTTGGGTTTAAAGCAGGGGTGTCCAAAGTGGGTCCTCAAGGGCCGCAGTCCTGCCTGTTTTCCAGCTCTCCCAAGAACAACACACCTGATTCAAATAATCAGGAACGTTCTAATGCTGCTTCAGAGCTGGCTGAGGAGCTGATCATCTGAATCAGGTGTGTTGCAGCCGGGAGAGCTGAAAAACAGGCAGGAGAGTGGCCCTCCAGGCCCGGAGCTGGACATGCCTGGTTGAAAGACAAAGAATCACAATGTGTCTTAAGACAAGTTTTAAAAATGGACAGAGAGGGGCTCTAATATTTAACAGAAGTTCATTTCAAAGGGAAGGATCGGCAACAGAAAAGGCTCGATCCCCTCTGAGGCTCTGCAGAGTCCTCAGTTCCCTGCACTAGTGTCTGGTCCTGAGACATAGGGCATAGGGGTGGGGGAACTGAGAGAGGTAAGGTGATGCAAGACTTGACAATAAAAGTAGTTTTGAAAGACCTGAAACTCGAAAATGTACGGAGAGCCAGTAATGGGAGGCCAGAATTGGAGTTATGTGCGCCCTCTCACAGGCACCAGTTCAGAGGCGATCAGCAGAATTTTGAACAAATTGGAGACACTTGAGGGAGGCCTGGCAAACTCCAAAATAAAGTGCATAACAATAACCCAGCCGACATGTAACGAAGGCACGGATAACTGTTATTAAGTGCTGTTATACCTTGGACAAAAAAGCTGAATTGAACAACAGCATAGATTTGCCGGCCCAATTTAAAATCACCGCCCAATTTTCAACCCAAGTGCGAGACTGTTGGCTTTAGATAAGATGCCAGGGGGCTCAGGTCAACAGGGTACTAAAAGAACAGCAGGGGAATAAAACTGACAAATGGATTATTTAACGGCTGTTAAACGTGCAATATTATGTTTCTTGGAGGTCTGACTTCCTTATTGTGTCTCCATTGCAAACTAAATGAAACTGTATCTTCCAGTTAACCCCCCACCCACCACCACCACCACCACCACCACTTTCACCACCCACCAGCAAATGTTCCTCCCTCCCTTCCGTTCCTCCAACGAAGGCTCTGACTGTACTCTTCCAGCTCTAAATAGGGTTATTCCCCAAGAGGTACAGGGAGGAGGGCGGAGGATAAGAGGTAGACTGCACTTTGAGCCAACCACACTCTCCTCTCTCGACATCTTCTTCAATCTCTCACTCTCTGAGGACAATCTTTCTTTTGACTCCCAACCCACCACGGAATATTAGTCTTTTGCATTTAATCAGCCAACACTTGCACCCAAAGAGTTTCAATTCATTAAAAGCACTCAGATATTCAGGCCAGCTGCCTCCTGGAGACTGGCTCAAGACAAGGTGGAGACAGACGTGTGTGTGTGTTTGCGTGTGTGTGTGTGTGTGTGTGTGTGTGTGTGTGTGTGTGTGTGTGTGTGTGCATTTTATTTTTTTGCCGGCTGATGGAGGAGGCAGGCTGTGTGCATTTTTTTTTTGTGGAGACAGGGTAACCCAAACCTCAGCAGTGATCGGGCTGTCCTCAGCACTATTCTACCACAGCGAGATCGAACCACACTAAATGGTGCGACTGGTTTATGTGTGCACGTGTAGTAGATGCGAAAGGAAAAAAAAAAGAAGCACACACATTTATGGCCATATACAGCTGTCCATGCACACACTACACATGTGTAGACACACCGGCTCAGCAAGGGTTTTAAAATTGAGACTGTTTATTCAACACGCAACATTTTCATTGTAATTATATGACATTGTGTGTGAATATGCACCAACCATCTACCTGCAAGTAAGTATCTGCATCCAGCACATTCTCCACAGACCAGATGGCTCCATTGTGGCTCGGGAATCAATATTTAAGGGGGGAGACACTCCAACAATGCATTTGCATGTATTTGCTGTACACCGTGATAAAGTATTGGCAATCTGTTTTTTTGTCTGCAAGTATTTTCGTTTGAGCACAAAGTATTTGATAGCAGTCTGGTGCAACTGCTTTGGAGCTGCAAACATGATATGTTTTGAGTCAAGATCAGATGATCAGTTAGAAAGGCAAGTGTGAGTGTGAGTCATGAATTACTTGCACCAAGAAAGGATATGTCACAGGCAGTTGTTACATTTGTCTGAGTAACACAGGCAAGAAAAAGTAAGAGTCCATGCCATTGTTCACCCATTTTGATGTTGAACACCGTTGTGACAAGAACATCCATTTCATCGAGTTTTCATTCCATTTGTCCTCATTAGGGTCGCGAGTGAGCGTTTCTTTGCCAGTCAATCGCAGACAGTTTCAAGTAGTGTCAGATGGAACAGACATTGTCGTTAATTATTCTTTGAATATACACCGGATTTTTGATAGCACCCTCACATGAGACCTCATTAGATTTTCCAGATGTGCCTGTTGCTGTCATTATCTCTTCAGAATACATTTTTTCATTCATGATGCAAGATGACCTAGCATTACTTGAAATGTTCTTGCAAGTATGATGCATTTGGATTTACAATCACAATCCGCACAGAAAAAATATATTCATGATTGAAAATAATATTTAATACTGTATTACATAAAATCATTATTATAAATATCATTGGTAAAATTTATTCAAATCTCGTTTTTTTCTAATAGCATACACTAGTCTGGTAAAAGTTTCTTCTTTCCAAAACATTTATTAAATCACCAACTAAAGTAGTAGAATTTCATTCCATTTGACACGCTGTCTTCTTCACCAGCACACATCTGAAAGAGTCCTTGTTAAACACATTTTGCTGGTGACATTATCTCTACTGGCATCTGACCTTGATCCACTCAACTTCACGATCTTTTTTTTTTTCCTGCTGTTTGACTACTTTACAGACAGTAAGTGAATGAAGAGCACAGCTGATAGTGCTGCTTTCACAACTCATAGATTTCACACCGCCCACACTGAGTTGACTCTTATGAGAAAATATGCAGTCAAGGCATTTGCCCTGACGTAGATATAACTCATATGATACACAACATCATATTTATGATGATGACAATATCATTTGAGAGACCAAAAGAGCAGATCAACTGTCAAAATCATAATGGAAATCCCATGTAAAGTCTAGCTGTATTGGAATAACTCCGTTCCTTGGAGTTACATCGTTTAGTTTAGTTTTTCTCAAATATTTTTGGCCAAGTAACATTATTCATGAATTTGCGGTTGGTATGTAACGTTCTACTTATATTGTATATAACCAGGAGTGCACGTAACTGGCACAGAGGTACGCATGCGCAACACAAATCAGTCGTGCTTAACATCATGCACGTCACGACACGCCTTTACGTACCTGCACACGTCGATCCATTTTTTCATCTGCTGGAGCAAAACAAATGAGTGGAGGCTGCCTCCTTACGTCGTGTCAGTGACCAGTAATGGAGAACTCATTTCGGACTTTATTGGACTAATTGAACTCGGTGCTGATCGAACCGCACATGCCATACCTGACTGACTAGTGAGACTTTGAGGAAGCAGATTTGGCTAACCGGACCGATAAGTTGGTCGCTGTGTGCGCAAACTGTGCTTCAGTTAACATTGGTGTGTACAACGGCATTGTGCCGCAATGTGAGCAACTCGCTTCATCTGGAGGCTCCCTGGTGGATTTTTTGTGTACTGCGCACACACTGGAGAACTGTGCCAAGTCAACTGATCACAGTGTGGCTTACTCTGATAAAGTTCGTCGCTCTGTGATCAAGCTGCTATAGTTTTATTTACACTGATACACTGAAGAAATTGCTTGAAGAAAATTGGACCACTTTTGTGAAACTGGATACTTAAATGTCAGATGGTCTGCATTGAGGCATGAAACAATGCAAAATATTCCTACTGCCATTCATTCAAATGAAAGCTGGCTTCAAGTGATACAAGTGAATTGCAGCATATCCGCACACAGCGTTTTCAATGTTTTCTGGCCAATATGCTTGTTGGTAACATTTTGAAGACAACATCCTTGAGGTTTCAGAAGGAAAAAAAATAAGCATTGGAGAATGTCAAGATGAACTAATGGTGGCCATTGGATAGTTCACACTTCTGCTTAACCGTCATGGTTGCCATAGGACACGCTGTTTCGAATGCTGATGCTGACAGAGACAAGTCAAACTTACAAAGATGGATAATTGAAGAATTTGGAATTAGATACGGGTGGCACGGTGGTGGACTGGTTAGCATTCCCACATCTCAGCATCACAAAAAACAAGTACAGATCTCGTCTGTCACCTGCCCGTCTCTCACCCCTGATGCACATTCACCTGCCTAAAAAGACAACAAAGGCATATGGACCAAAGCCAGCTCTTAAGGCCTTAGTCCCATATAAGCACGGATGGACACGGCAGTCCCGGAAAGTGCCGGATCCCGCCGGATTAAGATCCGGGATGATCCGTGCTCTTTCTGGGGTTTTCGGTCGTCCAAAAACCATCACGCCGGTGGTAACCACGGCAGCTACACGGTCGAACCCGTACAAACACGGCAGCAACACGGAATCAACCACGGTGCCCACGAATGACCAAGGATCGGCACGGACAGTCAAGGCAGAGCGGCGGAATAACACGAACCTACGGCGGTGACACGAACAATTCACGGACCAACCACGGCGCCTACACGAATCATCCCGGCGCCTACGGCGGCGACACGTACACACGGTCCACCCGGACCGTCAAGAACGTGTATAAAAGCTGGCTAATTTCGGTTGTTCAAATTTCCCTATTTATATGAGCATGAGCCATCGTCCGTGTTATCCGTGTTCCTCCGTCATAGTCCGCATTAGTCCGTGTTTTCACCGTGTTTGCACCGTGAACGTCCTTGTTGCCACCCTGTCTATCCGTCATCGTCCGTGATATTCCTTGTTCTTCCATGATAGTCCGTGTATCCGCCGTGTTTCAACCGTGTTGTATCCGTTTTGCACCGTCTTCGTCCGTAGTAGCTCCGTGTTGATCCGTGAGGTAGTCCTGAGTTGACACTGTCCCGGCGTAGTCCGTGTAACCACCGTGAAAGTTCGGAGACAACCGTACCTCTGCCGCCAGGATTCTTGATGGTCGGGTGTGAATTTTTTCCCGGACTGTCAAGGACATACACGGACAAACCACGGCAGGGATACGACTGTCCCGGACCCTACACGGCAGCTACGGACCTACCACGGCAGCTACGCGGACCTACGGTTGTTGCCAACTCCCGGACCTTCACGGACGAACACGACAGTTTTGAACTTCCCAAAACCACCGTGTTGGCCTCCCGAGCCCAAGGACAGTGCCGGACGTTCCAGGGCGAAGAGGTTCACCGCGGAGCTACACGGCGGCTACACGGTCCACGCCGGATCGTGCGGATGTGGTCGTGTTGATCCGGCACCTATATGGGACTAAGGCCTAAGGCCTTAGTCCCATATCTTCTGGATGGACACGGCAGTCCCGGAAAGTGCGGATCCCGCGGATTAAGATCCGGGATGATCCGTGCTCTTTCTGGGGTTTTGGTCGTCAAAAACCATCACGCCCGGTGGTAACCACGGCAGCTACACGGTCGAACCCGTACAAACACGGCAGCAACACGGAATCAACCACGGTGCCCACACGAATGACCAAGGATCGGCACGGACAGTCAAGGCAGAGCGGCGGAATAACACGAACCTACGGCAGTGACACGAACAGTTACGGACCAACCACGCGCCTACACGAATCATCCCGGCGCCTACACGGCGGCGACACGAACACACACGGTCCACGGACCTTCAAGAACGTGTATAAAAGCTGGCTAATTTCGGTTGTTCAAATTTCCCCTATTTATATGAGCATGAGCCATCGTCCGTGTTATCCCGTGTTCCTCCGTCATAGTCCGCATTAGTCCGTGTTTTCACCGTGTTTGCACCGTGAACGTCCTTGTTGCCACCCTGTCTATCCGTCATCGTCCGTGATATTCCTTGTTCTTCCATGATAGTCCGTGTATCCGCCGTGTTTCAACCGTGTTGTATCCGTTTTGCACCGTCTTCGTCCGTAGTAGCTCCGTGTTGATCCGTGAGGTAGTCCTGAGTTGACACTGTCGGCGTAGTCCGTGTAACCACCGTGAAAGTTCGGAGACAACCGTACCTCTGCCGCCAGGATTCTTGATGGTCGGGGTGTGAATTTTTCCCGGACTGTCAAGGACATACACGGACAAACCACGGCAGGGATACGACTGTCCCGGACCCTACACGGCAGCTACACGGACCTACGGCAGCTACGCGGACCTACACGGTTGTTGCCAACTCCCGGACCTTCACGGACGAACACGACAGTTTGAACTTCCCAAAACCACCGTGTTGGCCTCCCGAGCCCAAGGACAGTGCCGGACGTTCCAGGGCGAAGAGGTTCACCGCGGAGCTACACGGCGGCTACACGGTCCACACGCCGGATCGTGCCGGATGTGGTCCGTGTTGATCCGGCACCTATATGGGACTAAGGCCTAACCTGTGGATGGAAACTGCTAATCGGAGGCTCAAGCAAGGACAAGGAGATGCATCTACAGCATTTACCGTGCTGGTAACTGAAACAGATGATAGTGTGGCGACAGAGGAGGACATCGAGGAAGACTCGCCATCAGACCACACAGTGAGGACCAAAGACAGCCTCCTGGTACTCATGTGAGTAACCCATGAACAAAATGATGTGCACCCCTGTACATAACAATATGCTAAATCACAATGCATTCCAAACATGCAGGAATTCCATTCACTAACAAAACAACCCCCCATACACATGTGTAGAATGTTCTCACTGCAATTCATTATTGGTGTCTCATGTTTTTGGTGCAAATAATTGTCCAGCCGTGCATCTTATGGTTTGACTTATCTGATGTAAATGGATATATCCATATAACCTTTTATTTTCTCCTGTTAATATGCTTAATTAAACTTACAAGACAGATAATTTAACATAAAAAAACACATGTAAGGACTCTCTTTCAAATTCACATTTTAATGACAATAAGAAGCCAAGATGTCAGAACACGAATGGGAGTGCAGTCGAGGTCTCGAAGGAGCTCGTTTTGCCCCTGTCTCACCAAACAGTCTGAGGCAAAAGAGCATGCCTTACAAGATCTGATTAGGTGTAAATTAAAACTTCATTAACCGTCAGTGCGGATTAAGAGAAGGGCAGAGGAATGCCTTTGTTTAAGTTCATCACATACTGCTGTCTCTCATTTGATAATGTTTGCCTGCATCATATATAATTGATGTCCCTGTATGTCTTCAGCATTCAGCTTTGATCTTCAACCACCCCCAACAGTGTGGTGCTCTTCTCTTTAAATATGTATGACGCAGTAACATTAATTGGGTTAAAGAGGTCAAAGTTCATAATGAACTAATCTTTCCACTATACATTTGACACATGAGTATATGTTGATCAAATTTCATCAACGAATAATGATGATAGGTTGACATCTACTGATCTGTTTCAAAAACGAATTAAAAAAAAAAGTCTGCCTTGGTTAGAATCCCGATTCAGTCATTCCTTTGTGCTTCTGTTTTTGAGTTTCATTGACTTTGAACTGTCCATAGATGAGAACGTAAGTGTAAATGGGTGAATGTACAGTATAGTGTCACTGACTGACAACCAGTCAAGGGTGTCCCCCACTCTGGCCTAAAGAAAGTGAAAGTTAAGTTCCAGTTCACTAATTCTACAGACATCACAGGTTCCGTCTGCTGCTATGACAGAACGAGGCTGTCTGAAGAAGCCATGTGGCATTTGGATGGTTCACATGCGAGATACGTGGGGCGATTCTAGCTTTACTGTGTATGTACTCCACCTTCACCCTCCTGCTTAGTGTGGGCAAAGAGACATACCCCCCCCCCCTCTGGTATTAACGGAGAAAAAGAGAAAAAACCAACAAATTTTGTTCCCAATCACAAATTGGCTCCTATTGATTACACCAAAGAACCTGCTCGAAGAAGTGTGGCCCAAGTTCACTGCTTCATAAAAGCGAGAGAAAATCATCCAGCCATCCTCCTAAAGGTTTTTTAGACTGTTTTACACATTGCCTTACGCCCGCAATTTGATAACCTTTTCACCTGAACACGCTTTACAGCCAAGCACTGTCACAGGATATTTGATCGAAAGATCAGTACAGATGGTGAAGATAGATTTTTTTTATTTAACCTCTTCACGGTATACACATCCCTTGTGAGTGGGAAAATGACAACGAACGCAGAATTTGTCAGCCGGAAGATGTGAGAGACGCTTAAATGAAGCTCTTTAAAATAAAAAAGGCCAATTAGTCAAGTGTCAGATGCCATTTTTTTTGTACTTCACACATGCGTTCCTTTGATGCCACGTGGCGTTCAGTGGATATGAGTTTGAAACACTTTCTTGATGTGCTGGTTTTGATGAGGGCTAGGTTACACCTCAGAGCTTTGAAAGAATCACTTATGAAGCTTCAGAGAAATGACAGAGGCAATGGAATGGGGAAATATTTTTGAAATTTCATTTGATGCACTTGAGATGATCACAAATCTGTTTTAATGCACTCATTGCTAGAGATTATTTGCTCACATCAATTGAACACCTTACCCAAAGCCGAAGCCTAAACAATATCAATGAACCAAAAGTGATGGGTTTATCTCTCCATGATTCATAGTAGAAAGACTACTTCGTAGTCTAAAGAATGTACGCGACCTTCACATATGCTTGAGCAGGGGTGTCCAGAGCCCATCAGGAGGTGTTCCTCCACTACAGTGCTTATACACGCTTGTGTGGACAAGGTTACCTTTGTTGTTTTGGCCCACCTTGCCAAGTGCCTCTTTGCATGAGCTTCCCCTTCAAGCCTGGTGTGGATGCTGCAATACTCATTGCCACAACCAGGGTAGCGTGAACTTGAGCCACACGCGCATTATCACATGCACGCAAACAGGCATACTCATGTGCAGGCTCGCTCATTGACAATCATTTTCCACCTCCACACAAGCAACCCCCATCACCCTTGGGTGATGAACAACATCTGCTTATCCATCCCTTCGTCCCTGCCCCTGGCATGGCTGCTGGCTTCCTCCTGGCTGCACTGCCACAATGACATCCTGTCTGCCTTTCTGTCACCCATTACTAAAATGTGTAGTGACAATCAGGCTTTTTTTTTTTTTTTAAATGAACCCTTCCCTCATATCAGCCTGGGACCAGTAACACCAGCTTTCATGCATGCCTGGAGTATTCCCCATGAATAAGTCTTTACATGTTGCTATGATGGGTCCTGCATTTTATTGTGTTCTGTTTCACCTTCTAATCGTTCTAGCCTGAAAAAAGTAGGGCTCCCTGTTGCCCAGCTTGATGGTGAGGACAAGTATAATGTTGGTATCTCATCGAAGAAGGAAGTAAAACATTTTCATTTTTTTTAATGCAGTTTGCAAATCTATCTATTATCTATCCTAATTTGGCTGTCCTCCTATTGTGGGAGGTCAAAACAATGTAGCTGGGGAGGCATACTCTTCTCTACCCCGCCTTTTTTTACACATCTTGGCCAGTGGCTTGCTCACAGGTCCGCAGTCCTGTTGTCTTTTGACACAGACAGATGACATATTTATTAGCTTGTCAAGACGCTGCCCTTGCTCATAATGTCTCTACCGCTCTCAACATAAAACAACAAGAAACCACAACACATACACACCTTAATAGTATGACTTTTCAATCTGAGCCAACTAAACACTACACTTTTGTGTCTTCCGCCCACTTTGAGTTCATCGTCTTCTATCTTGCTCACTCTTATACCACAGCTAAAACAATCATCTCCACTGTTGGCTAATTGGGACGGGCTCCCATGGAGATGAGCAGGCAGCGCGCTTGATGAGGCATAAAATGATGATTAATTAATTTACTGCTCAGTTGGTCATCATACTGAGAGCTGTATGAGACTCCCAGCAGTGAACCATGAGCCTAGCCCAGAAATAAAAATTCACTCATTTAATTCAGTGTACTGTGCAATCACATCTTATGTGACAAACTTTCTCTTTTTTAGACTCCGAAGCAGAGGCATTTTCTACTCCCCCTAAGAGATCCACTTTCATACGATCGAAATAACAATAACCAACAGACTTACTCCCTTTCTTCTTGGGTCGTCCATAAAGAGAGAATTTTAACTCTGCAATGGTTGAAAGTGTGAGAACCAGTTACAATTTATAATAATAATAATACATTTTATTTATAAGCGCCTTTCAAGACAAATGACACAAAAAGTAAGTAAGAAAATTCTATCATCGATCAAACTTTGTGAAGGAGAAATTATATATATATATAAATATATATATTCATTCAATTTGATATACTCGATTAAATATATCAATTATCTTTGTTATTTTTATCAGTAAACGCAACACAAATTAACACCTTGCTTTCGGAATATGCTGAGGTCAGTGATTGAGGAAAAGGCAAATGTTGGGAAACAAAGCAAAGCAGTGACGGGGAAAGAGTGATAAACATCGCGGGGAAGAACACTTGGGCTTTTCAAACAGTGCATCTCATCTTCATTCCATTCAAACTTGTCAGTGTGATTGATCATTTGATGTAGCTGTGCTGCCAATCACTCCCCTCAAATCTTTGTTTTCCTTTTCTGCTTTTTATCACGAAACTCGGAAGTGATATGCAACTACAGAAGAGTGAGTTGTGTCAGAGTCAGGAAAAGATGCCAAGTATACGGTATATAAAAAGAGCTTTTTTGTAAACATCTTGAGTTTGTTTAAAAGTGGTCATTTGGATACATGAAAAGATGTGAGCCGAGATTAAGCAAACAAGGTGTAATTTGTGCAGTTGTTGTCCTTTGTCACCCGTAACATTACCTATTTGAATCATAGAATACAGTATTGTCTGTATGCAGCATTTTTTTTCTTTTGAGATTTACAACAAATTACCACTAAATAAGCGGTGGCATTGTACATGAGCTTAGTCTGGGTATTGTAGTTGAGGCGGTTTTGAAAAGAAAAAAAAAGAAATCACCACGTGTTTCTCACCTCTTGAGTTTTTATATTCTGTTTCATTTAGCAAACAATCACCTGCACGTGTCCACGTAGTACTCAGTTGTCTGCATCCTCTTTTGAGTAAATAAATACAGTTGAGTTGAATTGAGTGACCAGAAAAACAATCAAAGGAAACACAAGGGTGACCATAGGACACTAGTAGAATAGAACATAAAGCAAAAGTAAGTCTGCTGAGTGGCTTGGTCAACTGGCTGACGACGATGGCAAGTACAACATGGCATCCTTTTATGCTTGGTTTAGTATGTCATGTTTTGTGGTTTGTTTTTGTTGAGGTGGTGTGCAGGCACAACAAGCGTATGGAGAGTGCTGATACACAAGGGGAGCAAGGACAGGTGGAGACAAAGAAACAACGAGCAGACTTGGGAAAACGGGAAAACAAACCAAAACTAAATCACAACAATGGAAACTGAAAATGATCCGGACCAAAGTAATGTGAGAAACAAAAGGCACAAAGCACAGATTGGTATTAATGCTCTGTGCATTAATACCAATTACATGGCAATTTTTTGGGAGCCCTCCGGTGAAACATAGAGGTTTACCTGTCAATACTGTAACATTGTTCCAATAAACCAAGTGCCGGTACCCTTAGATAATGTCAATAAATGTATTAACATGTCTTATGCATTGCTACCGATCTTTAAAATCTCAGAGGAACATTAACAGATGACTCTTCTCAATCTGCTTGATATAATAGCAATTTCTGGTAAACTACTTGAAATGATAATGTATAAATAATAATGTAATTTTTATACTGGATTCACATTTTGAATCTCTAATTTAAACTGTCCCTCACAATATAGCGTACAGCAACGGATTTATATCTGTCTCTGCAGTTTTCAATAATGCTCAGTACTGTAGGGAAATATCCATCCATCCATTTTCCGATCCGCTTATTGTCACAAGGGTCGCGGGGGGTTGCTGGAGCCTATCCCAACTGTCTTCAGGCAGTAGGCGGGAAACACCCTGAACTGGTTGCCAGTCAATCGGAGGGCACACAGAGACGTCCGCGCTCACACTCACACCTAGTGAGTGCTCAATCAGCCTGCCATGCATGTTTTTGGAATGTGGGAGGAAACCGGAGTACCCGGAGAAAACCCACGCAAGCCCTGGGAGAACATGCAAACTCCACACAGGGAGGCCAGAGCTGGCATCGAACCCATGACCTCTGCACTGTGGGGTCGACGTGCTAACCACTGGACCACTGGGCCGCTCTGACACATTTTTCTTTATTTGTGCAGTATCTTGTGTGTTCTAGAAGTGTACTGAGCCCAGTCAACATTTGGATGTTGCAACATATCTAAATAAGTCATACGCAACAAACACAGAACACTGGTCATAATAATAGTTACATGCACTGAGATTGAAATTGACAAATGATCTTTCATGTCGCTTTAACTTCTCCTCCTCTTTGTTCACATTGACTCTTGGGCCTTTCCGGTCTGAGCTCATTCCATTACAGAACATTCTTCTGGGGCCAAACATGTCAGACAAACAACAAAAAAACATTGTAACACAGCCGTGACCAACTACAGAAAGAGGGTGTTTAGCTTCAGGCTATGTCCTTAGGACACAGTGCCTCAAACCTCATTGGGCATCACTCCATCAAAGATGTAAGTGCAAACCCATCAGAAACTCTTTTCAAGATATTCTGTTGTGGAGCACCAACATGACAAGGGAGATTGGGAGTGAGTGCGTACCTCTTTAAAGACTATCTGCTGTGTCAAAAATATTTCACCTTCCGCCAAGATCACACACACACACACACACACACACACACACACACACACACACACACACACACACACACACACACACGCCACATGCACACTTCACATTCGTACAGTACAGTACGCATGTGAAACCAGACAGCTGAACGAAAGGCTACGCTGTAGACCCTGTCAGTTCTGTTCATATTATACCTGACAGAGAGACACAAGCAGAGCTGTGTCAAAAGACAAGTCCTTAGCCTCTAACAGAGGCAGCACATGGGGAATGGCTTCATATGTCTACTGCTAGCCTCTGCTAGCACGTTGACAGGTGCCATCCTTGACAGCTAATAGAAGAATTTCTCCTCTGGTAAACAGTTTCTCTCTGTTGGTCGGGTGTAATGAAACGTGTATGGAATGGAAATTAGAAAACTAAAAGCGGAGGGATGTAAAAAAAGCAAATCTGTCTCCAGTTTGTGTCATAAGAAATATTTCAACATACAGTCTTGAACATGTTACCAACACAATGTGTATTCTCACTTTATTTAATTCAAATGTATACATTATTGATGATTAATTATTAGATTAACTGAAGTGTCCAAAAAAAAACATTCCCATTTTCTCTCAATACTTTTTTTAGGTTACTCCTCAGGCCTCTCAATGTCCATTACAGTTTTGTTTTGTTTTTTGGTAATAATGTACATTATTTAATATCCAGTATGTGTTTAGTTCCCTGTTCCTAATGTTATACAGGTAACGCTGATCCACTTTCCTGCTTGTTGCACACATGACCTCTTAGTCACCAACAGTCGATGGTAAGAAGAGTCGCCCACCAAATTATTTATATGCAGGCCAACAGACAACCACCCCCACCACTGGACTCTAATTCAGCTTCAACAAAGTTATTGTATTGCCATCTTTGTAAAGGAGTACCAACTGACACTCGCGGCTTTAGTACCAGAGTGACGTCCTCCGATTGGTGTCACTTTTGTATATGTATTGTATGGTTCAATTGATTGCTTTCCAGATTCTTTGCACAGCAACAACGGTCTGCTGAACCTTTGATCTACTAAATTGTTAATGAGGGATTTGATTAGGAACAACAGACCGTCCCCACTATACTAGTGAATATGGGATCAGTGTCTGGGTCAAGAAAAGGAGGAGGCGAGCCGTCAGTCATGCCACGTTCTTACGAACTTCTCGAACTAACAACATGCATGCATAGTTCACACATTTCTTGCAATTAATTAGAACTGAGAACAGATACTACCCATACTATTGTATGACCCACCCAATATGTTACATTTCAGCAACAGATTTTATTAAGGAGGGTCCACACACACACACACACACACACACACACACACACACACACACACACACACACACACACACACACACACACACACACACACACACACTATAGGCGTACCTCACTGAGCGGCGAAGGTTTGCAAGTATGTGAGCACCGAGCAAGTGTTGTTTTTTTCCATCAAGGTTCATTCAAGGTCACAAACGGTTGCAAAGAATGTTGGCCAACAATTTTAATGGTCTCAAACGGTTTTTGTTGTCGCAAAAAACATGTTTAGAATGTGATGGAGACGAAAAAAAAAACTGTTTGCAACCATTAAAACTGTTTGAGAAAGTCCGGTAAACGTATTTGCAAATGGTTGCAACATTGAATGAACCTTGTAAAAAACCAAAAAAAACCCCAACAACATTAGCTTTATGCATTCACTTGCAAACCTTTGTTGTTGCAAAATTTCTTGTGTGCTGGAGTCAGAAAAGACACGCAGCTGCACATTTTTGGCTGCGCAGATCCTCCCATCAACTTTAAGCACATAAGCACATTCGGGGAATAAGGGTAGAAGGACCCTAAAATGAGGGAATTCCCTGTGAAATCTGGCAGAGCACGCATTCTCCCAAAAACGTAAGCATCTTTTCTCTCTCACACACTCCAGAAGCTGTATACAGTAATTCGAGCTGCTTTGGCGCTAAAACATCATATTGTGCATTTTGATTCAGTGATGTGTCTGAAAGGGCCGCAGTCATTGCAATGTTCACGATAGTGGGTTGGATTTTAAATAATTATATTTTATTTGACCAATGCAGCTCATCATATTTGGTGAAGTGATAACATGGCGTGTGGCGCTACACACAATACAATACAATACATACAATACATACTGATTTATATATAAGCATGCGGTTGGATGGCAACGCTTGAACGGCTGGCTTACTCGCTTTTTAATGATGGTCTGGCTTCAAACACGCGTTCAGTCATAAGTTCAGTATTCTGGTTCAATGATTCTATTGCGTTTATTAAATGGAAAATGCAAGAACACAATTAGTACAACTTCCAGATGCGTAAAAAATAAATGGCTGAAGTGTAAATGGAGAATATGGCCCTGTGTGCAGATGAAGAGAACAATCTGGCCATTCCATCCCTTGTATATAGACAGTGCTATACTTTTAATACTTGGGGACTTTCCTGTCACATTTTGCCCAGTAAAAACGGCAGGTACCTTTTAACTTGGAGTCCCGAAAAAAATTGTACCTTTAGGGAAGATTTGACGTTTAACACTATCCATCCATATCTTTGTCATGATATCAAATATATTTGAATGAGGATCAAGTTTAACATACCTTTTTTGGCATGTCCGTTAACTGACACCTGCCATTCCAGGACAACGTTAAGCTACAGTGGGCAGGAGCCACAACAGCAAGCACTAATGTCATGCCATCGTCTTGTCAGCACCCCTTGCCTACTCAATAATTTACATGAAGGTGTCAGACAAAGCTGCCTTGGCTCATTCAACCCCTGTTGAAAAAAAGAACAGAAAAAAAAATTGCACTGCTTACTTCACTTTTTACATCCCCCAGCACCTCCTTGTGGCAACTAAATGTTTGTGTCGTGAGTTTATCAGTACTGTATGTGCGTACCCCTCCTACTGCCCGAAGACAGCTGGAAGACGTCCCGCGCTCCTCGTGAGGATGAACGGATTAGATAATAGATGGATGGATTAAATTTGAAATGTAAAATATGCACGCACACTATTTTCTGTGTGAGGAAACATAAAACGTAGAAATCATATAAAATCAAATAAAAGATACTTTGCTATAAACACCAAACGTTTGGATAAACAAAATTTAGCATGATGGCAGGTGTTTAAGTCGTGCCATATGAGAAATACAGAAGCTTGTTTCAAAAACTTGGATTTGTTTCTTCTTGTTAGTAAAAAAAAAAGCAAAAACACTTTAACTTTGATGGGTGGCAGTGACTGTTCAAATCTTGCGGCAACGTTGCATAATACAGTATTCTCAAAATCAGACCTGGAGACTGTATTAGATGATAATTTTAGACCATAAATGTAATTTGAGTGAACGCTGGCGCGTTTGGCTGCCGCTGCTCAACCCACATTGTGTTTTATTGTTCTTGTTCCTGATTGTAAATTGTCATTGGGTGTTTTGAAAGGCGCTTATAAATAAAATGTATTATTATTATTATTACTGGAAAGAAAATAATTGGATGAATGTGCAAAGATTGTCAATTCCTTACAACAGTATAGTTTCCCTGAATTGTTGTGTTGATATGCCAAATGTTTGACATCACGTTTTGGGGTATTTGTAGTATGCAGTAGGTGTCTTTCTCCACATCAGGCTTCTTTGTAAAGCTTTTGAAAAAGAAGTACAGTATTGCCGTAAAGTGTTTCCTTTTTTTAAACACTTTTTAAATGATGTCACTTCCAGGGCAGCCCAGCATTATTTTCACATTTAACCAGACCGTTTCCAATTTCACTTTACTCTGTAAATGGATTTGTAATGAAACAGCTTTGAAAATGTCACCTAGTTTCAATTACATACAGTTTGAAGTCCTTCGCTAGTGCCTCCTCTTTAACTCCTAAAGTGTCCATGTGGAGCTGAGTAGGATGCAAAGAATGCAGCAAGTCACACTTGACTATGATGGATTTGACAAGAGGAAAGTGTTAATGATATTCCCCCTTTGATGGCTGGAGCTACTTCACACACATTTGCATTTCCATTCATCATCTCAGCATTTATCATTATGGGGTGGCTGCCAGATCTAATTACAGTCCAACGCCAACAGGGGCGACACGCCTGATAGAAAAGCCTACCCCCTGTCCCCTTCCTCATCTCTGTCTCTCGCTGTGTCACTGCTTCTTATTCTCTGCGGTTTACCTTAATTTACTCATAGCATGCTACGCTGTGTGTCTTATTTATTACTGGTATCTACTTCTTAATCTTGATCCGTTTTCTTTTAGGCTTCCGCCCGCCCTCTACGTTTAAATCAGAGGGTGGAAAGAGGGAAGGAGGCAAGCATGCAGGAAGTGCAGCCGTGTAGGTACAAGCATAATTAACTTCACTCTCGATGAAGTCATGTAAAGGCTCTACATGAGAAAAAAACGGTGAGACTAGAGAGTGGGGTGAAATAAAAAAGGGGTACGATTGAAATTTATAATTACGTTCACTTATATCACCCTCCAGTACTTTATCTACTTAAAATCTCCTGTGGGTGATTTAGGAAGTTTGCTAAGGAGAACACTCAAAGATGGTGATTGTTAACTTATACGTACTGTTTCTTAATGCTCATCAGTCACAATCAACCACTTGTTACCAATTAATTAAGAGCATGATATAATATCTGACCTCTGGGTTTGATGTTTAAATATTTCCTGTTGATACTTCCAAGTGCATTATTGCAAAGGTTTTCGCCGCATTGTGCATTGTTTATTAGGACAAAGAGCAAGTGCTGTCATGCCAAGGGGGAGCTGCAGGGTCACAGCTGGACATCCCACAAAACACCATGACCGTCTCTGTCTATTTATCACGCGCACTGCATGATCTTGGCAAGTCATCCTTCAACCGCAAAGAGATGCTTACACACAGTTACATGCCCAACTCACACAGTTGTGACCAAACATGCGTTAAATAAAGTTAACAAAAAATTCTGAAAGTCTCTGTAAAAAACGTCATCATTGAGCTTGCTTTGACAAACTTTTTGGGCTGTAAATGAAAGAATGGGATGTAATTTTTTTCAACTCATTATTTTGGTAGAAAATAAATCCTGAAAAGATAAGCAAATTATTCCATCCAAAACTGATGGCAAAGAATAGTGTCATCATCCATTTAACCATGTAATGATACGTTTATATTTTATTATTGGCCAGAAGAAATCTTATATGAATGTGTTTTATTGGAAAAAAAAAAAAATATATATATATATATATATATATATATATATATATACACACACACACACACACACACACGTAATTTCCGCACTATAGAGCGCACCTGATTATAAGCCGCACCCACTACAGGAAAACTAATTTTGTACATACACAAGCCGCACCTGTATATAAGCCGCATGTGCCCACATTAAAACATGTAAACATATTTGCAAAGAAAGACGGTACACAGAGAGAGTTTTCAAAGTTTTAATAATATAACTTAACAATAATAATAATATAACTTTCTTCCCAAACGGTGCCTGTGACGCGGCAGTAAAACTGTAGCAACATGGTAACAACACGCTAGCAACAGAATAGCAACACAGTATAACAGGTCTGGTAAAAGAACATACCGGTACTTGTAAAAATCACAGTGAGCCGTCTTCATCTTCCTCCTGTGAACTGAAGCCATCGAAGTCACCGTCCTCAGTGTCGGAATTAAACAGTGTCATAAAGACTGGTCTTAATCTTACCTTTTCTACTCGAGCGCCCCTGGCAGCCGTTAGAAAAATTACATAAATAAGCATTAGGGTTGAAAGTTTGGGAAAAAGTCATGCTTATAGTCCGAATTTACGGTATATATATATATATATATATATATATATATATATATATATATATATATATATATTCTAGAAGATAAATTAATATTCAGACAAAAATTCCTACACTTATACATTCTTTATATATAAATATAAGATAAAGATAATGACAACAGAGATTGAGACAAAGCCCATCTTTGAGGAAATGAAACGTGCCCTGTACAGTGGCAACTGACACAGCAAATTACTAGACTGACTTTTAAAACTGGCATTAGGCTTTTCAACTTTCGACATACAATGACTGTGGTAGGGGAGTCAAGTTCTCATCTTAAACTGACTTGAAATGGTTTGGCCCGTCGAAGCATACCGGCTTATGTGACAAGAGCAGCAGATGAAAAGATTTCAGACAAGGAGGTGCTTGCACAAAGCAACAAAGCAAATACACACTCCCACACACAGCGGCCATATGCTTTAGGTAGCCAGAGCCCCTTCAAGATGAGAGAGGCACTGAATTATTGATCAGTGATCAGCAAATAAGACAAACGTTAACCTTGATGTTGGTTTGCTGCGCAAAATAGGTCTATAGGTCTATGTGTGTGTGCTTGTGTGTGTGTGACTGCACCGTGACTACATCAACAAAGCTACATATTAAATGTTGAAACTCTAGTTGTAAATCAGATACATGCAGTTTATGTATATAAATGATGTTAGTGTGTGTGTGTGTGTGTGTGTGTGTGTGTGTGTGTGTGTGTGTGTGTGTGTGTGCGCATGTGTGTGCGCGTGTGTACATATGTCATTAGAGGCGACAAAGACCGACACGACTGCATTTGAAGGGTCTCTAATTTATTATTTAGTCATGAACAAAACAGGCAATATGGGAGGCGTTTCAGGCCTGTATTGATTACTGGCAAGACTAGAGGAGCCAAGTGTAGTGTGACAGTTTGAAGAAGACGGGTTGTAGACACACACACACACACACACACACACACACACACACACACACACACACACACAGGTGCTGAAAGAAGTGACTTAATGACAAAAACAGGAGGTTTTTGTGCAGTTTTTTCTTGTAAATAATAGTCCTGAAAAGTGCTTCTTGATAGTGATACTGCTGAAACAGATCTACTACTTTACTCAAGCACTCTAACAATAGATTATAAGTAAGTCATTATTTTTATTATTTATTGTTATATTAATACAAAAATATATATATTCTCTTCCAGTTAGAAAAAATGCTGTGTAAATATTCAATAACCATCGTCTGTTATTCAAATTGTTGCTCAATTGTAAATTATACGATGCATTTATGTGCTTGACTGATATGCAATGGCACTTGTGACATTTTGGAAGATGTATTAGACTTTAATGGAATTTGATTAGCGCATTTATAGTCCAATTGAATTCCATCCCTAAGTGGATAGGAGCTGACATATGTTTCAGTATCTCCCATAGAGTGATACATTATTCCGTGGCCGATATAAAAACATAATGAAATATAAATATCCATTAATCCTCACATTTCATCGAGTCAGAAACCACCCAGAGCTCAGCTTTAGTCTGCTTTTAATGCCTCGTGAGGTCTGTGTGTATTTTGCATGAGGACTGAGCGTATTAATGCCCCATTATATGTGTGCGTAAGTGCGTGTGAGAGGAGAGAGAGAGAGTGTGTGTGTGTGTGTGTGTGTGTGTGTGTGTGTGTGTGTGTGTGTGTGTGTGTGTTTTGTTGGCCATAAGAGAGCAGTTCACGCCGTAAAAGAGGCATCTTTATTATAAGCTGCCAGAAGTAGTGGCAGCTTGGGAAAGAAGCTGCCACAGCGAGGTAATCGAAAGTCACTAGGCCGAGATGCAACAAGGGGCACTTGAGAGCCCCGTGGCGGCACAAGCCATATGCCGTGCTGGCTTGGCAAACCTGGCAAGTCTCCCCTCTCAATCCAATGAAATGTTAGTAAAACCCACATGACAATTGGGCATTGTTTCAAGAAGCTAACTGACATTAAATGATTATCTTGTTAGCATTTTGAGGGGAAAGATTTTTTTTTTTTTACTAATTAAAAAAAAAAAAAAGAAGCGCTGTGCATCCTATTTCTGCTGGGGCTCATAGTTTTATCCTTAGTTTAATCCTCAACAAACATATCTTAAATATATACATAACATAAGTTAATATCAAACTGGAACACATGATCCTGAGTGGGTTTTTTTAACAATTAATTATGAAAATAAACAGAAAAAAGCAAGGAAATTATAGGAAACGTGTGCACATCTGTAAATGACTCTCATTTGACCCTCAGCATATTTGCTCTAAACTCAAAAGTAATAACCACCCCTTCCAAACACACACACACACACACACACACACACACACACACACACACACACACACACACACACAAACATGCACAATATTAGCATAACGCTGGGGGCAACAAGGCCTTATCCCATAGAGAGATTACAATATGATCAGCGAAATCAACACAATGTCGAATCCCATGATACAGCAGCAGTTAGAGTAGAAAAGCTCATTTCATGATCAATTAAAAAGCCCGTTTCCTCTCATGAGATGTCATTACCTTGTATTTATTTTATGAAAAGAAGTAAAATTACAGTTATCATACATTATCTTAAACATAATTAATAAAACATTCATTTTTGGATGAATACAATTTCTTTGTTTTGTTTTTTTCTACATTGTTTTTCAACTCTTTCATGAACCCATTTGCATATCACCAATAAACAAAGGAACAATTAGGTGATCCAGATGGTTTAGCCATAAACAATGTGTGTACATTATAATTTGTACTTAAATATAACCTTTGACCTTTAGAATTGAAGTGCATGATTACATTATGAATGGATACTGTAGGCGTGCCTAATGTTGCGACCTAACATGCTGTACAACTTTTAAATGAACCAATAATCTATCATTGCAGATCTTCAAATATTTCATTTCATTCCTTTGTAGTTTATGAATTATGCCTGCTCTGCATTCCGCTCTTAACTGACTCCATGTGCCATGCGAGGTGGAAAGTGAGTGAATAAAAATGGAGTCAATAGATCATGGAGGATACTTAACTGTGGACAGCTGTGATTACAAGGTGCGGGGATGTGCCACAAACATACTCAGCGCCAATATGTATTGCTTACACTTATAATAAATGTTATCTTTAGGAGGAGGGAAAAAAAGCTGTCAAGTTGATGAAAGACGTAGATGAGCATCTATATGGCTGACCAACCATGCATAGATATGCACAAATGCAGTGTGAAAGAGAACAAAAAATATGTTGCTTTAAGCCCTATTTCCACAGCCATGACTCACTGGATTGACCTGCTTGAAGAGTTCTACTATTGTCTTCGTGGCGTGTTGAAGAAAAACATTTTTAGGGAACATACTTTACAGCAGCTCCGATATTTTGTTCTTCTACTTCTTCCTTTCATAACTTTGCTGCTGTGAATTGGGAATTTCTCCATTGTGAGACTAATAAAGGTTTTCTTATCTTATCGTAACTTATATATGAAGCATTCTAGGTCACCATGGGACAGTTGTATGAAATTCCTTCCCTTCATGAACGTATGCCCCTCATGATAAACCAACAATACCAAAAATCTTTTCCTTTCTCCAATATCAAAATCCAAACACATGGTCTACCTGGAATATTGAAAACACAACATGCAATATTATATGAGATGCAAATGAGAACCCAAAATAGATAGACATATTTTGAGGTGTCTTTAGAAAGATTCCACAATATTTTCTTTTTATACAAACAAACAAGGAAACGGTGTTGCGATGCGCTGAGTTTAATTAACTCAGAATCTCATTTTAGCCACTGCATGTTAATTTTAATATTATATTTGGAATTATCATTCTGGAGGTCACATTTAAACCATATTATTATGCCAGAGAACATGGTTGGAGGTACTGATGTATACGAGAAGATAGTGTGCCTAAGAGTCACTTGGAAAATCATAAATAGGCACCTTCATCTGTTTTTTTTTGGCTTTATTTTCAGACCTTATTATCTCACCAATCACCAATTAACTGTCCTCGCAACGCACAGTGAAAAGGTCACCAATATTTGTAAGTGGCTGTCCTCTGTGGCATGTTATCCACTAGAATATGCTACTAGCAACGCAACCTGGGACTGCCCATCCAGTTGTCTGGTGCTGAAGCCCCAGGCCAGCCCTCGAGGAGCCCTGCTTCAACATCACCACATAAATACATTTTCTCCTGTTGTATTAGTTTTGCCTGAATAAAAAGCAAACACAAAACGGTTTGTGTCCTATTGATTAAAACAATTTACTGACATCACAAGGACATTCTCAGAATAAAACAAACAATTATGTACTAAATAATCAAAATGATTTCTCATGATATTTGATGCCATTCATATAAAATCAGCAATTAACTTCACAGTTTCAAACCTCACAAAGCTCTTTGGGCCATTTCACACAAAAGTCAGGGAAAGAAATGCATGTCTGTCATTCAAGTTTTATGATTTGCATGAATGAGGTTTACGAATTGATACACAGCAAAAATGAATGAAAAGTTGCATAAGTACAAAAAAAAAAAGAAAACTGAAGAAGATAATGAAAACAAAGACCTCAATACGTGAATGTGGGGATGTACTGTCCCGTACTCTGCATGTTCGTCAAAGGGCTAGTCAACCAGTGAAAGAGTATTTATAAACTGTTAAGCAGTACAGTCAATGAAGCCCATTCCAAATGTGTATCATATCTATATTGTTGTTAGTTTGCTGCCGGCCCCTCTCTCACTCATTCACACATGGCAACAGATTAAGTGTATTAGCCAACTTAAGCACAGGAATGACTGTCTCCTCAGATGAGGAGATATTGGATGCAGCTGATTTCTTATTTCAAACATCAAAAGGCGGAATAACTACCCCATTTCCACAATGCGGCATGGGAACCTGGTTAGCAAGCCATTTCAAACTAAAAGAAAAACTTCATCAGAGTTAGAAACACCTATATGCCAGTGGCTGTCACGTCGAACTTGGTCAGTGATAAGTTTTCAAATAAGTGAATTTCCTCCATTGGAAAGCGCTTTGGGCACCGTGTAGTGTAGATCAGGGATCGGCAACCGGCTAGAACTGGATAGATGGATTTACAGTTACATGCAACAAGGCTATACCAAACTGAAAAATTTTGATTATATTATTTTTTTTAGATTTTACATTCAGAGAAAATGTATTCTTTAATAATGTGGAGAGTTTTTTTGTCTTTCTTGCTTGTTCTCCTGCTTCCTCCACTTGCAAAGCATGGATTTGTTTTTGTTGAATTCTCTCGAGGCTACTTGATTGCTATGTTCCTCCGCGTATCCGTGCTTCGTAGGCATGTTTCTTTATAGGTGGCTTTTTTCATGGTACAAAGCCCTATGCACGTACCGGCATTATATCCCCCTACTGGTGGCCGTGCCTTTAGCGTCCTCTTTCACGCTCACCCTTGCCCTAAAACGTCCGCATGCCGTCCTCAGTTACATACGCCTTCTATATAAACAGCATAACTGCATCACATCAGGTAGTCAAGCGGAGCGCTCATCGAAGTCACAGCAACATTCACAGATTTTGGAACTCGGTGCATAGATTCAGCACTCTGCTTTGAAAGGTGCCCGATCCATTTTGAAAAAATTCGAAATTTTAAGTGCATCCTATAGTCGTGAAAATACAGTATAAAAGACTCAGGCTTGTGTTGGCTCATTGTGTTGCAATCCTTGTATCATTATTTTTACAGACATTTTACAGGGAAGAGAAACCATCCACATTTATATTTTGAACAGCTTCTTTATCTCAATAATTGAGATAGGTCTTCTGAAATCACCAGGTATAAATAAAACGGAATCCCCAAGTCATGGAAATGTATTATAGTGCATAAATCTCATTCCTCTCAGCTAATGCTCATGCTGAGATCTGCGCTATAGACAAGAGTTCCCAGCACTGTACATAATAAAGCGGCTCTTAACAAGGCTGTCTAAGACAGACTCATCCTTTATATACCTCCTTATCCCATTAATTCCCTCGGTGGCAGTGAAGGAAAATGTTATAAACTCCAAGCAAATGCTCCAATTGCATTTCTCAAGTGATAAATATTTCAGCGGCGCTGAGAACACATTTAAGCCGCATTCAAGGTTTCCCCCACTTGCGTGATTATGATCCTCCTCGTGCCTTTTCGAGATAATCAATGACTCATGTTATCCCTTTCGCTACAGCCCTCCATTTGGTCTTGAATGGTGCAAAAATGAAATGCGAGCACGTGTGTGCATGTGCGCACTGTGGGTACCATTAATCTACATGTTTGAAAAAAAAAAAGGGAAAAAATATATATAATATATATACCGTAATATATATATATATATATATATATATATATATATATATATATATATATATATATATATATATATATATATATATATATATATATATATATATATATATATATACACACACACAATTGTTAGACAGACACTAAGAGATATTCCATCACCAAAGTAATTGGTTTTTGCAAGCATAGCAATCGTAATACCCCCACTAAGATATATTCTAACTGCTTTGTCGATTGTGAAATAACTTTCTTCGGAAAAGGCACCGCATTCTGTTTATTGCGAGAATCCTCTATAAACACAATCATTTAGATGATTCATTTATTTCTCTTATTCAGTATTCCTTCAGGAGATTTTTGAATTAATTGTCGTTTTTATTTAACATTGCACTCCCAACCACATTGCAATTGCATGCTCACAGAGTGATGTATGTAACAGAAATACAAGTTGGACTTTTCTTAATGTCCAACCATCCATCCATTTTCTACCACTTATCCGGGTCGCAGAAGCAACGGCTTTAGCAGGGAAGCCCATACTTTCCTCTCCCCAGCTACTTCGCTTCCAGCTCTTCCAGGGGGATCCTGAGGCGTTTTCAGGTCAGCTGGGAGACGCAGTCTCTCCAGTGTGTCCTGGGTCGTCCCCGGGGCCTCCTACCGATGGGACATGCACAGAAAACCTCACCAGGGAGGCATCCAGCCAGCATCCTAATCAGACACACAAGCTACCTTGTCTGGCTCCTCTCGACGAGGAGAAGAAATGCCTCAACTCTGAACCCCTCCCGGATGACCGAGCTACTCACCTTATCTCTCAGGGAGAGGCCGGACACCCTGCAGAGGAAACTCATTTCGGACACTTGTATCCGGGATCTCGTTCTTTCGGTCACGACCCATATCTTGTGACGATAGGTAAGGGTTGGAACATAGATCGACCGGTAAATTGAGAGCTTCGCCTTTTAGCTCCGCTTCTTCTTCACTACAACAGACCAATACAAAGCCCGCATCACAGCAGATGCTGCACCGATCCATCTTTGATGGTAAAAAAATGTACCAACATGATGCCCAGTTTGCGGCAATGTCTTTGAAGATGCAAAAGGCACTGTGTCAGTAGGCTTTTCACGCAACTTTTAAGCAGAGTGACATTGCATTCTTTTGTGTTATAGAGGAGTTACTTCCAATCCATTAATGGCAAGAAGTAGCAGGATTTATATCCAGTGTGTGTTCACAATACCAGTTAAAATATGAATGTATATATGCACGTTATATTTGACCAGTAAATTCTCGTTGTCTTCTCACGATTGATTATCTTTTAATCACGCCAGTCTCCCTTGACTGAATTTACACCAGGCCAGTCTCTATGGTACACCTCCCTTCTGCTTTCCTTTCTCTGCCTACTAATGTAAATGTACATTAGCTCTTTTCCCAAATTATCTGCAGCCATCTAGTGTCTGCTTTGCGCTCTAGAATTTATTCTACCGCCCTGTCAGCTTTGTAGATACAGTAGCGCCGTGTTCAATTACAACATAAAGCTCAGTTAATACTTAAAGGCAAAAAACAAAAGGGTTGTATGTGGCCTCACCAAAATAAACAATTCTCTAGCAGTTTGGACGATGTCATATCACACCTGACAACAAACGGTTTGCCTGTGCACTGCTTTTGTAAAAGCTTATAAGTGACGAGAGCGACACCAGGAAAGTCAGTCACACAACTCTGACAGTACATTGCGACTACAAACACACTTTTGCTCTCTCTCTAACCGAGACAGACAGTTAGCAATAACTATGAACACCTGGGCTACCTCCAGGCGCTACACCCTGGCCCCTGGGGCTCTTCACCTGAAACGGGGTGGGGGGCGGTGGAGGGGCTGCGTAGCTTCCCTTGCTGCTTGAGAACTGCCTGAAGCAGGCTGATAATCACACAGGTGCCCAGAAGGGACATAAGAGCTGAAATTCTGCCTTTACATTAATCATCAGTTCAGGGTGACAGTTAAGTGAGAAAATAGATACATATCAAACACCCCACAAACTTGAGTTATTATTATAATTTTTGTTTTATTGTTTAACAAAGTTGACTTTTTCAAAGTCTAAATATGTCACCAGTTAAAATTTTGTAATAACTGCCAATATATGTAGCTTTTGTATTTTGACACCTGGGATAGATAAATCTGAATCAACCTCCAGCCATGACTCATGGACACAAACAACCCCTTTACACCGTGTCTACCTCTATTGACACAAGCAATTCGGGGCCAAATGAAAAACTAATTAAATCAAAACATGTGCTATGCGGAATGTTGTATGCATGTCGACTGTACACACATTGGCGTGTTTAACATTTGCAACCTAATTCTGTTATGTTTCAATTACCAGATGCACCTTTAGAGTCCACAGCAAGGTTAGGCAAACATATCCAAGTCTAAGCTCTGGCTTGAGGTGCACACATCTTTATTCCAAAATGCTCCTATCTGCCTATTTAATTAAATTCAAGATCAGGTTTACGGTAAATAGCGTGAAAGTCAGGTTCATGGGGAGCTGGTGTAATTTGTGTTGTGGTCCTGAACCTTAAGGTCATCCATAAGTCATTATCACTAAAAGTCAACTTCATTACAGTTTAACAGCTACACATCACTTTCCTTATTATCAAAGGTGTAAATGTCAACTTTCCTCAAATTCCTCCCCACATAACCGTACGATGAACTAATTAGTCGGGAGCTACTCTTTAAGCCTTCAGTCAGCCAGATCCAAAGTACAGTAATTTAATTCATCAATACACATTTTAATAAGAATGTAAAGGTTCCGAACAAACTTATTTCAGGTGGGTAAATGTATAAAAACTCCTTTTAGGCTTTCCAGCTTAGAGTTGTGCACAGGAGAGCGCAAATGATTCCGATTTGAAACAATATTATTGGACGAAATAAATGATTCTATGTCTGGCTAAGGCTGTTATTTGTTTACATGAGATCTCTATTTTATGTTTGCATAGCCTTCAAAACCTCTTTACAGGAAAAAGGAAATGAGGGACCACCAACGTTATGTGACATAGTGCTGCAACTGAGGGATGTCAACGAGAGCGAAATGCCTTGGCCTCAAGACAGGACCCATTTCAGCTTATCACACGTTCATTTGCATTGCATGAAATTCCAAACCACATCACAAATCGAAAATTGGTTGTATGACTCACTGACATTTTTGTTGTGGCACTCATTCCAAAAATATGTATATCAAAAGATTTATTTTCTTTTATGTAGAATTTAAATTTAGGAGTTTGATCTTGACGTGCTTCAGCAGCATCTGTTGCGAGCACGCAAAATCACTCTTCTTTCAAAACAAACTACGTTGACAGCTATGGCGACAGCAAAGTTCCACATAAGACTTAATTCAGATAATACCAAATTGTCGGAGGAGGGCATTCCGTCAGACTGACTAATAGGCGCCCCTCAAGCCAACACATTTCTCTATGTGTATATGTGTGTGTGTGTGTGTGTGTGTATACAGTATGTACAAGATCATATTTAGGTGAAGTCTGTTTTCTCATTTGATGTTATTTGCTGGGAAAATGTCAACAAAAGTCAACAAAACCTGAATTTTGGTATAGCTTTTATGGGGAGATGGAAATAAGAAATCAATTTTGCAAGAAACATGAAGGAGAGTCGGCCACATAAAATGATGTGGCAGACCCTGTGACACATGCAAGTTAAGCAGTAATTGAAATTAACATTGAAACAATTACAGCACAACTATGTCATCCATCATTTGAGGTGTTGCTGTGATTTGGCTATACTGTACATTGAATCGACCTGGACTGCAAAATAATCGCAATGTTATTCATGTTTGTTTTAGATGCAATTGTGTAAAGTGTTATTTTTTTAGCTCAGATTTCCTTCAACTGCAGGGGTTGTTTTCTTTATGTTTTAGAGAGAGAAGATAAATGTGATTTAAATTAATAGCTCCCTCCAAATAACTCCTTGGCTGGTAAATGATGCATTCATCAGATACAGACAGCCAATATCCTTTGATTCATGACATTCCTTGCCATGTGAAGGGTGCCAAAAAAATTGTTATTACGCTTTAATAAAGTGTACCCGTCACTAATCCATTCATTAATCAGTTGAGGGCAGTTGGTTTGTGAGTGAGATGGGGTGAATTAGTGTGCTTGGCTTTTCAATGAAGAATAATGGCAATAAAATTTAATGATATGGCCTAAGGACAAAGATGAAGTCAATATAGGGAGCGCTGCTTCGTGAAGCAAACATTTCCATTCACACTTGACTTTGGTTTTGATTTGGTATTGCCTCATTTCAATTTAAATGGATTACAATTTTTTTTAAAAAGGGCAGTGGAGTGGTGTGTTGGTTCTTGGATCGAATCTCACCTCGTATCCTCAGTATTTTCAATAGTTCCTTGTGTTTTCACCCGCATTTTTCACACAACACATATGTATTGTACATACCATATCGTACTTCTACACACTATCCCTTGCTTTGATACCGTTTTTCGTTGTTAGGCAATGGTTTGAAAAGATCAGTGGGGGCCACTCTTGCCCCTGTAAGAATACGCTTGTTTCCTTTACTGTTTCTTCAACATCAGGAACAGACCATCATTGAGTATAAAACCATGCACTGCCCATTACATGCATAAGCAAGTAAACATCCATAAGACTACAATCTAAATGGAATGGAAGCAAATTCTGTTTGTGTGTGTGTATATGTTGTCCTGAGCCAAAGAATCAAGCTAATTGCCTCACTAATTTGGAATCCACTTCTTTTTTTGTCTGAAATTACCTTGTAAAAGTGTCCGATACAAGTAATAGTTGAGATTGTGCAGTTGGCGGCAGGAAAAAAAAAATGACCTTGAGAAAATTCTGATAACACAATCGAAAATATTTTCAGACTACTACTACTTATTTCTTCATAAGAGAACTGTGAAACTGCCAATGTGGCAGTTTTGATTGGGCTTTATTGTTCGGACGTACTGCAAAGTTGTTTAAATGTATTGATAAAGTCATTCAAACATTTTGGTAAAAATGCCGGCCAAATGCCAAAATACGAGCATTTTTTCCCATAATTCTACACGCTGTTGCATGGAAGCTATTGCCTTAATTTTTTTGACGAAATAATTTCATGATGCAGAAAACAACATTCATTATTAACAGCAGTTCCTACAAACAATGTTAATTAATGGTCACTGTTAGTGAGCTTCATCCTGTCCATCTTTAAAGTGGCTGTAGTGCACAATATGCATATGCGCAAGTCAATATCCTGTGGCTTCATATAAAAAAATATTTTATTTAACCTCCGTTTTATCAATGCATTCAAACGACTTCACCAATATTTTTGAATGACTTTATCAATACACACGAATGACTTGAATGACATGCAGTATGTTTGAACGAGAGAGCCCGGTCTTAATTGTTTACTCCACATTGGCAGTTCCATACTTCATCACCCATTTCAAAATAAAACATAAGAAAGTATTCACTACTCTTACACGACTTTAGTTTACTGAGTACTCGTTAAAGTGCATGCAGAGTTTCCCTGCTGTGCATGTCAGCATATTCAAATAAAGCAATGGGAACTGGGTCAGCATTTCTTCCTTAGGTATAGCTAGAATATTTTCCCCATCCGATGGATTCTTGCGGTGGCTGCCCCTTTGGGACCTGGGGAGTTTTTCAAGTAAATGTAATGAAAAAGCAGCCGGTGATTGGCAGCTCAATGCCTAAACCAACAAAAGATTGCCTCAATGAGGGGTCAGAAGTGAAAATAGCATCGCCCTTTGCCAGTGGCCTCTCCTGTCTGGTCCACTGATATTACAAGTTACCAAATTTATATTTGCAATAACAAATTGACTCCAATCGGTCTAAGTGGGGATCAGGACCTGGCTGGAAATGTGCAGTGCCACTCGGAAATCGGTTTGTGGACCTCTGTGTAAACAGGAGGTCATTGACAGTGACCTTGAGGGGATACAAAGAGAGGCAATAAAATCACACCTGATCGTATGTGCCCAGCAATAAGTATTACATTCACCTTTGTCTTATTAAACCCCAAAAAATCAAATAAAAGATAAGCTATCTTACATCATTTACAGCCCTATATATATATATATATATATATATATATATACATATATATATATATATATATACAGTATAGATATATAGATAGATAGATAGATATAGAGGGGTGGCTTCTATTGCATATATTTTTTCTGTTACAAACAATTGATGAGAGAATTGCAAGTTTATAGTTGTAGGAGTGATGCCCAGCCCCCGCCTTGTGACTCATAAATGGCAATTGGGATTGTCACAACACAGTCAAGAAAAATGGTACGAACTCTGTCATATCCTTTTTTTTCCCCCTCACACGTAATTTCTCTCATCATTTTCTATTGTAAGAACATTTTTTTTCCAAATAGCTCTGACCGATGGTATCGTGTTATCAGTGTAATAAAACTAAAGTGGCGGGCCGGAAATTGAAAGTGTATTCATACAGGAAATAACAGCGCTCTGTCATAATCTACAGGCGAAAACATGTGTTCGTCCACGTATTGTGTCCTTATCTGATGCTGGGAGAAAAATGTGGCCTGACATCCTCTTTGATGCTCTTTTTTATTTGTATTATTATGTTCTTCTCCTTTTTGTTCTCTTTCTAAGCAGTCGGGTTTATTGTTTTCAAAGTGAATAGATTTTTAAGTGATTACCTTATGTGACAGTGTACCCTTTTCTTTGGTTTTGAATTCAAGAATAAAGACATGCTGAGGCTGCCAGGAACTACAAGAGAATGAAACAGAGCAGCAGATACAGAACCTGTTTCGAGTGCCTTTAAGTATTTGCTTAACATAGACGACAGCCAGACCAGCCTACTGAGTCTGGATCTCTCCAAAGCAAGGTCTCTGATGCAGTTGTCTTTTTTACGTGACAGAGAATTTGCTTTGGAGAGTTTACAATTTGCTTGAAAATGCTGTTTGTACAAAGTCGGTCTACATGCATCATATAAGACTTATTTAATAATTTTTTTTAATTATCAGATCAGTTTTCCCAAACTTTCATTAGCCAAGGTATCAATCTCTCCATTAACCACCACTCAAAAACATTTTAAAAAGTATGAATAGTGAAATAATAATCTTTATGTCACAAATATAAAACTTGGACTTGTTTGAACACAAAACTGATGTATTTTCAGGAGCCAGGACTTGATGATTAGCATTCTGTCGGAGGAATGGCACTGGGTGGATATGTAGGTTTATTCAACCTTTTCCCATCCCAAAAAGAGCATTTAATTGTTCTGCTTGTCACGACACACAGCTGGCATAGATAGGTCATGTTTTTTGTACCCTGTTTTTTTATTAACAAAAAAAAATGATAATAGAATGACGTACCCTGTTTTTTTATTAACAAAAAAAAATGATAATAGAATGACAATAATAAAAAAAAAAATAATAATAATGATACAAATTAAGAATAATGCTATGAACATACTTCCACTGTCGCTGATGGTGTAGTGGTTGTTAGTGAGGGATAGTGGGAGCTGACTCAAGGCTGCCCTCTGTCTGAAGTCATCGAAGAGCCTGTTCTCCTGATGCATGCAGAATACCACAGGACACTGGGTTTATTGCCTTTTCACTGTTCATGATTGCCAAACGCACTGAAAACATGAATAGCACATAAATAAAGGACATTTGATGGCTTAAAGCCATCATTTAGTTTTCTTTAGCTTCTTTGGTCATGATATTTTACAAATCAGCAGTCGATACAAAATCTCATCAGAGAACAAAAAGTGTAAACTGAAACTAAGACTAGAGAATGACAGTAAGAAAGGAAGAAATTAAATATATACTGTATATGTTATATCACCTTTTTACCTGGTTGGGTGATTTAGATCAGGGATGTCACCTGTGCACACAGCTCACTATTCAGAGCTCCTGTCAGGACTCCTTTCCTTGGTGATTCCATTCAGCGCAAGTCATTACAGTAAAGTAAGGGTAGAAATTATCGACTAGGGATAATTTGCATTATGGGCTCATGCAGTTAGGCAAAGGTATACAAATCACAAATAGATAGATTGAGAGATAGATAGAGAGATAGATTGGCTTACATGCAGAAAAAGTGTGGGCACCAAGTCAGTATAGTGTTATACCGCCTATAATTAATTTCTGCATCTTGTTCTCATTTTGGAAGCTTTTACATTTATTATCATTATTATTATTATTATTATTACAGGTATTTTTCAACCCAGTCATCTAATGCTTGTTTTCTTTTCTTTTTTCTTCCCTAGTGTTCTCGTGAGAGCAATGTAAATTATAAAGGGCGTTAAACAATTTTAAAAAATCATGATATTATTCACTGGAATCATATTTGGAGTATACCCCCTCCAGCATCCACACATTAAGACCCTCTATATGGCTGCTGGTGATTTAAGCCTGCCACTTTATCATAAATATTATTGTATAGTTTATTGGTAAGGAAGTTCGAAAGATGACAAAAACTGGAAGGTGATGACACATTGTTTATTATAAAATGGAGGGAGGCAAATCCATACAAATTCTCAACAGAAAAGTACAATGATCTAAAAATGTGACACAAACAGTTAAATGGTTACACTCCTTACTCCCAACTCGTGCGGTATTTTTATTAGTCCCATTTTTATTAGTACACACACAAAATTGTCCCTCTGCTTTTCTCTTCTGGTGACAGGCTCATTATTAATTGACTGATGGTCTGTAGCAGTAAAGTGAAATGAGACGAGATGTTGGGGCAAAACTTCTCATTTGCATTCAATTAAATAATTGCTACTTTTCCGAGATGTAGCAAATGTACATCAAATATTTCAATCACTGTGTAACTCACCAATTTTGTCTCACATGTGTGTGCGTGTGTGTGTGTGTGCGCAAGCACTAGGCAAAGCTATTCCTCTTAGTTCTAATTGATGTAAAAGGAAAGAGTGTTGAAGGCTTAGTGAGGGCTGACCTTGTTCTATGGGGCACCTCACCCCAATTAATCACAAGATCCGAGCACAGATGCTTCAAGCTAATAAACAGCACTCAGAATCCAAAATGTTTCTCTCTCACCCACTCAAGTGATTGCACTATCCAGTAAGGATTAATACACATTGTGAAGGCAAAGAGGTGTTTCAAACAAAGCAGGATGAGTAATTCGGTGAAGCCCCAATGTTTTTAAGTCGTTATTGAACCATTACAACATTTTATTGCAAGGTACATCTCAATGTTTCCTTGCAGTACTCCCTTTTTATTGTGTGGACTAATTGTGAGACTAATTTTGTTTTCTGTTTTGTGCCCTGTAATACCTACTTGGGATTTGAAGGGCTATGATAACGAAATTATTTCACACAATTTAAATTGATTATTTGAACAATGTGTGACATGGACACTGTACTTCACAGTACACAATAGCTTTCACCATTTGAAAAATACTACTGAAGCACAGACAAGTGAACATTAGGGCTGATATTGTTTTCGTATTATAATCGGTCCATTTGGCATGGCCCTGTAATCGATTGAAAAGGGGAAGTAAAACCCAAAGCTTCTTTACAACAATATGTTGCATGGCTCCCTACTAGTCTAAACATGGCAATCTGATCGTATTTAGACGAGTGAGACTGCATAGAACCAGGGCCGCCTTTACCTACTCATAAGCCCTGGGGCCTTGTAACCTTCCTTGCTTGATCGCAAGGACACACCAGTGTAGTCCTCCCCATCTGCCGTCATGATAGTTGAAAAAGCATTCCCGGAGCATCCTTGATATCCAACCTGTCTAGCTTCAAGTCAAGTATCAAGTACAACTTTATTGTCAAATGTGCTGTATGTGCACACAGCACAGATGAAATGTCTTCCCTCTTACAACATGCAAAAAGAGGAACCGGTGCGGGTGCCCGCGCCACCATCAAAAGGAAAGTTAACATAAAATGACAAAATAATACAAGACAACACATTAGACACAGACAATCGTGCAATCTTAACTACTTTCCTGCATACACTTTGTTTGAATCAAAGACGTCATGCTGAAATGTGCACATGTCTGCTACAAGCTAAGCTTGAAAGCAACAAGAAGCTGTAGCATCCATTAACGAAAAAGAGGTTGGCTTTCTTCTCCTGTCCCATGTAAATCCGCTTCGATTCCAAGCCGCGACTCCCAGTTCCACATACGCATCGGCGCTCTGCGCTGGCACTTGAAGCTTGCACATGTATCTCACATTCACTTGGACAGAATGTTGACTGATAAACTCGTGCCATGACGATCCTGTCAGCTTGGCTGGTTAAACAAATTCATGCGGTAGATCAGTCACCTGAGTGCATGAATTGATGTGATTGACAGATCAATAAACAAATGTCAGAATAACGTGAAATTTAATACCCTCTGATTGGTCCTTTGGCATTAAGCTAAAGGTCCTGTCGAGCAGGCTTCTTTGTCAACGTTTGTGGTGGCAAAGTGACGAGGAACTAATAAGACTTTGAAAGTGACGAGGAACTAATAAGACTTTGAAGACACTATAATTTCGACCAGGACGCTGCACAGACTCACATGTGGGTTGGTCAATTCATGTCAAGAATCTCAGGTGATGGACAGGAAAGTCAACAAATTGGGATTTATTGTTATTATTATGATTATTACTGTATTTTTTGAACATTCTGATCGGCCCTTGAGTACCACAGACTCCTGGGCTGCAGCTCAGTTAAGCCCGTTGGTAAAGGTGGGCCTACATCGAACAAATTGTAAATCTTTTTTTTTGAGAGTAAGCACATCTTATCCTGGGTTCATGTTAACTTTTTCTAACAGGAAATGAGTATGAATGGGAAAATGGGTGTAATAAGAACATTTATAGCTTGTTGAGTCTGAGAATATCTCTGAGTTTCTTTAATATTAACAATTAAAAGACATGGTAATGTTACATGTTATTATTTGTCATATCATACCAGCCTCTTATATTAAAACTAAAATCTTTTGGATCGTGACCCTCTGCAGTTCCTGCCTACTTAGAGAGACAGTCTAAACAAACAAAGAGAATCAAAGGAACAGCAAGCAGCTTGACATAAGGAAACCGAAGAAGCGGTTAAAAAATTAATGAAGCAACATAAACAGCATGAACGTGAATAAAAACAAAGTGGATTGCTTCCTATTTACACGGCATTTGTGGACTGCGAGAGTCCATGAGTGAGCAGTTACAGGTGTGGACAAAAGGTTTGTGCGGTGATGTCTCCAGACACATCAAAGTCTGAGACCTATTGGCTTGACTTACACCTCATCCAATTAGCTGTTGGTATCGCGGTGACCCTGAACAATAGGCTCGATTGTCACTTGATCCCAGGTAACCCAAAACCCTTGGATTGGAGTGCACACACACACACACACACACACACACACACACACACACACACACACACACACACACACACACACACACACACACACACACACGCACACTTAGGCATGTGTACGACACGTGCGCACCAACACTTGATACGACAAATCAACAGCATTAGTGAAACAAAACAAAAAAGGAGGGGATTCATAATATGAAAACCATTGTAACAAACTGAATTTGTCATCCCATTGTCTTGTACAAAATGCGTAATTGAAGCCAAGCCTCTTGCTCTTTGTCTGTTGCTCTTTTTTGGGCATGTTTGGTAATCTTTACAATATGCTGAGTCTCACTTGGACTGAATTATTTAGATGGGCAAGAAGCAGCAACAGAACACACTAGGGACAAAAGAGCTTAGGACGTGCTTGTGGTACAGAGGTGAGTGATATGTTGAGTACTGTCGGATCTAACCCAGGGTTGTACTGTAGTTGTCTTAGTTGACGCACCTAGTTTCCACTCTTATAAGAACATGAGCATTTTCATTGCAATCAGCAGTTAGCTCGGTAATTAGGCCTACACCCCGAAAATGCAATTCTTCTTCTGGTTTGTGAGTGCAAACACGACACACAAAGAAAGACAGAAGAGCAAGACGAGCAGGGGAAAAGTTCAACTTGACAGCCAGCATGTGGACAGGGGCTTCAGTTTTGTGTTCCCGCTTTGGAACTCCACGTTGTTGGCCATGAGTGCATGTGTGTCACAGCCAACAGGGAGAAAAAGGTTCGGGTCGGGGCAAGTCTGGGGATCAGTCTTCACAGCCAATATGTACATCTGGGTTTCGCTTTGTGGCCGCTTTAGAACACCCCATCGCAGCAGGATCATAATTTTGTGAATATATTTTGCAATGACAACTCCAAGTTAAATATGAAGCAGAGAGGGTTAAGTCCATGTTATTTTCATTATAGTCACAATTAATAAAATGAAACTTTTTTTAAACAATCCCAAAAATGTCTGTTTTTAATGGCAATAACTGATGTTTTCCTGAACTCATGGGAGAACTTCACAGCTACCCTGACTCAAGGACATTTAGGTTGTCTGTCTGGAATCCAATTTCTCAGCAGCAGTTTTTGCTGTGTGAGGATAATTTCAATATTGACATGTCAAATTACACAAATGTCCTCAAATGCACTCTGGCAATCACAGACCACTGCCAGAGACTGTCAGAGGACATTGTCACTTTGGATGGGAAACCTGATTCGCTCGCATCTCTCTCTCTCTCTCTCTCTCTCTCTCTCTCTTTCCTTTTACCATGACTTCCTTCTTAGACTTGAGTTATCTCCAGGGGTTGATTCCCTAGAATTCAACAGTAGGGGGATTTGATGAAATGGCATCAATTCCTTGACAGCTGACATTTACCTGGACAGTCTTTTGGCATGCTGGTAGTTTCATCACGGATAAAAGGCAACCAGACAAATGATAAGTCCTCTGAAAGAGTCAGAAAAAGTATCTAAACACTGTGTGTTGAAAACAAAATTTCTGTTATTTCTGAACTTTTGTGACACTTAAAGTCGTTGGTAAAATTCAACACATTAGTATTTAAATTGCTATGATGTCATCCTGATATTGCTCAATTCTCTGAGGGGGGCATATTAACATTGGCCCTGATGGAAGTATGATATGCAGTTAGGATGCATTTTTCAATACATCAATTTCCTACACCACACACTTTGTTCAGACCATGACACAGACTACACCCTGGACTGGTTCACCAGGTCATAGGGCAATCGTAAACAGGGCATGGAGTGGGATTGGATCCCACGCTTAGCTGCATGAAGGTCACCTACTGAGTCCTTCACTACATTACCAAGAGCCAAGTAATCAGCAGACATATTTTCAATGTATTTGGCATTTAGCCTCAACCAGAGTATGCATCAGTCTGTCTGAAGAAACAGTAGTTTTCTATCCCATATCATTCTAGTCTGTACCACATCGACGTCAATATCAGTCAATATACTAGTACAAAACCGAGGGGAAGATTTACTCTCACTATGGTTCACTCTGTGAACACAAAACTGAGATGTTTTCTGACATCTTGTGAAGTTGTCTCCATCCCTGTGAGGGAGTGGAGTGGGAGCGCCAGCGGTGCTGAGACCACCGGGTCCTCTATACTTGCCAACCACTGAATATTTAATGCACAAGGCCTCCACAAATGCATGGACAGCCTGGTGTTGTCACCCCGGCATATTTTATCACTGATCAAACATTAGTCGGCAGCTGTTGTAAACTTGTAGCTGTCTCGGCAGCAGTGGCAGTGACAGTTTGTGACACACTGCTGAGAGACTGAGGCCCAGCTGGCTGCTGTACTTACTTACATGCTGTCTTTGTGCAAAGTTAAATAAATAAGTACTTGTCTCCTTCACCTCAAGCAGTGGTCTCGCTCTCTGTCAAACACACACACACACATTTGTTCCCTTTCCCTTCCTGCACTCATTTTCCATCTGCTGTTTCCATCTCTCTCTCTCATGTCTTATAAATTTGATCAACTCTTTTGTGTCCTGCTGGTGTTAGCGAGGACACCACACAGATTGTGTAATGCACAGCGGCACCGTCGAGGTGAAAGAAACATTGTTCCTTTGGCTTGTCAGAGAGAAGACATGAGTGAGACGTTCTATAAACATGAAGAGTAAAGTTAGAAATTAACTGACAAATCATTGTTTCCTTAATTCGGTTTGCCATATCAATACCACTTTTCAAAATGGATTTGTAAAATTGACTTGGTTTATTTACCATAAATGAGCACATATTACATTTTTCAACAATAGACTCTTTGAAACTGTACATTTTGGACAAATGTACATTCAGTAATGCTGGTCAAACATCTATTTGGTTCTCTTCCAAAAGACAATGTCAGATTAAAATGATATACTGTATTATGAATTATTTGTTTGAGAGCCTTAACCATCATAAAACATCCATTTACTGTTTGAAGCAACATTTCATTAATCAAGTGGACAACCAATTAAGTATAACATTAAAATAAGTGAACACCTCAACAAAGAGGTGTCATTTACAGTTGAAGAGGGTAGGCCCTATGCAGGTGACATTAAAAAGCAATGCTGTGCCGAGTATTTTTAATGAGGCAGATGTGGGAGATGAGCTTACATGCGAGAGGGAGGGTCTGTAAGTCCTGCCTACCATTCGACATCTTGGGCACAGTTGCCGGCTTCTGGGTCGTAATGTCTACAATACAAGCGGAGTCCGCACTCATAAATTAAGAAATGAGACACCATCTCAAAGCAGCACTCTTTATCAAACGCTGAAGGTAGGAGGACATACTGTATTAATTCCAGCATTATCTGTTGGTCACGAGTGAATGTGCACCATGTCTACTGCGCTTCCTCACGTTATGAGTGGGGGATGCTATTGAGCCGTCATATTAACCAAAACCCATCTGACCAACATGATCTGAATTTCAACTGCTACACTGACGGCATCCATGTTTACATTGCGTGAAAATATTTCCCCACATCAACCTGCTCCATGAAATAAAATCCTGGGTTTCCAAAAACTGTCTACAGCTCAAGTTAAACAAAACTGACATAATCAACATAGTCCCAGAATATCTTCTGCAAATCCATCCACAAGACACCCGCTCACCACTGTGTCTCAGCTTGTTACACTCTCTCCATGCCCACACCATTGCTACCTTGGTTTAATTTTTCACCCCAACCTGTTTATATAAACCATCCATCCATTGATTTTCCCATCCGCTTTATCCTCACAAGGGTCGCGAGGGGTGCTGGAGCCTATCCCAGCTGTCTTCGGGCAGTCGGTGGGGGACCAGTTGCCAGCCAATCGCAGGGCACACAGAGACGAACAATCATCCACGCTCTTACTCACACCTAGGGACAATTTAGAGTGTTCAATCAGCCTGCCATGCATGCTTTTGGAATTTGGGAGGAAACCGGAGTACCCGGAGAAAACCCACGCAGGCATGGGGAGAACATGCAAACTCCACACAGGAAGGAGCCGGGATCGAACCCATAACCTCTGCACTGTGAGGTCGACGTGCTAACCACTGGCCCACCGATCCGCCGTTTATATAAACCAAATAGTTTACTCACATATATACATATAGACATAAACACAAGGTATATGCTTAGTTGCATCAGGGCATATCGTTGGGCGGCACAGAGGCAACCAACGTCATTCAAAGCGAACTGATCAATATTTCACTCGCACATTTATTATGTAAATTCATCAACTGAATATTTCAGTAATTGCTTTGGATGGAAGATCTCCCTCGTCATAGCCTCCATGTGTCTCTCATGTACTAAAGCAATGGTTGTTAGGCTCGCTAGTGGGCACTAGGTTTTGGCTGACACTAAAATATTTTGTATTTCTATCTTCGCTCATGACGGGCACACACAAAGGCAGAGACGGGCAGCAGTGCCATGGCAATGATTGATGACCCAGTATCTAATTAGCTGAGATCCAATCACATATTATGCAGAGTGTCGGACAAACAGACTGAAGTCAACTGTCAGGGGATTGATTGATGACTCTCCCAATACGTCTTTTGTTTGCTCTAATGTCTGACGCTTGTTACAACCACGAAAGCTCACTCAGACAATGCAGTCTGTCAATCTAACAGGAAGTTCCCTCCATTCCTTCCCTCCAATGAAGACATTCATTTGTGTGTGGGTGTTTCTGTGTCTTTATTATGTTTGTGCATGTACGTGCATGTTTGTAAAAAAATACATTCATGGTGACATATCATGATTTATTGACTTGTTAGCCTGGCATAACCTCGAGCCTGGATTGTTTTTTAATCTGGCACAGGCACAGGTCCCGAATCCTCCGATAGGCTCAAACCAGAAACACAAAACTGAAGACACTCAAGAATGGCTAAGAACAAAACAGTGGGATATTCTGGCCTGGCTTTTGATGAGCCCTTATGTAAATTTGGGGCAAGGCAACCATGCAGTCTGGAGAACGCACACTTGAAATCTATGAAATCTGTGCATGAATTGTAATGGCTGCCGAAGCAGCCAAAGATGACAAACCACAAAGCAGACAACAACACAAAATATAACAATAACTGAGGCTTTATTCAACCCAAATATCAAATAAATGCGAAAAACAACTATAATGTAACATTAACAAATAAATACAGAGACAATATTGTACAAATAAATAAATAAATAAAATCAAATTGGGAAAAAAAACAATGCAATAGAAAAGGACGTCTCAAAGAGGTGGACCTTGCCACAGAAGAAAGACGATACATGACGACCATAATTTATAGACTACAAATATCATCTTAAAGTTGCAACAGCTAAATTTAGCCATTAAAAAAATATATACATAAATTGGCCATTTTGCTCTATAAACCACTGGTCTCCACGTTATGAAATGTGATCTTTGCAAGGAAAGGTGTCACACAAATGGATTTTTAAAACCTTTTACTTACCTTGAACATTTGTAAATTCCTTATTTCGAACAATGACAAGCACGACTAGTGACACAGTATCCTCCAAGAAAAGTCAATGAATTGCGGCGCTCAGTCTGCGCATTCTCCGTCTTGACGTAAATGCGTGGGGACGTTATCGTCTATGTACTTAAAAATGGCAGCGTCCAACCAGAGCTCGTCGAAAACTTGTTTCAAAATACTTCTTCCGTTGTTTTAATGATAGTCCACAAAAACAATCGACAACTACTGTGCCAACTAGACGAAAGAACTCTATCTTGCTAAATCACATGATGCTTACATCGATGGCTATAATCACTTCACATGTAAACTGCATTTTAATTTCTTTTGGTCATTCAGTTTCATTCTAATTGGAATACAAAATTCCATACAAATCATGTGAGGATTGAGTATGGGCGTGACCTCATACAGTTTCATTGATTTACAGTGACCTGTTGGGCAATTTCATTGGTCAGATCTGACGAGACTGTCAATAAATGTATTTGCGGCATGAAGCTCATTAATAAAAATCCATATATTCACAATGTCAGATTTAAAGCCGCAGTATTCAAAACATGGGGGAAAATAGCAGCGGCTTATGCAGTGAAAAAAATGGTGTGTTGAATTTTACTCATTTTTATTTCATCAATTGGTTGCATTGATATACAGTAAATGTATACTCTACTTAATTTCATGTATCTAGATCCAGATGATTTTATTTCGTGCAAGCACTTGGCAAAATAAAATGTATGTATGAGTAATTTCAACACACCATTTTTTTCAGTGTCGTCCGGAAATTACGGTACATACAAAAACCACTTACTGAAACAACAAAAACAAACTCAAAGTACTTGTGGAAGACATAAACGTACAGTATATGAAACAGATGACAAGGGAGATGAAACTGGACCTGTGGCAATGAGCAAGGCGACTCAAGGACAATACACGGCCACCTTAAATGTGCAAAAAAATCTTACGGGTATTATGATTTTTCTCAAGGACAGTTTCATTATGTTTGTTGTGTCAAATCTGTTGGCCAACCAAAAACAAACAAACAAACCAACCAACACAATACCTGATGTTCATGAAGTTTTAAAGTTTATTTATTATTAATTTTGTTAGTTTCAAACTGTTGCATATCTTTTACAGTTTGGGTAGAGGCACCGCTACTTTTTCTCTCCACTTTAGTGACTGCATTCATTCATTGATTTCACTGCGTAAATTGATTATTGATTACAGTATATGCAGGGTTTAAGCAAACAATCTCATGTTATACAGCTTGTTAGGTTGGACTTTATTGTGCCGACTGACATTTTATTGCGTTTGCATTTGAGCCTAAGTTCTTTTTTTCCTTTCAACCGCAAATAGCAGAGTGAACTGACAATTTGACATCATTAAAAATTTAGGGCGACTCAGGGGCCTTAGAGGCTTCCATTAGTAAATAGGGTCAAACACACACACACACACACACACACACACACACACACACACACACACACACACACACACACACTTCACGTCCACATGTGATTCCTTTGAGGTCCAGATGTAATTTATTGTGAGATATTCAACATCGGATCTTGGGGACAGTAGCCTCTAGCTTCGTTCATAAGAGCAAAAATGTCTTTCCTCTAACCTCTGGATGTGTGCTTGTGAAAGCGTGTATGGATGTGAGTGTGTTTTCAGCGTGAGCGCAGAAGGGTGGAAAGAGATCCAGTCAAGATTGAATTCTCCGACATATATCAAACAAGTGAATACTGATGCCAAGACAGTGTTAATCCGAACTTTCCCGTTTCGTGGAAAATCAACCATTAAATAATTCACTTAGCAGCTACTGGCAGCAGTTTAAAGGGGCTCGTGACTCCCCGCTGGTTAGAATTAGTCCTTGTCACGATGGGAGATTGATTTATTTATTATTTATCAGATTAATCATGGCCAGAGACATTAGGATCCACTGTTGGGATCATAGCAGTTATAATGTAAGAGGAGATGGGCGAGAGAGGGAGGGATCAAGAGAGAGAAGCAGGTGGCAGCTGTGTTTGGTGATTATAGTGCAAGGTGATCAAGGGTATGCTGGAGGGCCTTGATACACGTAAACACACATGCACGAATACAAGCGCATGCAACCGCACAGACTCATGCACATACACTCACACACACACACACACACAGGCTCACACACATGGGCGCACGCACACCTACACACACATCAAACAATCCAGAGAGCGTTGGCAGACAGGATGCGGCGGAGAGGGCCTCTTTTTTTTTCCCTGAAGCTTCTGCAGCAGGACGAAGACCAAGGGTATTGTTGCCTCAAGGGGTTCAGAGAGGTCATAATAGGTCCTGCAGAGACAAATATCTGGAGGATAGATTTTGGTTTGTGAACACTGACAATTTCATATGTTGCTGTCTTTTTTGTGTGTGTCCTGCGTGTCAGTAATGTTTAAGATTAGGGTTGTCACCATTGAATGTTTTTAGAATCGTTCTATGATTGAATATTCCATTGATTAATAACCGAATGCAATTTTGGTTTGTATTAAAGTATATTACAAAACCATTTAACAAATTATTGTTTATCAAGCAATTATTAGTATTTATTGTTTAGTGATTTAAAAAAAACAATTAAGCAACTTCACACCAAAGGGATCGATGTACTCTCCAAGCTTTATGAAAGAGATTCAGTTTCTGGCTTGGTCATTATTTTCCACAGTTAACGCAGGTGTTTGCAAATGTCATTTTGATTCAACACAAAGACAGTCTGCTTTCTTGAAGAACTACAGAAGTTACTGCTGAGAGGCTGAAATCAGAGCATTTGGACAATTTATGGTAAATAATGGGGCGGTCCTGGTGGTTGAGAGGTTACTGTGTTGGCCTCACAGTGCGGAGGTGCAGGTTTCGATTTCTCCTCCGGCCTCCCTGTGTGGACTTTGCATGTTCTCCCCATGCAGAATATATAATGTTTAAATGCAGAATTGATGCATGCTGCAGTAAAGCTTGCAAGAAGTAGCTTAATAAGTTTTCGAAGCTCAAAATTAATGAGAATGGGAGACCAAAGAAGTTTTCTTATCCTCACTCATTTTAAGGTGTGGTTTTAATAAAATATTTTAAGTAGGTATTGAGATTCAACTTTGTAAATTTTCCCAGAACCTTTGGCTTGTCAGTATGCATTATAAAATTCTAGTCTCATCAGTTTCCAGTTAATTCAATGATTGTTGTGGGTTTGTCTTTCTTGGAATGACACTGTCCGCCAAATTGATCTACGTACAACTCTGTAGACCAGGGGTGTCCAAAGTCGGTCCTCAAGGGCCGCTGTCCTGCCTGTTTTCCAGCTCTCCCCGGAGACACGCACCTGATTCAAATAATCAGCAATGTTCTAATGCTGCTTCAGAGCTGGATGATGAGCTGATCATCTGAATCAGGTGTGTTGCTGCCGAGAGAGATGGAAAACAGGCAGGACGGCATGCCTGCTGTAGACCTAAGTGTATGTCCCAAAATTGAGTCAGAGGGCCCTGGTGATACATTGCCCTGCTTTTAGTCTTTCAATGACGCACGCGCGTGCACACACGCACACGCACACGCACGCACGCACACACACACACACACACACACACGCACGCGAACAGCTTAAAGAGCCATAGAGTCTGGCTTGCAATTCATTCCGCACGTGACCATTTAAATGAGCTTTATTTCACATCCTGGTGTCTCAAGTACAAATATAAAACGCATTATGCCTTGTTCTGCAGCAGAAGCCGCGATCATGCTGTTTCCTGGTCCTGGAGAATTGATTCATTGAAATGGAGGGGAACAAATCAAAGTACATAATAATTTTACGACACAGATAAGCGGTAGCCAGAACGTTGTAATCAATTTTGTAGTTAACTTACTAATGCTTACATAGCGCGGATTTGGGGTGTTTTTGTAATGGGTTATAAACCCATTTGGCTAAGCTAAATAAAACCACTGTGATCACGTGTTGTGGAATACTGTGTGTGTGAATGGAGGTTGTTGAAAACGGAAGTAAAAACTGCACGAGATGATCTTATCAGTTATGAATTGACAATCATACTGACTACTGCACTTTTATATTTGAGCTTGATTAAAACAAGACCAGCGGATATTTTACACGCAGGGCAAGACAATAAGTAAATAGTACTAATTGAGTCATAGTGATATACTCCAGAAGTTAAATTAATGAATGAAAAAGAAAACAAACAAACAAAAAGCACATCTGTATCTTTCCCAGTGTTGATTTGGCTCCAGCGCTGAATCACTTTGGACCATTGGTAAACCACACCTTGACAGCTCTTGAAGCCACTTACTTTGACGGGCTTGTTGAAAATGAAATGGAAGGGTCTTACTGGGATGGATGGTTTTCCAAGCTAGCCAAGTGGAGCAAGCTACAGCTGTCCTCCAAACAAACGTACCATCCTTTATTTATTTCTACTGAAATATTGATGTGTGTTATGAAAGGTTTAAAATAATGTGTCTGCCGTTTTCTGTTGCCCCAGCACACTGTTTTCCAATGCATAAATAATTCTTGCCATGGACCCTGTGCGGACACTGGGTCTGGCCCATTATGTGAGGTGTATCCGCTGTATCACATTCTTTCTGCCTGAGAGAAAATACTCATCCCAAGTAATTTCCTACACTTATACAATCGAGGTTGACGGTAAATAATTCATGTATACATTTAAGGGCTAAAACTCCAACACAATATGACTACATGTCAAGGGTAACTCCTGAAGATTTGAAGTCAAATCATCTTGCAAAATGGATTCTTCCTCTTGGCAAAATGGATATTTTTATGACTTACTCCCTTCCATTTGTTTTCACCGATTGCAAAATCTTGCCTTGAATTCGTCCATTCAAATCCAGTCCCTTTGTTCTCATCCGGCATCCTATCTCAAAGCAGGATGCGCTCTGGGGTCTGGTAGTCCATAAAATGAGGCCAATCATTGAATTGCCAGACTGACATTAACTGATTGAGCTTGTTAATAACGTGTTGTTCTTGAACAACACATTGCACTTTTTCTGTTATATAAATATTGTTGTTACGGATTTTGTTTATTTCTTCATTTGTGGTATCCAATCACCATTCCATTCATCCACAAACTGTCATTTCCTCTCAAGGGTTATGGGATTTTCTTATCAAATACAAAGTAATGTATCAGAGTGCTTGTGAATATTAGCTTGTCCCATCAGGAGTCATCACAACTAGTCACTCACATCATTTGTTTGGCACAATTTTTATTCTGGATTCTAGGGGTGTGCGTCTCTCCAATAAAAGTCAATTCAATACGTATCTGGAAACATGGATTTTGATACAATTCAATTTGAAATGGTACAGCTCAGTTTGAGAGGGTATGTGGTGCAGTGAGTTTCTTGTCATTTAATATGAATGAATACGTCAAGACTGTAAATGTAGCATTATTTCTAATAAAGCTCTCCTGAGTAAAAGAAGATTCCGCACATATCCCTTTTTTTTTTTAAGTGGAACGATTTGGTTCGATTTGATTCACTCACATCTCTTGAATAAAAAACGATTTTCAGATTTTCTCGTGATCTTTAAGTTTGTTTGTATTTGGTTTTGTTTCATGTTCTGTCTTGTTTTCGTGTGGTTCGTGTCTTTTCCTTTTCATTCGATTGAATGTTTACACTTGTGCTCGTCAACCAGGTCCCTTGTGTCCTCCAATCAGCTCCCTCGGCCACTTGTTTCCTCGTTGTTTCGTCATTTTGTTTGTATATAGATTCCAGCTTTTGTTCAGTTTTCATCAGCTCATTATTCCTGTCACCGTCACATGCCCTTTTATAGTTACTTATAGTGGTGGATATTGTTTCCCAGTGTTTTTTTTTTTTTTGTGTGTGACTTTGAGTTTTTTTTTTTTTTTATTAGGACTTTGTTGATTTTGGATTTAGATCACACTACAGAACCCTTGCTTTAATTTTTGTTCATAAAGGTTGTTCTTTCTATCCTGCCGAGCTTTGTCTGATTTGACAAGATTTTGTTTCAGCAGTACAATGGTTTGGAAGCAGCGTCGAATTCACTTGTTTGCCTTTATCATGACGAAGGACTAATGCCGAATGCTCCTAAAGCTTTCTATGTATATATGTGAGTGTTCAGATCATTTTAAAAGACATTGATCTGTACTTTTGTATTTGCCTGGTAGTATTGAGTGGCACTATGGACTCTCATTTCTTCCTGCATTGACATATAAGAAGGAGCTCTCCTTTTGTAAAACATTTAACACTCATGAAAGTAAATAGATTTATTTGCTGCTTATCTCAGGCAGATTTAGTCCCTCTTGGAATATAAAACATTAATTCCATCTACAGTCAAGGCACCAAAATATCATTTCTAAACAATGAATGACATCAGAAACCTTCTTCTGTCAGTATTAGTAAAATAACGATATTTTAATGGCTCACAAAACTGTCCCTGTGTTATTGACTGCTATAAACAGAATTTTTTGGTGTGTTTGCAATTGTGTGTGCTGGCGCACTTGTAATACCCACTTGATAATATTTCTACTGGTGTAACCAATATTCCATACTATACTGTACAATTCACTGTGCACAGCTTTATCAGGCTGCATGGTGGGAATGGAGGGTTAATTTATTCCCTCATGGATGCCTGGGGGCAATAAAAGGTGCCAGTTTGAGTCGTTCAGATCTTTACACCCTCGCAGAGCCTTACTCTCTTCTTCAGTGTAAACGCTCTCTTTTATGCGTTTTTAGTTCACCCTCTTATAATCTGAGCAAGATAGGTCTCTTCTCACGGCTGCAAGCCATATAACTCTTCCCCGCTTTGCGTTATCTCCATGTTCCAACAAGTCAGCTTGAATAGGAAAAACTGTTATCTCAGGGCTCACAAAAGAGCCAGCCGTCGACATTCAAGATGTCCTATACATGATGTATTGATCAATCCACAGAGACTAATAGTGTCGCAGTGAATAGAGGGAGAGCATGGTAATGTCTGTGGGGTTCATGTAAACTGCAAAGTGCAAATGAAGCACTTAAGTGACACAAAAAGTCCGGTCCGGTGAATTATAACTTGACCCTACATGGCCCAATAAAGTCAAGGGGTTGTCGCTGGGCCCTCTGCCTAATTACTACTGACAACTGGAGCAGCCTAAAGCTACATTTACACTGTTTTCTTCAGCATCCATGGCTGCTCAATTTCAGGCCACTGTTGACAAGATGGGCCGGGGTTGTGAGACAACACAGGGAAAAGATAGCCTTGACAGAATGTGAGAGACCCCATCAGTGACGGGCTGGGAAGGAACCAACTGGAATATGTGGTAAACCACAGCCTGAAATGTTTTCTGCGGTCAGGTACCAGTATATGAAATAAATTAATTTAGTCAACACAATTTGAGCTATCTAACCTGCGATTAATTGCAGCGGCTGGTTCTGTATTTTTGAATCCCACGTCCGAAAGGCAAGAACACAAATGAGAACACAAAGCTGTGCCATCATAGCACAGTCCAAATGAAAGGCAGTAAGGAGAATTTTTTCTGTCAATATATATTATTTAATACCTTAAACACAAATGATTGCACTCTATTCCACTGAGCAATACATCTTTGGAGCTTCTAAATGATCTCAGAGCTCACTTGGAGCTACTTATGAGAAGGAGTCATGCTAGAACAACTCTGACAAAACTCAATACAACTCTGTTTTCGTCCATCTGGATCAGTCATCGCGCTGTGACAATTGGCGCTGGCTTATCCCAGAGCAGTTATGGGTTTTAAAATCACCCAAACCATAGCACTTATGCGGTTGCTGGCTGCCCCAAAATTATCGGACAGATTGATTTAAATTCTATAACTCATTCAGAGGTTAGTTTGCCTCTTCCACTAACACTTTCAATTCCTTCACTTTAAACCTAATATCAGCTTGCACTACACCCCCAAATTTCCATGGTGGAACTAATCAGAGCTCCCTTAAGTGTGAATCCCTCTTTAATATGGCAGTCTCAGAGCCTAAATGTTTGCATTAGAAAAAAAAATAATAATAAAAAAATGTATATATATATATATATATATATCCCTGTGTATATTTGTGTGTGTATATTTAGGCTTATGTTGCATATTTACCTTTTAAATATATACGGTACTGTACATCTTCATTGGATCATAAACAATAGGGAAGAAAACACTGTCTAGGTTCAAAGGATATGAAAAACAAACAAAAACATAATCTGTCATAAATCCCGAACAATGATCCAGGCAATAGTGTGTGTGTTATTTTAGAGGAAGACGCGCTCTAATTTGCAGTGCATGGATCACATATTACAATTAGTCATATTTGTATAATTAGTTTTGTCTGTATCAGTACAGTGATGTGCACAGTGGATTGAACCCTTTCATAATTCAGAGCAGCTGCAAAAGATAAAGCAAACACATTGGACCACATGTAGCACCCCTGTCAATCCCACAGTCATTTTTTCCCCCATTACCATGACTATCCAACACCTCTTAATCTGCTCGTCTTCACAAGTAATGCTAAATTACAATGCCTCCTCTCAATATGTTCCAGCAACGTCACAGCACGCAAGACAATTTGTATCTTTCTAGGCAGGCTCTCAGCAATATGTTTAGATGTGAGGGGGTGGGTGGGTCTGTAGGCATCTGATAGGCTCCGGCTTAGTTGGTTAGACAATGGGGGCCTCCGGAGTAATGTGTGATTTTCTTTTCCTTTCAGCAGCCCCTAGAGTAATGGTGTGTGATTTCCCCGTTTTCCTTTATGGACAGCACTCGAGGCAAAGCCCACCTACAGCTTGACGTGGGAACACGCCTACTTTTAATCCTCTGCCATTCATCGGAAGAGAAAGCTAACAAAGATGACTTTTGACAACGTAGGAAATCAAACCAGAGCTGCCAGACATTTCCATGAAGTGAGGGTGGGGTGCGGAACTGAGAGGAAAGGGGCAGCCTACACAGTCAGCTCTCTTCATGCTTACACCCTTCACTTTGCTCAAGCACACGCACGCACGCACAAAGGTACAGTTTGGAAGTCCTGCCTCATCTTGTGCAGCTCAACAAGAACTTTTGCTGACACATTTACTCTCAGTGGAGAGGGTTAAAAAAGAAGATGGTGGGTCTAAGGAGTAAGAGACCTTCGCGATATCGCAAGAGAGAGGGTTAAAAAAGCATTTAAACAGATTAAATACAGAACTAGTTCTCATATCAGAAGGCTCACTTTGCTGATCTGGTGAACAATTCGGTCAAAGAACATCTCTCCATCCCTTCACTCCACCTCAACTCTATTTGTCCTGCTTCAATAGGTTGGAAGAATTAGTGGCACTCTTGGTAGTCACCCCAGGTGTCATTTTGTGGGTTCGCTAAGGGCACCAATGTTTTTTTTTTTCCTTTTTGGATTTCAGGGTCGAGGAGAAGATGAAATGGTCCTGTGGTTCGAGAGGAACAATAGTGGCCCTGCAAAATCACATCTTGCTTGGGGGTGGTGGCTTGTGAAAAATGTTGTTCTGGGGCCCCTTGCATCTTGAATAGATTTGTTAAAGCCCCTATGGTCGCTTTATGCTAAACAGAGCACAAGGATGAGGGAGAGGGCAAAGGCATGCCCAAACCAGAACATCACTACATTGGGCTTTGATGCCTTTTTTCTTTTTAAAGGGGGGGAATGCCCACTGAAATACAAATCTTTCTCCCCCTCTCATCACTTTCTTGTTCCATATATCCTCCTCCTTCAGTTCCCTTACTTACCCTTTTCTTCTCTTTCTGCCATGCAAAGATAATCAGGTTTATGTAAAGTATGTGTGCTCTTTTGACAGTCGGCAATACCTCATTAATTCAATCACACCAAGCACCATTGTTCCCAAAGTGTTTGAAATGCGTAACAGGGACGGGGGCCTTTTAATCCTGTCAATCACTGTTAACATTTTTCAAGCTGTTGCCATGGTTGAGGCCAGAGTTCATGAAAACAGTGAATATGGGCCAACAAAACAAGAATAAAGACTTATTTGAGATTGGGGTTTTAAAAGGACATCTAGCATGCACAAAAACACGAGAGGCAAATGTAGACAACTTTGGACTCTATACCGTGGCTGAGAGGGGTGAGAGAAAAGAGCGTTTGGAAACCAAACAGGTACCATAAAAACTTCAACTGGGAGGGCTCTGGGAAAAAGTTGATGAATCGCATTCCGGAAGGAACATGTTTTGTTTGGAGGGTTCCCCCCCCAAAATGCATGGGTCTCCTATAGCACAATGACAATGATATATTTAAACACACTGCTTCCACATTCAACACTCTCGTACAGCAAGGATTATGGCCTCCGTGATACCGGAAATATGTCTCCCTTATTATCTCAAATATGCAGATACAGCACAACAATAAATCACTGTTAGTTGTTTAATTAACACACACACACACACACACACACACACACACACACACACACACACACACACACACACAATCTGGACAAACTTCCACACTCTTCAGTCAATTCACATTGCACAAGTAATAGAAATAGTCACGTCTGCTTCTGGTTGTCAAGCGCAATGTGCTATCTGCACAGCTATAGCAAAAAACAAAACAAAACCAAAAAAAAAAAAACACACATACACAACAATGCAATCGAAGTGTGTCTCTTGATGTGTTAATTCACAAGGCACATGTTTGTGATTGATTGTAATTTCACAATACACTTGGGTCACTTTTGATTTAGACATCCAGAAACTTGACGGCATGCAGTGTGGCTTCAGTTTCCTGTCTCGATGTGCCCTGGCACACACTGTAATCCACCTTCTGCCCAAATCACCTGAGCCAGGCTTCAACTCAACAGGTCCCTGAACAGGATAAGATGTATAGAAAATGGCTGTATAGATATTTCTATAGATTTCTCTTTCTTTACTTTAGGCACATTGTTTTGGGACTGCCTCCTCATGGTGGTGAAATTTATTTCATCATCTCTGACACTGCATGACAAAAAAAGGACATAAAATAAAATTGTATTTCGTGAATAAAAGAAATTGAGGATTAATATTCGGGGGGAAAAACTATGTGAAATATACTTGAAAGGTTCTACATTTAAAAAGTTCTCATTTTAAGATTAATATATTTTCCAATTATTCCGGTAAATGACTTGTGGTACAAGTCTGATATTGAAGCTAAACAGAAACTGTGCAAAAAGGTTTCATGCAACCTTGGCTGACTCTTATAAAATACAAAATAATGTTAGGGTGGAAGGTTCTAGTGTCAAGGAGATCCCAATCCCCTCTTCCTATGTTCATTTACAACCTAATCTGTTGTGAAAAAGCATAGTGAGAAAGAGGCAGATTAAGCTATTGAAGCGTTGGGGGTGCTTCCTACGCATCACTGACTCCTTTCAGGCCAATTTAAACACTGTTTGTTTATTAGTGTTTTACGGACGGCATTAGCGTCCTGGCTTATCTCAGCACACACACAGAAGGCCACAATACGTTACTGTTCAAAGCCCAGATATGCGTGTGTGTGTGTGTGTGTGTGTGTGTGTGTGTGTAGCTCAGTTGTTGTCATTGCTGTTCTGACCCTGTTTAAGTAGTGAAAGACCATGTGAGACACTAATTATTGGACACGGATGCTCTTGTGCTCTGTGTAAATATGCTCCACACACACAGCGACTACACAGCCTCTGTGACACTGACAAAAGACTTAAAGGTGCACTGGGGAGATTTGCTTTTAATTCATCCGGCTGTGATTTTTTCCATAAATGCACAGACCTATCAGATGCTCATTGCACCACGTCTTGAGAAATACCTCTAATTTCTCTTCCTGATCATGATAATAATGTGTAATCCTATTTTGACCATAAAAAGACGACAGATCTCCCTTGAGGCTGAAACGCTTTCTCGAACCGATGATGTTATCTCTCCGTTTTATGATACTCGTGTTCTGTTTTATAATTCTAAGGAATCCTTGGTGATGATTACCTAAATAGGAATGCATCTTAGAGTATAGTATTTATTTGAGTAAAAGGTCTATATAAATAGACAGTATTTGTTTTGAGATGAATCCCTTCGGATTTGCGGCCGCATGTTTTAGATACTTGGGTGAAGAGAGGGGCGGAGCTGTCAACTGATCACCACCTGGTGGTGGGTTGACTACGATGATGGAGGGAGATGCCCGTCCGACCTTCCTCTGTAGGGTTTGCATGTTCTCCCCGTGCCTGCGTGGGTTTTCTCCGGGTACTCTGGTTTCATCCTACATTCCAAAAACATGGGTGGCAGGGTAATGGAAAAATCTAAATTGTCCTTTAGTGTGCGACGGAGCGCGGACGAGTGGCTGGCTACCAGTTCAGGGTGAACCCGGCTACCGCCCAAAGACTGCTCAGAAAAAAAAAAAAAAATATATATATATATACCCATCCATCCATTTTCCGAACCGCAGATCCTCATTAGGGTCGCGGGGTGCTGGAGCCTATCCCAGCTGTCTTGGGCAGTAGGCGGGGACACCTGAACCGGTTGCTGGCACACAGAGACGAACACCAGTCACACCTCAGGGTGCCAACCCCGGTACCCGCCCCAAAGACTGCACAGGGAGGCCGGAGCTGGAATTGAACCCGGCACCTCTGCAAAAATAATATATATATATATATATATATATATATATATATATATATATATATATATATATATATATATATATATATATATATATATATATATATATATATATATGTGTGTGTGTGTGAAAAAATATATACATTATATTAATTGCATTAATGAGAGAAAAATGTAATTGGTTTACAGAAAATATTTCCGTGCAACCATTTCTTTTTTCCTCGATTGTCTTCAATGTGAGGACAGATAGGTTTCATAAGGTTTACAGGGTATGTAACATACCGCATATGCAATCTGTGCTGCAGGATCAGAGACATCTTCATTGTGTGAGTGACAAGACCCATCAATGTTGCATGAAAATAATTTGCCAGCTTTATTCAATCTACATATATCTAACCCCCACACCATCTTTGCGCTAACTCTAAAAGTCACTCAGATGAGACGGCATGTGATTGTTATCTCGCTGTGCCTTTGTATGAAAATCAAATTGGGAATTGCTTTTTTTTTCCCTTGATTTACTTCCATGCAAACAAAGAACTTGTTTTCTTATTTTCATGTAAATGTCTTTTTCATCGGAGACGACAAGTGTAATCAATCTTCTTCAAGACAAGGTAGGAGTGCCTGCCATGGGGGTATTATTGGTGCTTAGTAGCCCGGGGATCATAAAACAAGAAAATTGAAAGTGATATTTAATTGACACTGCCATTTCCACTGCATGCCGAAGTCTCGTCTCCCGTCGTTGCATCTCTCCCACACACTCGCTCGACCATTTCACACTCCGCAGGTGAAGACAGGACGGCAGACTGCTACATATATTCTTTGCAACCCTCCTGCTGAGAGTTGGCTGTCAATCTAAAAGCACAGCGCTGAAAAAAACTGAAAAGCAACAGAAAGTTTCTACTCTGAGAAAAATATTTTTCATGAATGTCACTTCATCTCTGCGGTACCCTATACTGGTGAAGTGGAACATGATCATGATTTTTTATCCACCTTAATACATAATCAAGCTCATAGTTGCTCTTCAATGCTCAGAAAACGCCACCATTATAAACAAATCAAAACAATTATGTAGTTCTCTCCAAATTGTCCCCATATGCAAAGTTAAGATTTTATATTAAGAACCTGATAATTATACCAAAACTTAAATATAGATACGTGGTATTCAAGACACAAGGCTTCCTGCTAACACTTGTGACAGTTAATGCTTTACAAATGAAACTGTCTTTTATTTAATTACTACTCTGACAGTCTCTGGTCTCAGCCAGTGCAGAAAACAGGGAGAATGGAGTAGAATTAGCAGCTGAGATAATGTCCCTTAAATAGAAAGTGACACTGTCTAATTAGGGTAAACTAATGCGATTAGAAGTCTTTGTCCTGAGACAAGAAATTGGCACTGGTTTGACTTTGTGACCATTGTTATCATAGGACGTAGTCCATAGAGTTACATCGTCACAAGCCATTATATACTGTAACTTTTATTCAGTCTTAAAGACAAATTGAAACAATATATAATTACATTCATGAACGTGTTCCACACTAACAATGTTATGAGATCCAATATCAAATCTAAAATGAAATAGAAAATTGGTCCTTATTTCAAATTAAAAGATTATAAACATTATACATGTGTGTGTATATATATATATGAGGAATTGAATGCCCTCCGAGAGGCCCCTTGGCCTGAAATTAAACTGTTTCTTCTTCAACAGCAGTGGTGAAGTGTCTGACAGAGTTCAACAAGTGGCAGAATACTATGAAACTTTTAAGACTTTTATTACACTATTATTACGGCCACGGAGCTGCACAAAATTGCCTGTAGATTGGTCCCCTCATGGCATGAATGTAAAGTGATTGACAGAAAAGTCAACAAATTAGTTTTTTTTTCTTTTTTAATTCTGACCCTTGAGTATTGGATCCTCCTGGGCTTCGCCCAGGTAAGTCCGTTGGTAAAGGCGGGCCTGGTTCGAATCGTAGTTGTCCTTTTGCACAACCTGCAGCAAAGGAATAAAACTGCACTATGTTAAGGGATCTATTGTACATTTTAATTTAAAGATAACATTGGCACTTCCTTACAGCTGTTGTACAGTGCTGTATAAATAGTTGAGTTGAGTTTGAACAAAACTATTACACGCCATTCAAATTAATCAAGCATTTACATTTTTTTGTAAAGTCAATAGTAAACAACTCTCGCCATGAAAATCCTCACAATCAACACAGATAAACATCACTAATGAAGCCATTGGCATTACAGCAAAAAAAACCCACAACCAATAGTGTTCTAAAGTTAGCCTAAGTGTGTGGTCTTGGTAAGAGGGAGAAGTGGAGCTACACTTTAGCCTGTATGTCTGTAATTTTGCTGAGAAACCTGTGATTCAGTACATAAATGTACCAAAACTGTTCTTATCAATGCAGCCTGGGGTTCCACATTCTACTCGTGTATGTTGAAGTCACTTCACCGAGTTGAATATGAAGACAACCCTATATACACTTCAGCAGCCTGCTTCAACAAAGTCTACATGGTGGCCATATTGTATAGTGGAAGTTCTGATCAGAAGCGAGACTCGGGTCAATCGAATCCCAACCAGAAATGACACCAAAAATAAAGAGTGAAATTATTGTGTGTATGTGAAATTTGCTTAGAAAAACATTTTACATTCAAACTCAGCCTGATATATCCATATAGCAGTTACTTTTTTGTGTGTTGTAACTTTTTTGATGCAGGGGTTCGCCTGCATACCGCTTTTAATGATCGGCATCATTGTCTGATTATCATTATTAATTTTTTAATGAACAGCAGAGGTTTTGTTTCTACACTTGGTTTCTAAATACTATGATTGTCGCTTTCACTGTTGTTAATTCCAGGGCTACGGCATGAGCAAGTCAGTCTCAATGACAAAAGCTGTTTAAAGAGCTTGCTGTTGACCTACAGCAGCATAACGTGAGCTTTGGGGACAGGCAGCAATTGGTGTCGAAGAGAGGCCAAACCGGAATGATTTATAGCTCGGAAGATGTGACTCGCTGCTAGTGCTGCCGCAATTACCTTTACTGCTAAACTCGCAAGTAGCATGCGCACTATCTGTATACACAGCTCGCGGTTCATGTGAACACCAGCACACAAACGTGCCTCTCTATCCCTCTTTTTACACATGCTGTTTATGTTTGAATGGTCGGGCCTCTGTTTTGCCTGCCTTGTCCACTTAAAAGGGCATTAATCAACTGCTACTTTATAAATCAGGAGGTCCTTGCAGGCTCAAAGCGATTATGAGGTCAAGACTCTGCAGAAGTACTTAACCAATTCCCAATCCCATTTGGACTGGATATATTTTGCTTCCTTGAGGCCAAGCGATTCATCATCATTCTCCCACTGAGGCATAAAGGACCAGGCAACAAGGGAGGACTGGATATTAAACAAAGAGTAGGAATTCAGAGGGGGCTATAGCTCACCCTCTATTAGCTGTCTATTTCTTGTACTTATCTCGTGGTCTCTCTCTTAACCATCCTTCCAAAAAGAATGACAGTTTTGTTGAACGTCAACAATGACGCAGCTCACGAAGGAATCACAAGTCCAAATACTTCATTAACCCAGATCCAATGAATTATCTGGCTGGGTTTTGCAAAGTACATGAGGAGAGTAAGTAGACTAAGGGAAGGACAGTGCGTTATTCAGCAAACGCAGATTATCTGATTGAATTGACTTAGATGATCCACTTGTGTCGGTTGACTGACTTGTGTGACCGTAATGCGAAAGACTCAAAATTTTTAAATATATACCGTATTTTCTGCATAAGGCACTTCGAGTATAAGCGCGCCTTCAATGAATGGCCCATTTTAAAACTGTTTTCAGATATAGGGTGCACTGAGGCGCAGAGAATAGAAGCTACAATAGTGGCCTGGGTTTGCGTTATGCATCCACTAGTTGGAGCTACGCTAAAGGGAATACAATATGATACAATCCTGCTTTATTTGTATAGTGCTTTCACAACCGCTGCACCTGTAACAAAGCGCTTTATAGAAAATTTTAAATACTGCGTCCAAAGAAATCAGAATATTGATCCGTATATGAGGTGCGCTGTTGACTTTTGAAAAACATTGAATGCTTTTAGGTGCGCTTTAAAGTGCGGAAAATATAACTTTTGAAATGTTTTTTTATTACCAGCACTAACACAAGTGACTCATCAAATAGGATCTCCAATTTTAAATACTGAGTAACTGAAGCACACGGGATCAACCACGTTTACCAATCTCTCATACAAAAAGTATTGCAGTAAAATGACCCAGCCTGTACCTTGTGTAAATCATCAAACCTTTTTGTATATTTAACATTTTTTATATTGATTATAATCCCCAAATGGGAAATCAAAATTAAAGATTCAAGAATTCAAGGAGTTTTATGGTCATACAAAAACATTTCCTCTTGATGTTGCATAAAACACGATGACCAATGTCCCAGGTACGCTTCCACTGCTCCTTTATAGGAGGACGAGGGAGCGTCTGTTCTTCCTGAAGTCCACAGCCATCTCTTTGGTCTTCGTCACAATGTTGAGAACCGCAAAGAAGGCGAAAAACTGGTCGAGGGCATCTGGCAGGGAGGGGTCATTTGAGCTTTGTACATCCTTAGTGCTGTAGTTTGTGATTCACTTAATGACTTTCCAAAAGCTTCGAAGGTAATTGGACGTGAAGTAGCCCTAGATTTTTTCAGCATAGGAGCATCGGTATTTAACTCTCCTAATGCCCAAAGACAGATTTCTTCTTGCTGCCCTGAGTGCTGATGCTTTATGTGGCCTGAAAAAAAGCAGCATCATTCTCTAGCTTTCAGCAATGCTCTCACCTCTGCATTCAGCCAGGTCCTCTGGTTGCAGTAAATAGTGACTCTCTCGGTGGTGGAGACCTCATCGGCACATTTTGAGATGAAATTTAGGCTGGATGACACGTCTTCCTCCAGGTCCACGTTTCCTTCCTGAGAAGATGCTTCGCTGAACATTTGTCAATCTGTGCACCGAAAACAGTCATGCAGCACAGAGGCAGCATCACCGGGCCGCACCTTGATGGTACTGACGTAACTCTGCTGTGTACATTCTGTGTTGCAGACCACACAAATAGAACCAAATCACACACAACCAAGTATGCAAAAAGAGTTGCTGAGTCAAAGTGGCACGCAAACACTGATGCACTTCTTGACCTGGGATGGTGATGACGATGACTTGCTCGAGGGTACCTTAACAGCACTCTGGATGCATACTTGCATCTCTCCAACAACCAGTTGCCATTTTTACTTTAGCTGCAAGAGGACTTCAGTCCTGACAGACTTTCAAAGTGCAAGTCCTTCCATTGAAGCTCTTGATGGTGCTCTATTTTTGACTGTAAAAATGAAGATTTTAAAAAAATATGATCTACAACCATTCAAGTATATTTACAACTTAACAACAGGAATATTAACACATATGAGAATAAACAAATTCTCAACTGTAATGGTGAACTTGGTTGCTTCCATAAAATGGACCTCACACAATATTCCTTCGGCATCTCAACAATTTGCTTTGTTTCTTAACTACTGTAAATGCCCTTTGAGCTGTTAGTTTTTTTTAAAAGTTCCAGTGTTTGTAAAAATGCAAGCGATCATTCAGTTAAATTAAGGGTGACAACCTGTCATCAGTGCTTCATCAAGAATCAACTTTAACAGATGCTTTCATACTTTGTTGTTGGTGTAATGTCCAATTTAGGGAAACATATCAGATTCATTTAGCCATGACAACAGAAGCGATGAAGATCAAAAGGAAGGAATGCAAGAAAACAAAAGGAAAACATAATCAAAACAAATGACAAAAGGAATCGGAAAATTGAATGCAGAACAAATTGCGGTTTCACCAGAGCAGCTGAGAAGCTTGACAAAAAGTGAAGAAGACAGTTTCCATTACTCCTGGCGCCCACCTGAGAATAATTTGCTGAGGCTCAGTAAATTGTGATTCAAGAGATATACTGTAATTGTGTAATCATTTTCTGTCCGTTCATATTTCAGCATCCTTACGAAAGGGAAACGCGGAGAGAAGGAAACACGAGCAGTTACAAATTGCTGGACACTTCTACAAGTTATGATATTAATTTACGGTAGAACTGAAGCACTTTCTAATTTGTCTCAGGAGAACGCTCATAGGGATTTATTTTCCTGCCCTTTGTGTCCAGGAGTGAGGAGTGGTCTAAATCTGCGCAGGGGCAAGCTACGCAGAATTTTGGTTGGTTTTGTGCGTGAAAATGGCAGATTTGATTCACCGCCAGTCAAAGCAGCTGCTCACATTTTCTTTAAATGTCATGCGTGAGAGGACCATTGATAACCTTTGACTGGTAGAAGAAGAAACTGATTTGCCAGTGTCCTGCGGCAGGTCATGGCAGGGAAAGTATGATTATAAGGAACTGCAAGAAGACTTCCAAGTGCGTATGAGATAGAAAGTTGGCTACAGAATTCACAGATGTGTGAAGTTGCCGCTTGACACTGCCATCTACCCTGATCGTGAATCCAACCACTCCCTCCCCATCATGCCCTCTTATAGCTGTGCCATGACTAAAAATATAAAAGGTAAAGATGACAATAATAATAATAATAGTAATAATAATAATACTAACTTGGAGAATGCCTTCCCAATGGGTTGAAAAGATCGTAAAGATGATGGTAATAATAATAAAAGTGATGCATTCAATCTGCAGTGATTAGGCTTTTGTATTTATGAATGAAATATGATGACATCCACGACACATGTCTGTGAGGCTCAAAATCTGTCTGCCTGCATCATAATCAAATTGACCTAATTCACGTTAAATTCCTTGCACCAATCATAAGACATGGTCCCAGCAGGCGTAAAGTTTAGTCTCTTGTCAGCCATCAAATTGTCAGGTGTGCCTGGGGTGTGTCAAAGGAAACGCCGCCAGTGCACCGGAACGCCCAGCATGGCGCAGAGAGATTAACCAAATTCCCAAACATGCGAATCAAGGCTTACATCGGCACAAAAATCGGGGACATGCCAATTTTTACGCTCCAACCCGGCTCTCTGTGAATACAGCGCTCAGTGTTACTAGAGCGCCTTCAAACAAAGTGCATCTCCAATACATAATGCAAGTGGCTGTTTGGTTTCAAGAATTAGAAACAATTTCCAACTACTCTATCAATCTTTTTTTTTTTCAAATCACAAATGTTTATTTTCAGTGAGAACCGATTGATGAATGATGTTATCCTTTATCATCCTTGTGCTCAAATATGGGCCCTCAACAAAAGAATTTCCTCCCTGACACATGTAATTTACTAAAAATAAAAGACCAGTCTTACTGTTATCAAAGCCTCATCACAAGCTCCAATAGAGCAGGGAATCGTGGCTTTTGAGTGACTGCCTTACCGTTTGATGTAAATTTGCATCGACCTGCGCCACTTAAGAAGAGTCAGCCCAAAAATCACAAGACAGGTGAAGAAAGCGCAAAACGTTGTTGGTGAACTTTAAAGAGGCAATACATTCAAAAGAAATTATACATTTTGAAAGATAAATTTAATCGGTTGAAATACTGCACGTTAATGTCAAGTAATGAAGAATCCACGCTAAACCTACAGGAAATACATACACCAAATTGGAAAGTCAATTCACAGTAAATTCCTCAATTGAGTTCACCACAGAGAACATGTCGTCTAATCTAGTATGAAAGGCGTGAAACACAAATGGCTCGGCAGTTAAATGCACGAAGCCTACATGTTTATCAGAATAATATCTCTGTATAGCCTCGCATTTCGAGGACGCATATTGTGTTCATGCAGAACATTAAATGTCATAAATCAAACTGAACGTTATATGCACGTCAATGTAGCAAATAACTCAGTGGCAGTGACAAGACTAAGTCAACAGCTTTAGTTTCTGCTATTTAGGACTGGACGTGTTCTAAATTTCACGTTCAAATCTTGTCATCTTTTGTTTTATCGCATCCTTTTTAATAACGATAAATAATCTCTCTCTCTCTCTCTCTCTCTCTCTCTCTCTCTCTCTCTCTCTCTCTCTCTCTCTCTCTCTCAGTCTATCTGTCTTGCTGCTGAAATGCTGATCATAAATTGTTGAAGTGCAATGACTTGTCTCCTCCACTTTCACACAGTGGTCCTACTAGTACCAAGAACAGATTAAAAAGTGTGCCACACTTTCCAAGCGGTCTCAGCATACTATTAGCATATATATGAGATTTGAGACATTTTCTAATATTCTCCAGCAGGACTCATCTGTCATGGCCCGGCGATGAATTATAAAATGCTTGTTTGGATGTAAGGAACCTGAAAAAAAAGTGTGCCTTACTTCAATAACCTTTACTTTGGATGTATTAAAAAAAGGGGGCAGGAGAAACAACATGCTGATACTTTAATTAAAAAAAAGATACTTTTGTGCACAACATTACCAATGCTATTGTTCAGCGTAAGGTACGGGTGAATGGGGGGGACTGCGAGTTATGCTGCTAGAAAAGTACCGGTCAATGGCCATTGATTTAAGGAAACCTGAGCTGCGTACCTTCGATGAAAGTATGAAATACCATCCAACTTTGAGAGAATTGACAAAAAAAGTTTGACTTGTAATTGTAAAGCATATTAAGCAGTCCTTCATGGGCTGCGCAGATGCGTTATATTCTTGCAAATATCCCATGCGTTAATTAAATTGGTGAAAAGTGCAATGGCCTGTGTCCTAAATTAATTGCTTTCTATTAGATTACCTTATTGTAGATGAGGCTATGCTATAGTATTAACATTGTTGGACATTTCCTTTACATTCAATTTTCTTGAACATGATTGTTAATAGAACAAGCGTCTCTTTTTCCGTGATCTCTTTCACTCTCTCCCTCTCTCTCTCTCTCTGTGTCTCGCTCCCTTCCGTCGTTTTTAAGATTATTCCAAATGTGGTTCATGGTGCTTTTGGCTCAGTTAATTAAAGCTAACTAAAGTGCAGTGGCCTGTATCCTACTGCTATCAAATCATATAGCTTGGAGAGAAAACATTTACATGAACCTGCCATTAATGCAGACTTTCCAATTCCCACTAAGTATGATCCTGTACAATAATTACTGTTGCCTGTGTGGCTCACTCATGAAGGGACTGTAAAATGGGGATGCGAAATGACCGAAAAATGCACGAGGTTGTATCTTAGAAAACAGAGTGCTTTAATAATGCTGTAATATGAAAATAGCAAACAGTCCCTCTTGCCGATACTTTTCAATTCTGTTTTCACCGTTATCCCAAATGGTAATGGCGTTTGGAAATGGGACCCTCTTGATAGCTGTCAGAAAGAAAGAGAACACAGGCGGCAGGCCTTGTATTCATCCCATGTTTTGGAAAACAACCAAACTCAGCAGTCTGCGTCCTATCTTAGCTATTGAATCTATTGAATTGGGTTGTTTTACATTTTGATTGAAACGATGTCCGCGCTAGATAAAAGCGCAGACCCAGCTGTTGTAATTGAATCAGGGTGGAGTTGTTTATTCGCTTGATCTACAGCTGTGATTTCCATGTCCTAACATCCAATGCATAAAAGATCCACTCCTGTTTAACACACTTCTGATTAGATCTGTTTAAAATAACGAAACAAGAGGCATCCATGTCTTGAGATGGACTTGCATCATGATGGTACATTTGACGGCATCGGGAGAAGGTGGCCAAAGAGAGGACCAAAGGGAGGGTCTCCATCTTCTCCTAGCTCCTTGATGTGTGTGCATGTGCGTGTGGGTGCACACGCGCGCGCTGTCTGACTGCTCAAGAAGCACCATCTGGTTAACTTTCCATGTGTGACCAAAATGTACACTAAATTAACTTAACGTGGCACAGATGCCAGATGAACATAATATTTGGGTAAACTCTAAATGGCATATGAAGTTAATCTGAGATACTTTAAAATGTCTTTTGAAGATTTATGCACACACGGCAATTTCTTATGTACTCAAGATTTGCTCGTTGTGAAATAATAAGTGGTAGCAAATTGTGAGTTACTTTATATGATATGCATATGTATATATTATATCGATGTATAAGTGTCTGTAATACACAAAGTACGTGTGTACATTGCTATAGTCAATTGTGTGAGTCGACATGCATCACAGAGCAAAAACAATTTTATTTTTATGCATACGTTTCAAGAGGCTTAACGTGATATCGTTCTGACGGAATTTTGGTTGCGGTGTCCTCACGATCACGAATGTTTCCATACTGACAATATAATGGAAGCACTAAGACGGCGAATAGAGCAGTAAGCTTCTCTGATCCTAACATTTGTGTTTCATTAACGTCTACTTACTTGTGTGTGAAGACTCACAAAGACTTCGAGCAGAGTATATAAATGATAATCATATGTGCTTTCCCTCTGGTCACCTCTGCCAAACAGAAAACCTAAAGGCAATCATTAATGATGTACTGTATTTAGGAAGCCAATCAAGCAGTCAGTTACCAGCAATCTTTCAAGTGGGCAGAAGAGGGACGCATAACATTCTAGCCCTCATTTACACAGACATCCCGCAAAACAACCACTTCATAGTCGTAAAAGATCCGTTTCTAATCATAACACACCATTTAGCTACAGCTGTGAGCAATTTTACTCTCTGACTTGGCATGCGACAATCATAAAGTTTAGATGCGTCAGCGCCAGTGACTGCCATGACAGTAACCCTCCCAGCCCCCCACCACACGTCCTCCCCTTTTAAGTGTTCATTCTGTTGATGCAGAACAGTAACACAGAATAAAAATCCCCCGCAATAAATCCTTTTGGGATCGTGCACTCGACTTACTATGTTTGAATATTGTCTCATCATAACGTCATTCACATTTTAGTCCTGAAAGATATGAATACTTTGTCACCCCGAACCCGTAAAAGTTTCAGTCAAGAAATATGCAAAGTGATTTGGGCCTTTACATGTCATACTTCAGTCTATACGGTACTGTCGATTTTCTGGAGGACTTTTCACTTACAATTTGCTGTATTGTTTGTTTTATATTCATTTTATTTTGTCATCAGCCCTTTCTTGTGGGTTGCCATACTAGCTTGTGAGCTACCCCTACAGTGCAAATGACTTGGTTGCATTTAATTGTATTTAGTTTATGGTCCTAATGCCATAGGTATTTGCCACTTAGTATTGTACGTTGTAATTTGTTAGGCCTCTAATTTATAGTATGATGTGGGTGTAATGGATGGACAGCCTCCCTTTAAGAAAAAATGTTTGTGGTGTTACGTCCTAATGGATTTTTTTTTTTGTCGTCCTGCCTTTGCCATTCTCCGATTGCCTAATAGAAAAAAAAGCATTAGATCATAAGCATGATTTAGTGAACCGCATTTATGAGGACTAATAAATGCATGCTTCACAATGGATGGCTGATCATCAAATAATCAGTCATATCACTTTAGGAGGAGGTTGCTCATCAATCATGCTGAGCAAATAGTGACACATAGCCTGGTGAGCAATGCATACTGATTTCAGCATCCCTCCTTGAAGGACCCTTCAATAAAAGTATCCCGTGTACAACCATAACAATGTCAGCGATAAACCGGTAGTCAAATTCTCAGGTGTATTCACATTTAATTTTTAATCTAATATGGACGTGGACTTGTTACTACTTCCGTAATTAAATAGGTCTTTATCATAACAATAACAAGTATGCTGGTATAGTAGATTGGGTATTTATGGCCTACTGAAACGGAATCAATCATATATTTTTAGGGCATTGTGCATCAAGAATGAATACAATTGGAAATGCGAGAATAGAATACAAAATAGTATTTGGGGTTTTAAAAAAAATAACTCCAGAGAGGAATAAATGTTTCCCATTTGAAATCGGGATGCAGCACAAAACGGCCAATAGAATATGTATTAACACGGAACTTCATGTGGAACACAAAAATGTATGTGTAATCTTTGACATTTACTGATATTCAGATTAGGCTAACATATGTCACAAAGCGCAACCTTTGTCCTTACTTGTATCAACCCCATCTGCGTTTTCTATCAGTATCATATCTAAAATACAGCTTTTTTTCTTTTTTGATCAAGGTTTTATTAATTTCTCCTGTTCAAGATGCTTTTGGGTCACCATGCTATAATCAATCATCTCTATTAACGGCCATATCTCGCGCTCCACCAGCCATGACCCCTCGACAGCTGAGCTAAGATGTTATCACAGCATGCATGCGGCGTTTTCCTTTCCCTGACAGCCCAGTGTTACTGTACAACTCTCTCTCCTGTCTGCTTCGGTGCTGTTATGAGCAACCTATTGTCTTGTCAGGGTTTTTATCAGGGTGCTGCAATTGCACATTTTGGCACTTTCTAACCTATACAACATGGAATATCTACATTGACTCAACTCAACATAGCATGGTGAAAACGGACACAATCTGACTTATGTGTGCTCTGTCTTAAATCAATGATCCACTTACTTTTCATCTCGTCTAAGAAAAAGCACGTTTTAGCACAAGCACTGCAAATTTGACAAACACAAAAAAAATAAAAAATGGAATTCACATTTTTGATCAGATTTGATAAATAAATGATGCGTTTGGAAACACTGATGCTGACATGTTGTCGATATGATTTTGTGTTTATTGTCACATGTTTTGACAGCGGGAAACATTTTCAACATGTGTTCATTTGAATATTGTGTAGCTACTGTTGCCAACGATTCCAGAATTTCATCATCTTTTTTTTTTTTTTTTTTACTGGGATGTGTGGGTGTTCAAGTTGGATTGTATATTCGGACCGTCGTCCTGCTTCCGGCCAATGAAAAATGCACTGGAATACCAACAGTTGCAGTGCTTGCCTAAATAAAAGTGATGTACTCACAATTGGTTGCCGTACAGAATTCTCAATGGCATGTTGTTGATCTTTACATCGATACACATCAGACAAAAAGAAAGTGCACAAAAGGATTAAACAGAGATGTTTACATGTTCATGCCAGTGTTTGACCTTTTCACTCACGATTGGTGTCAGCTCTTCAGACACATGCACACGCGCAAAAAAAAAAAAAAAACACCCATACCAAAGCTTTAATGGAGAAAAAACCCACAAAGCAATAATGTGGAAATGTTAACAGCTTACAATTAAAAATGTGATTTATGTTCCAAGCAGCTGTTAAATGACACGGCTGCCCCAACAATATTGATTTCCATATCATTAGCATGATAGTTTTATTGTCTTATAATTGCTAAATAAAACGGTTCATACCTGGCGAACCTTTACTGCATATCAGGGACTCTTAAACGAACAAAATGTTGCTTCACACAAGTAACACGGGTCAACTGCAGTCGGGGATAGTCGGGGGTAATGATTAGATCATTAAAATTTAGTCTATGCTTCACAGAGCATAGAGAAAATTAACTTCCCCCCACCAAGCCCATTTTTCTGCTGAACATGAAATAATGATTTTCTGCCAGTATAATTACAAAGCTAACATCTGATAGAGTCAGCATCCGGGGGGAGGATTATCACATGCATGAGTATTAGACCTCATTACCAGCTTGACTGCAAAATTATTACATCTTGTAATTGGATGGTGAGATTTATACACAGATTGGGCCGGGGTTCCTCGGTAAGATTGTAATTACAGGCTTCGCTGGTTCGCTACTTATCACACTGTGTGCAGGAGGGAGGAGGAACGAAAAACAAGCGGAGAAAAGAGAGGAAAGGACGAGAGGAAGAACCGTGTCATTAAGCAGGGCTCTGCTATCAATGGCAAAAAGACGCCGAGTCCAAGCTGTGCGGATGGGGCGAGTGGGGAGCATCTTCCCTCTACTCTCCTATTTATGAGGCCAAACAGCTGAGGTGTTTGCAGAAAGGGTGCGAAGGGGCGGGGTTGGAGGGGGGACATTTATTATTGCGGGGCTTTTTCTTCTTGACAAATGGGATTTCATTTATTTAACCTCTGCTGATCTATTTCAGCGCAACGTATAAACAAGCCATCCGTTTTTATGACCGCTGCCGAGTCAACGCCTCAATTATCTAAAGGCTAACTGAGTGTTAAAGTGAGCCATCTGCCAGTGGGAAGCCCATTGATTTAATTTGCCTTGCAGTTGTAGCCGCGATACAACCGGCGCTCCGATTTGTGTTCGCAGAGGAAGACGCGACGGATACACATATCCCTCATTGAACTTGAGTTCACAGTGTTCATGGGTTGCTGTTCGGAGTATGGCACTTACACGAGCACGCGCGCGCACACACACGCACACACACACACACACACACACACACACACACACACACACACACACACACGTTAATCCTCAGTGGTTTTCTTACACAAGGTGCTGCGAAATAGAAAATAACGTCTGAGACTAAATGGTTAAAGGAAATCTTACATTTATTGAGGACAAACTCAAGCGGTCTCAGTAGCGCATCAGCACTTTACTTCTGCTGCACCCAACAAACGTGAATGACCATTGTTACTATATGTGTGCGTGCAAATGGGTGAATTTTATTGTCCTTACATCCATGATGTGCTTGGGTGTGCTTGTCCTGTAAAGGCCCTTGAGTAGCTAATCTTATAGTCTTCAACTTTTCAAGTCCATATGAATGTATCATTTTTCACTTTTGCATTTATTCTACAAGTGGTTCAATCGGAAATTTGGGGATTTTTTACATTCATTTAATGTTGGATGATAATATCATTCATATACTGTACGTTAAAATCCGTAAGAGACCTAAATTCTCATTGGGAATATGCAAATGCTCAACAACTGAAATAAGAAATACTTTAGTTGCCATGGATATCTATATTGACCCACTCTTTTCCAACATTCTTAATAGTTCCTTGTTCCATGAAATAACTGTTTCTCATGAAATTACTGAATGTTCATCTTTGCTCTTTTCAGTCTTGTTCACTACCTTACTTCCAATTCCTTCCCTTTCTCCCTCAATCGCTGTTCCCCAGAGTCCCTCAGATGGTATTTAAATAGAGAGGGGCCCATTAACCCTGCCAGCTTGCGTCTCTTCTCTACTCCATTGATCAGAATGCACACTGGAGATATTTTATTACAGCTGCTTGTGGGACTCTGACACAGCCATTTAAGCATCTCTTCATTTTTAGTCATGATGGAGGTGGATAATGTGTGTGTGTGTGTGTGTGTGTGTGTGTGTGTGTGTGTGTGTGTGTGTGTGTGTGTGTGTGTGTGTGTGTGTGTGTGTGTGTGTGTGTGCGTGTGTGCGTGTGTGCGTGTGTGCGTGCGTGCGTGCGTGCGTGCGTGCGTGCGTGTGCAAAATAGATGCACTACCATAGGGAACTGTTAGAGGGATTTATGAATGCAGTGAGTAAGACTGAAGCTGGAAATGAGAAAATTGCAACCTTGCATGTGTGTGCTGGTGTCGCTGTGTCTAATAAGTTGTTGACTTGTTTACGTGGAGTTAATTTCCAAACATTACTATCACAAACTGACTGACATTATTTTCAGCCCACACCCTTTTATTTTTACAGTGATTGTTTATTACGAGCTAATGAAATAAACCACATGATTTGCCTTATTCATCCTTAATGACTATATAGTGTTTGAAATGGTATTCGTAGCATTTCCTTAATTGGACGAACAGAATTCCATTTGGGCGGCACGGCGGTTGACGGGTTAGCACGTTTGCCTCACAGTGCAGAGGCTTCCTGTGTGGAGTTTGCATGTTCTCTGCGTGGATTTTCTCCAGTCTCAACAACAACAACAACAAGCAACGCTATTAGTTCCTGGGATTCGCAAACCTCTATAGAAGGTTCATCTGTGACTATGGCGAGGTCGCAGTACTCCCATCCCAACTCAACTCTACAGCTTCTCCATTCACCTGGTCCCATGAAGCTGACAACACCGTCAAACATCTCAAACAATCATATGCCTCTGCCCCATTCCTCATCCATCCTGATCCTGCTCCCCAGTTCATCGTTGAGATAGATGCTACTAACTTCGGGATTGGGTCCGTGCTCTCTTATGCCCCCCCTCCCCCCAAAAAAAGAAACTTGGTGTTTGTTTGGCGCCAGGGCCAGTGCTGTGCTTAATTTTTGCTAAACAAGTTCTGATGAAAAACATGTTGGGGTTTTCACAAGCCCAGAGCCAAGTAGGATCTACGTCATTACATCATCGTAAAGCGTCCAAACGTCACTGCTTTTGTCCACTTTTACCCAAGAGTGCCTGCACTATTACTGTATTATTATTATTAATAATAATAATAATGCACTTTTAGCATCTGCTAGGCCACTTAGCATAGCATCGATTATATGTGTATGTAGTACACAACAGTCAGGGATCTGCAATCAGCAAAGGCTTATATCTTTCTTAATCATTGTACACGATCACGAGGCTGGCTGTGAAACGGAGATCGCATGCTATCTGGGACATCCGCGATCGCTCTTCTGGTGGGATGCAACTGTGCCAGAGTTCACCGCTCAACAGTTTGTGCAAAATATTCATGTGTTCAGGGAGTCATTCCTCTACATCTGCAATAGTCATGGTATCCCTGGCCCCTTTCCTCTGACGTAGTTGGTGCCAGAGTCTGGACAAACAAATAATTTGGGTCAGCTTGAGGACCAGTTTCAAGCACTAGAGCTAAAGCCAGTTTTAGTGGTGGAAAAAGAAAAAACTGATGCTAACCTGGGCACTGGCAAAAGTACGGTGAGCCAAGAGAAAAATTCCAGAGAGCAACAAGCCATCATTCTTCCTTGGTACAGATGTGTGGGATGTCGAGTGGGCTTTTCCAACGACAGAAACCAGATTTGGCGCAGGCCCTCAGGACTGATTCTTCCTGGATTCCGTCAGCTCTCAAGTCCTGCAATGGAGAAACTCCTCCAAGTGATGATCCTTGACATGGCAGAGGAAGACACTCAGTGGCATGATTTAAAAGTAGATATCATAAATATGATGTTGACAATAATAATGCTTTCAATATATTGAATTTGGCACTGATTTAGAAGGTTCGATGCATGATATTTGTTGTCATCCATCATACATGTTCGGGGAGCTCACAATCTGTCTGCCTGCACCTCAATCAAATTGACCAAAATCCCATTACACCACTAGTGCCAATAGTTCGACATTCTAGCAGCTATAAAGTTAATCTACTTTCAGCTACCAAATTGTCAGGTGCGCCTGGCGCATGTCAAAGAAAGCGTCCTCGGGGTGCCGGAACGCCCAGCATGGTGCAGAGAGCTGAAACAAATTCACAAACAAGCGCAAAGCTTGCGTCGGCACGGAAATCAGGATATGCCAGTTTTCCCGCATGAGCACAGCTGCGCTTTCTACAAATATAGCCCATTGCCCGTGGTTTTAAAACTGTTTCAGTGTAATTGTGTGCTTCTGTGCGCTTCTGTGGGTTACGGGAACAAATGAGGAGATAATGAAAGAAGTCCGCCTGGGGAGAAAATCAAACAAAGTCAATGATTTTTTTTTTTTTTTTTTGCTCCTTTTTCCTGAGCTCAGCAGTTTTTTAGACGTGAGATTTACATGATTCAACACGAACGTACAGTATGAATTTGGATTTTATTGTAATAAGAACACATCCTCACTGGGGCATGCACTCTGATGTATTTCAGCTGAAATGAGTCGCACCCCTAAAGTCCTATGTGTAGAATGATAAGATGCTATTACGAAAATAAATTGGGAAGTCAAAGAGGGGGAAGGATGGTCATTCTGAGAGTTTAAAAAAAACCTTCAATAAATCTATTCAGATGACCTCAAATCCATATTTGCTACTCCACCCAATACATTCAGTAATCCTTATCCATCTTGTACACCGTCGTACAGTTAGCATGACTATGAGACTTGACCAAAGTGAGATCTCAATCATTCGCAAATCACATGTTTATTGTCATTGTTGTTGACTTCTTCGTGTTGACACATTGTCAGCAAGAAAAGAGTTGAGGGAGAAAGCACCTGGCAGCTTCATTGTGCGTGGGAATAAAAACGAAATTCTACTGGACATGGAGTCTGTTCAGCACAATAAACTGGCCAATTATTTCTGAAGTGGCAGGGGAGTGTTTGAAATGTGAGCATTTTTCCCTTTATACAAAACCACTGACTGGGAATAAATGACAAGCACGTAAACAAGACATTGAACTGACGACTTTCCCTTCGCCCACTCATGGTTTTTCTTAAACTAACACACGTTATAGGCAGATATACAATTGACGACTTGAGCTGACTGCTCAGTACTGCATTCAGCAATGTGTGTGTTTGTTCATAGTGCACACTGAAGCTGCGATTGAAAGGTTGGCTGGTGTATCATAAAGCTGTGCTGTTTGACATTTGATTAAATAGCATTACTGCCAATCAGCGGAGTAAAATACCAGGCATCGGGTCATACGGGTTGCAGAGCCTGAGCTTCGTTGTTGATTGGGTCAGCATTATAAACCTGTATAAAAGTTCTCACAAGACATACGATGTTATGCAAAAATTACTATTTAATTGCTTGTATTCAACTAGTTGTGTCTCCGGAATGCATGCATGCATGCCCATGAAGAGTGAAGTTGTACAAGCAATTGTTTTTTTTCTTTTGTTTTTTTTTTGCTGGCTCTAGATGGTATGTCAGAAATCATTTCTTTCTGCAATCAGCTGTTGGCCCCTGTGATGTCACAGTCTCGATAATCAAATCACCCTGCGACCAAACCAAGTTTGTTGGATTGTTGGGGTGACTATTGACTGCTCTTGAATGGCACCCTCTGCGACAAATGCTAACAGGTAATCGCATAAACAATGTCTACAGTCCATATTTATAATGTTTTCAGTTATGAACAATTCAAATGTTGTTTTCACAACACAAAAAGAGCTACTATGAATTTGATTTGTGCCTCATGGAGGCATCCGTGGGAATGGCTGTATATGTCTGTACTTTCTCCAGCAGCCACGTCTCTTTCCGCTCGGAGTCCCACTCACAAGTCGACAAGGTAATGTAAAGCTGTGATGTTGACTTATTTACATGAGAGAGGAGAGTGCCCCAAAACCGGTTCGTTCTCAAGAGAGGATGATAAGTGTGCTCTAACACTTTATCATTGGGGTATTGTGACGAAAGCATGTCACATAATTTGTACAGAGAGACTTCTTTCAGTTTGTGGGAAATACATTGTCTCCTTTAAGTAAGTGTGAATAGTTTGCCAGACCAAAGGTACATTAGTAAAACAAAAACGCCCAAAAAGTGGGGACTATGTGTTTCCCCACATTCAACAACCCCCAAAAAAGAAAGAATAAAATCGATCATTAGATCAGCAAGCGGAATCATACTTGCACCATACCATACCATACCATACCATACCGTATTCAAAAGTGGAACAGATGTGAGAAACATGCTCAGCTATCTCTATCCAATGTTCATTTTCAGCCAACTGTCACTAAACAAGGTCAGCCACTGATGGTCTAACAAGAACGAGAGTGTCAGATATCGAGGAAGGAGGGCGGCAGCCGTATTTATTTGTTTTCAGGTCAAGCTACTTGCACAATAAAAGGTTGACCCATGACCCATCCGTCCATTAATCAATGTAAAGATGAATGAATGAATGGTATACATGGCAGCTGGCTTTTTAACAGGCTCGCCTCAACTGTTCAAATCACTTCGAAATCATTCGCCAACGGGGGGGGCTGATGGATAAGCCAAATGGAGTTTGAAACCTAAAGACTGACCAGGGGATTAGAAAGTAGATGAGGGGGTGATGAGTGCGTGGCAATCTGCTACTGGTGTGGGAGGTCTCCATTACAAGGGGACAGGGTTAAAGTGGAAGACAGAGAACGTGCATGGTGAAATGGGGTGGGGCGGAGGGATTTTAGAGGGGAGATGACGAAAGCGAGACAAGTAGAAAGTAGTGTAACACGTAATCGGACAGCTTTACTACTGGACAACGTGTTGATGTGGGTGGTCTGGGAGGGCCAAGGAGGGGTGACACATAAGAAACGGGATGTGTTGTTTTCGTGTGACGGTGATCTCGAACATAGAGAACCTGTGGAGGTGAATAGACTGGATGGGATGTCTGTGTTGGCCTTCTGGGATGGATGGATACGGGGAAGAATACCCCTCCTCAGAATTGGAATTGTATATTTTGTATATATTATATATTATAACTATATTTTGATGGAGTGATAATTTGACCCTTATGCCGTTTGCGCTGTATGCATTGGACGTGCAATGAATATCAAGTTCATTGTTAGCCTCGTCATCCATCATTGTTTTTAGTTAACATCTCAGTTGCACTGTTCTCAGAAGCAAAAGAATATCCGGTAGACATGATCGTAAAATAATGGAGACGGGAGGGGAAAAGAGAGAGAAGGATGATGGAGACAGAGGAGAGGGAGGAGAGGGAGTAACTGGGCACTCTATTCTTTTCTCTAATATTGATTTGGATCTGACACCATACGTGACACCAGATGTCAACCAAGCAGTTTAAGTTTCTATCGGTTCAGTTAAAGCTGTCAAACCTCATATGACTCACAATTTTATTTATTTTTTTAAGCACAGCTACTGTTGTATTAAACTGCTTGTTTGTGTGTGTGTGTGCGTGTGTGTGTGTGTGTGTGTGTGTGTGTGTGTGTGTGTGTGTGTGTGTGTGTGTGTGTGTGTGTGTGTGTGTGTGTGTGTGTGTGTATGCGTGTGTGTGCGCACGTGCATTTCCTCCAAAAAATCATGACGTACAGGATACACACAAATATCACGTTTATTTCATTTTTTTTTAATAGGTGCACCCAATACTAGATTGAAATGCTTGAAATAATTGAAATGCTTTATTCTTTAGTCCAAAAACAAAATTAGATTTGGTGTAATGGAAACCTGATTTTGTGATGCTACTGTATATTTTCTGCACTTCGATTTTTGCCCTCCATTTAAAAAACATTTTTTTTTTCTGAAACTATTTGCATATATGTTGTCCTTAATGTTAACCAATACTAGATGCCAAGTGTGTTTTAATGTCTGCATCATGTTCAACTTTTCAAATAATAATGCCGTGTCCATAGCATTCTACACAATTGTGTGCATTTAGATATCTGTGTGTCTGGGTGCATTCTTGCATGCACTGCGTTTGTATTGAAGTGGATGTGGTAAGTGGTCTTAAATCACATTTCATTTCATGTGTGGTGCAGATGTGATGTCCACACCAGTGCTGAAATGTCACAGCATTAATACGGTGTGACTATGCCCAGTCATGCATTAAGATTTTGATGTGACATTATAGAGTGTTTAGTTCTGCCTTGATGCGCTGCTGCGCATGCGAATTTTTCATTTACATGACTCAATGGCCAACTTTATGTTTTAAATTATGTTTTAATATCTCCCAAATTGTAAAAATATCTAAAAGTATACTTTATTTAAAATGTCAATATGAAACCTAGAAAAAAGAATAAGAACTGCTTTTCTGTTAACATTTAAAAAGCAATTTATACTGGCTGTGATGAAGCCTTTTTTTTTTTTTGGTGCATTTTGAGTTCTGAACAGCCCGGTTGCAATATTTCAGACAGCCAGGAGGTGGCAGCTTTTCTACTGTTTCCACAAGCTCCAAACTGACTTCGTCGGGCTGGGACGAGCTGGGAAATTTACAGCATACATCAACAAAATGTACACGGGTGAATAATAGATTGTTTGAATTTAGAGATGTAAGATTTAAAAGAATGCTGTGGTAACTTTTGCTGTCACATTTGTGCTTCCAAAAGGTGTGGTTTACTCAAAGGAGTATGTGATCTGAAACCGTGGAAACCTATATTGGAAAATACACCCCAAATTATTTTTATTTTACAATCGTATCTAGTAATTTTAGTCAGTTAGTGTTTTATGTTTGTACAGTATACTTGTTTGTTTGAGAAGTCAGCACCAATTTCCTCTCGAAGTGACTTTGAGAGGTCAGTATTGCATTGCTGTGCTTTTTGTTTTAATCTGCAAACACCAAGTTGTGGGAACATAGCGAACAATCAGCCGTCATCATGCCTGTAAAGCTGTTTTAGTTACACAGAGAACTCTCCCACGGGGTGTTTTGTGGCCATTTAGTCCGCCGTCTTTCTCCGTGAGAGGTCACACACCCACACAGACAGTTTACATTTCCTCTGTCACAAAAGCAATACAGTGCAATTTCCCTGCACAAAATACCCCCTCTGGTCACTGGCAACACAATGACCTTTTCATTCTATCGGCGCACCTCGCGCTCATTCTCCCTCTTGTGATTTTAACAATGACAATACATCTTTAGATGAATATACACTGATGTGTTTTCTTTCATTTCCTCACCGCAGATCCCCTCAAAGCGTTCCAGGAATTGAGGATAATCCTCTTGAAAGAAACATGGAAAGGTAGAGATGCTGGGTGTGCGTCTTGAAAGCAAAAAAGGGGAACTTCATAGATGACCCGAATAGTGAATGTGTAAGATGGGCAGCGGGACTTATTCCCCCTTGACTTTACCCTCTCCTTTCCACACTTTTCTCCTCCCACCTCTGCAAGCCCTTTCCAACACCATACTTGAGTACCTCCTTTGAGCCCCCCCCCCCCGCCCCACAGCCCACCCCCTGCGCTTCTTCTACAGATGCCCACCACTTGTATTTGTCCTCATATCATAATTTCTTTAAAATTGTGCTTAGTCTAACTGCTCGTCTAAATTATTTCCGTGTTTTGGGTTGGGGTTTTTTGCAACTAGTGACTATAGCTCTCTTTCTGAGCTCTGTCGGTTGTTACTTCCCCTGTCATACCCTTGCTGTATATTCTTCTCCGTACATCCACAATATACACTTAGGCGCACATGAACAACACGCTCCCAGACTAATAGAAGGTGTTTCCAGACCACTGCATCTCTCTTTCAGTGGAACAAGACTTACCATGATTCGATGATTGGCGAAGTTGGCAAAAGTTAACTTGATCATGTGCTTGTATGCAACGTGTGTGTGTGTGTGTGTGTACGTGCGTGCGTGTGTGTGTGTGTGTGTTTGTTCTACATCACAACATGCAAGCAATGATAGGTTCTATGTTTAAAAGAAAAAAAACAAACAGTTAGTGCTTTGAGCAATAGAATAAAATTAACTTGACAATAATATTTGCTCTCTTTTCAGAATTTTTATGACAAACCATTTGCCCGTAACATTTTGGTGCACTCGGTTCACTTTGATGCTCAGAGTCTTGACTGCCTTTTCACACGACCTTCCTGTTTCCTATGGTTTGATCCATGCCTAAATCTTTCTGCTCTCCTTTTGTATGCATACGAACAAGTTTCCCTTCATGATAATGTCGTGTTGTGGGGGTATTTTTTTCCCGCAAGTGCAAGCACATCAGGAGGGTGGGTTGGGTCGGGCATCGACTATGTCGACTGTGTTCCTTTGACATTTGTGTTTGGTCGGCAGGCAATCTACCAACTGTCAATCACAGACATGCGACCCAAGTTGGGAATCATCAAGGAGTCTGACTTGGGGTGTCAGTGCGGAGAAGGATCTATTTGAGCGCGACACGCTATCAGCGGCAAATCTGAAGATGGGTGCATTGTCAGACCGGATGCACATATTCATGAGTGAGCTATGCTCACATCAATGCTTTTATCTTGTTTTGTCTTTTCCTTGGACCGTTGCACATAGTATTTAAACATAAACCACTTTCAAATTACAATAAATGGATTGAAAATATTGATCATGTAAAGAGCTGCCATTTGGTTCAGCCTAAGATGAGTTCTTGCACTTTTTTTTTACTCTCTCACATGAAAACAAATATTTGCATGTTTTAATTTGGCTTTGATTTTTGGACTAACATTTCCCACTTCATCAAAGCGATAAAACAAAAACACCAGATCAGATTCAAACTAATCGAAACAGATTTACTTCCTTCCAACTACTCTTCGATTGCTTTTTATGAGACTGTATTAAATCAGCGATGCCCCCTCAAGGCTTATGATCATTTGAAATCGATTGATAGAAAATGACTTTTCCACAGGAATAAAGCGTCACACTTTGCCTAACCTTTGAACTTTGGCCACACTTGCCTCTGGCTCAACGGTGCAGACGGCTGCTGGGGTTCATTGTGACATCAAGATGCGTTTAGGTGTGCTCATGTTTTAAATTTGGAAATCAAGTTTGTTCTGTTATCTCTCCATCAAAACACATACGATTAAAGCCTCTCACCGTTTGATATGATAATCGGGAAACAATGTTTCCTCCCGTCCCAAAATGAGGTACACCTACACAATTTGAAAGCTGTACCAGAAGGGAAAAAAAAAAAAATCTAATTTTTGACCAAGAGGATTCAATCACAATGTGCCTGCACTTGTGTTTTGTCTTTTAGAAGTACCGATTCTCTAATGGAACAGAAAATATTGTCTTAATAAGAAATAATGTATCTTTTCCCCCTTTATCTATGTCAGCAACTTACAGTGACAGAAAGAACAAATAAATGCTCTTACTGTCGATGGCAAAAAGTATGAAATTGACATATGTATCCTCTTTTTGTGACACCTTTGTTTGATGGTGTGCCATGTCATTTTTGAAGTTAAAATGTGTGCCTTGTCTCAATAAAGGTTGGAAATGACCAGCTTTTGGAAATTACCTAACCCCGTTCAATTCTGCTGCTGCAGGTCGCAAATTTCCCCAGTGTGGGACAAATCAAGGTTTTCTTATCTTGTCTTATCTTAAAGTATGGCTCAACTCTTAACTGACCGTGATTTAAATAAAATCAATTTTAATGTCATATGGCTGATCAGAAAACAACACAAAGTCACCATTCATGTTTTGTTTATGACGCTTGAAGCAAAGTGAAATCCATGCTTTCTTAACCTACAGTCGTACAGCGGTTGGAGGACCACCCGCCTTGAAAATATGTGTCTCCATTGCGAACAAAGCGATTCCCAACTGTAATCAATCTCACGCTTGGCAACATTGCACGAATCCTTCTTTCCTGTTTTCTTTGTTTCTTTGTTTGTTTCTTTCTTTCTTTACGCCAAATCTTAAGACTGCAACCGACATGACTGGTTTGGAGAATTAAGATGTTTTTTTCTTGTTTGTTTCATTTATTTAGAACACATGTGTAAACATTCGGAAATGCCGCAAATTTTCCAACTGAACAGTTTAAGTTATAACTCGACTGCTGTTTCAGTACTTGTTAATATACTAATATGGACTTTTTTTTGATGATGTTTAGAAATAAGAAAAGTATTATGACTAAGTCAATTGTTGCATTCCTAAACATAAAAAAAAACGTTAATACTCTAAGAATTTCTGACTTCTCAAAGAGGCCCAGTGAGCTGGCTCAAATTTAGGTACTGCATATAAAGTTGTGCATTTGGTTTGAAATTTCTCATTCCTGCCTGCAGTAATGATGTTGGGTGGTCTCATTTTTATGACAGGTGGTCAAATTCATTTGTTAAGCAGTATATTTCGCCCCAAAATACTAGAAGGCATGCAGGTATAAATGAGTGTACCTCTATCAGGAGTGTATTTTGACAGAATGAGAGATTGTACTTTTGAGCCATGAAATTGCAGACTGGTAAGCCTTAGGCAATCACCAGGTGTGACTGATGCAACCAGGGCTTGCTTGGACAAATGTAACAGAGCGCACCAACATTCCTTCCTGTCAATCATATTATAAAATGCATTATATGGGCTAAAGTTTTGGAGAGACTTTGCAATCAGTGAATTGATCAATAAAGGCTGTGGTTCAGACCTAAAAACCATGATATGCTTTTCTTTTATGTCATACCCTTTGCATTTTGAAACAAACTTCCTGCTGGGTGTTTGATACTTTCCGACACTTATTTTTGTTACAACACAAAAATATATATCTGACAACAAAGTTATCATTCAGGTACCTTTTTGTATTCATTTGCAAGATGTTTCCATATTAAAAAAAAAAAAGATGTATAAAATAGCCGTGATGAACTCTAACAGAGGGCGCACAGTTAAAATAGTAATGATGGAATGACGGACTGACATGACAATTTTAGATTGTCTTGCAATAATGATGAACTGACAATGATGGACAGTCTTAATTTCTTAATCCAAATTCAGAAGCTGTTTTTCTGCGGCTTCAATTGGGATCTGATTGCCTTTCTCTTTGCCTGTCCTGTGATGCCCACCAGTGTGACCACCCGACAGAGAGGGAGAGAGAGAGAGAGAGAGAGAGAGACCAGTAAATCCTCTGCAGCCCACTTCCAAAGGCTCATTGTGGGTTTGCCCTCGACTCTTCCACCAGCTCCAGGTACGAGGCACCCTTCATCTTGTTGGCCACCACCGTGCGCTCTTCTCAGGGAACTGTGAGTCAAGTCAAGTCAAGTCAAGTCAACTGTATTTATAGAGCACTTTCAAACAGCCATCGCCGCATACAAAGTGCTGTACATGGAGCAATTTAACATATACAATAAACAGTAAAACAAATCGGTAATAAAGACGGTAGAAAGCACCAAACAGTAAAACCAAGAACAAATCTAAGTCATGCTGAGTCGAAAGCCAGAGGATACAAGTGAGTTTTGAGGAGGGTTTTGAAGATGGGCAGTGAGGAGGCTTGACAAATGTGAGCTTCAGCATAACCGGTGGCGGTAGTAGCGAGACCAGGCGGTGGCTTTGATGGTGCACAGAGCTTTTCTGCGACTTTGTGAAACATGATGGTCTTCGGCTTGTGGTGTCCCTTGATTGTACGAATGGCAGTTTCTATGCTCTCGATGACTGTCCGTAGTACGGGGTCAAGGTGCCAGAAATAATGGCCATCTCCAAGGAACTTTGGGCTCCTGTAAGCAGGTCTTCTAGGGCTCCCTTCCAAGACAGATGGTACAGTTATGTGTTTCACTTGACTCTAGACATGGAGGTTTGCTGGATTAGGAAAGATGTCGTAGATAGCTCGGATGAGTAAATTGAGCAAATGGAAGTCTGCTTACCTGATGTTGGGCCAGGTGATCTTTCTTTGCAGCACCTTCTCCCATTGAGCTCCTTGGTGTTCCATTCCCAGACTGCTGGTTTGAACTTCTTTCACTTCTGGCTGTACTGTACTTGACACTGTTTGACTCAAGCTTTGTCAACCAATTTTTCTCCACACAATATAACATGGGAGACAACATTCTCTCGGAGTTGACATCCACATTGAATACTTAATTACAGATGATCTCTGGAGATTTAGCTGAACTGAGCTACTCTTACTGTACCATGACTATTACAGTGAATGAACGTTGCTGTGAGGGGCCTTTAAAATGTCTCCCTGGATTATCACATCTGTCTTTTATCCAGTGAGATGTATGACTCTGTCCTAGCTGCACATCACAGTGACATTTACTACCAGTGTGTGTGTGTGTGTGTAGCATTTCATGAGATCTCACAATTCCACAGTTTAACTTTTGAGCTTGCTAACATTAAAATGTGCGGTCATCTCTCTTTTGCAACATGATCAACACAGCATGTTGGCTCTCCTGATAGTGAGTGATATTTTGACGATAATGAATGAAAAAATGTTGTTTGATTTGAAAAAAGTATCGCCGAGTGGGAACCGAGGCCACGTTGCGCGCATACAAGTCGGGCGAGTTTATCACTGCACCATTAGCAACTTATTTAGTTCTTAATAAACACAAAAAATAATAATAATAATGCCTTTGTACTGCAATCCAGTTTGTAATTTATTTTTGTCTTCTGCTTGGATAATAAACTTGATTGTCAAAAGTTTTGTGTATGCGCCACTCGGCAGGGAAACACAGGCAACTATTTGGCCATCAAAACACCTCTCTGAGTTTCTGTCTCTTTTGGGTGACAATCTGCCATCATCGTAGAGTGGCTTTTAATTAAGAGAACTCCACAGGACGCGACATGGATCCATCTGAAATATACATGTGTTCATTCTCTTGGGAAACAATATGACTGCAAAGTCATGCCCGTTATAAATAACATATGATATGGTTTGCAATTTAGTGCAGTCCGTACTTAGATTTTACAAAGTATAGCGACATTTGTTTATTTGAATCCAAAAGGCACGATAACACTTTGCGAAAATAAGACGACTAAAACATGGATCTGTTTAGAACTTCAAAACACCTTGAATAAATGAACAGATCAACTTTATTGAAACGATCATCAATAATAGTGAATTTGTACTGCTCGTCCAAGCAGAGGGATGACTACCAAGCTATTGGAAATTGAAGTTAAGATAAAATATTGACCTTTAAATGTCAGCTTTTAAAAGGTAAACAGAGTCAAAATGCTTCTACCAATAAATCGGCCTCGAGAGACCAAAGGGATGTGTAGCAGGCAGCATAATACATGTGGGGAGGGGGTAATGAATTGGAAGGGATGTAGAAAATGTGAAGCTCAGAGCACGGCCCTTTGAAATGTACTGGGACTTCTCATAAAATCCTGCTCAAATGGCCACTGGAGCATCTTCATCCACCAGAGATGGATATTCCCCAGCTGATTAGGATGTTAAATTGAATGAGAATAGATGGTTACGCCGCTCACTTGCATTTGGCATAATAATCAAGTTAAGATTACTATTGTCATCTGTTCCACAGTGGTAGCTCATTTCCTATTATTTAGCGATATATATATATGTTGAGCTCTGCGCTTGACTTAGTTACCATTGTAAAGGCAAATACTTGGATGTATCTGTTGCATTGTATCTTGTTAAATTCAGTACAAGCTACAAGGAGTAAGAATAGCGGTGTATTTGCTGCCGATGCAAAAATCCAGTGTTCACTGAGCAGAAATTGATTTTACACACGGAATAAACATGTTTTGTTTTTTGCTTTTCACCCAGGAAATAATGCGTCTTTTTCCCAATGAAACTGAAAGATAAGCACAGCATCTGTCCTTTTAACAAAGACAGGACATAGAAAGCCATCATGGTTTCTCTTTCAGTCAACTGTTGAAGTATTATTCAATCCAATAAACGTAGATTTTGTTATGCTTCTGTGAAATTTTGCATTTTCTTATAAATACCCGTAATACTAGTTTCATCATTGATAAGCATTTTGCCATCACGGAAAACAACAATTTTCTTTTAATGGTAATTTTGACACAGTGTAACTTTAAAGCATGTGTTTCCATGGCAGTATACTTTGTACAATCGAAAAGTAATTTTGGCAGTACAACTCTGTGTTTATTTATTGTGGGTTTTTTTCTTTGTTTTATCAAAGGTGTTGAAAAATAGATGGAATTGGGGACAGTGCAAGGTGTTGTATTCAATATGGGCTTTCATGTGATAAATTGAATGTTATTCATATATGACTGCACACTGTTTTTGGTGCTTCTGGAGAGAGTTGCTTCTTGCTACCCAGGGACCCTTTTCCTTTTAACTGAGAAGCAGTTGAGGGGTGGCTTAGGCGGGGAGAAAGGGGGCCCACGGTAGGCGGGTGGGGAATCTCTACAGACCTTGATACAATTACTGTGCCTTCCCTCTCCTTCCGCACCACTTCTGGCCCTGCTCTCACAGTGCCACTGGGAATAGAAAGGCCCAGCTATCTGGCAGAAGATTCGGTCAGTCAGGCATCAAATGCAAGGCCCTCTTCTCACACTCTGTGCCGGGGTGGGCACACCAGGGACCTGCATTGTCCATTTTCACACACTTCCCTCAGTGGGGCTGTACGAATCCTTGGCCTTCGAAGGTAAAGTGGGTAGAGCGGTAGAAGAGAGGCAGGCACGGAGGGAGAGCAATGAGGCAAAAGCGGGCAAAGAAGCCAGAGTGACAAAACTTGAGGGTCGGACAACAAAAGAGGAAAACTGGTCTCGAGCAAACCAAAAAGCATCTTGGCTAGGTGTCCACAAAATGGCAAACAACAGCCGGATTGCAGACAACTCTTTCGTGGTTCCTTGTTGCGCTGCAGGTACAAAAATGCGAGGGTCAACAATGATTGTATTTGGACTTGTGGAGGCAGCACTTCATCACCAAATAGACAGCTCACAAAAGGTTGACCTGTTTGTACAATTTCACACTTGTTGAGAGGGCAGGCACTCCAGCGACCCGACTATTGGGTGCACGGATGTTGAAAATTGTGCAGCAGTCCACCGCTTCAATTCGAAGTCAACAAAGCCGCCACAATGATTGATTCTGAGCGCCAATTTCAAAATAAAAGCTAGGTAAGGCATTGATATCCATGTACAGTATTACTTCTGCTTTTGTTTTGATGTAGACTCTTGGCATCGTGACTATGAATACTAACGTGCCGCCTACAATCACCAAGAGACCGTGGCCTAGCAATCCATGGAAGGGCCACCGGTAACATGGTTATCTCCATGGCTTCGACGGTCTGTCAAAATAAGTCCTTATGCCAAAGCGGTCCGTGGTGTAAAAAGAAAATGGACCAGCGTACGGCAGCGTCCCATAATGCAAATCAGAGGTGGGCAACTTATTCTTCGAACGAGCCATTCAACTCAAATGTGTTGAATATGAATTGAATGTTATTTATTTATTTGTTTATTTGATAAAAATGTATTGTTTCATAAACTTCCATTTTGCAGCCCTGGCATAATTATGTTGTTGTAAGTAGGAAATGAAAACTGAAGAAGAAAAAAAAAGAAAAGGTTTATTCAGTAATGTTAAGAGGACATGGATATACATATGAATGAGAGACATTACTCAGATATGCTGTCATTTTTTTTTTATTCAACCATGAGCTTGTTGAGATAGGAAAAAGACAACATCCTCGGTTCTCCTATGAGAACCACACCCAAACTTTGTGAACCCCAAATTGTAACATTATGTTTCTTTGGTTATATGTTGCTACAACATCCACCCCACCACTACGCTCACATAACTTTGAAAGACGATTGAAAGAAGATTTACGCTCAGGAGTTTACTTCAGTGGATGTGTGACAAGGCTATTAGGGTCAGATAACAACCGTGGATATTTCGTTGCATGGTTTCAGGGTATTGTACTTGAATCTTGACGGATGTCCCACAAATATCTGAACATCTTAAAACCAGTTATATTCAGTATATCTAAATAAAATGTGATTGTTTTCAGGCTTACACTTATTTGATATCCAAGGTAAAAGCCTAGCCAATTGATTTTAATAAATCATGTGTCTTAGACTAAACAAAATGTTGAATCCAAAAGGGGTTGATTCTTTAATTTCTATGTCTATTCCATTATTGTGTTCCAACTATGTTTGGGGTTCATCAGCCTAATGTAAGGACGAAATCCTTATACCCAAGAATAATGTCAAGATAGACTGTAGGTCCATATTGAATAAACACTCAACAATCTCTGTGTTAAATTAGAACCTCTGAGTGACAGAGCTGAGTTCACTGGGGCTCGGTTGAGTGATGTGTACACTGGAAAAAAAAAAAAAGATTAGTTCCACATGATTAAAATGTGGTAAAGTGATGTAATTTTCCCTCATTTCCAACACAGTAAAATACATCTTTATTTATAGAGCGCTTTCACAACAGCTGCAGCTGGAACAAAGCACTTTAAACAAAACAAAATAATATAACACAACACATAACATAAAACATGAACGGTCATGCAATCTTAACCACTTTTCCTGCATACGCTTTGTTGCTTGAAGCAGTTCTAGATGAGAGAGGAGAGAAAGAGCCATCCCTCACAAATAAACAAAGTGTTAGTTTAATGCATTTTAATCATGTGCAACAGAAAGTCAAGTACTTATTTAGTGCACATATGTTGTAGAATAATCCATCAGACTGAACAATTCAGTAGAACATTTAATTTATCATATTTGCGACTTTGTTTTGGCAGGGCTTTGATATTAAGAATGTAACCCTTTATTTATTTATTTAGTTTGCAAATACACCGGTTGATGACACTGTGTAATGAAATACCCATATGATTGGAGAATAAATGTGACACTTTACATTCAATTATCTCATGCTGCTGTGGAAGTTTGAGATAAGGTCCTGTTTCTGTTGAGCGAATGAATTCATGTAACACAGATAAAATGTGACTTCATATGGTCCACCATTACAAAGTACATGTGACTATAATTACGGTTTTCACTGCCCATCAATTCTTCTTTTGTCTAAAAAATAAAAAATGAAAAACAGTACCGTAATTTCCGCACTATAGAGCGCACCTGATTATAAGCCGCACCCACTAAATTTTTAGAGGAAAACCAATTTTGTACATACACAAGCCGCACCTGTATATAAGCCGCATGTGCCCACATTAAAACATGTGAACATATTTACAAAGGAAGACGGTACACAGAGAGAGTTTTCAAAGTTTTAATAATATAACTTAACAATAATAATAATATAACTTTCTTCCCAAACGGTGCCTGTAACACGGCAGTAAAACTGCAGCAACATGGTAACAACACGCTAGCAACAGAATAGCAACACAGTATAACAGGTCTGGTAAAAGAACCTACGGTACTTGTAAAAATCACGGTGAGCCGTCTTCATCTTCCTCCTGTGAACTGAAGCCATCGAAGTCACCGTCCTCAGTGTCGGAATTAAACAGTGTCATAAAGACCGGTCTTAATCTTACCTTTTCTACTCGAGCGCCCCTGGCGGCCGTTGGAAAAATTACATAAATTGGCGCATCACTGTATAAGCATAGCGTTGAAAGTTTGGGAAAAAGTAGCGGCTTATAGTCCGGAATTTACGGTAATTTTGTAGAACCGAACTTCAGGAAGTCACATGCAGGAATTTGACGCTTGCGGCTCTATTTTCGTTAACGGCACAAAACCAGCATGGCTCACTACATAAAATGTAGATGTGTGTTACGCCGAATGTTGGTCATTTCACAGATGTACGCAAGCTGGTGCATTTAAAAAAATGGTGGTTTGCACCGCTGTGGGTGTAAACACAGCCGACTCAATTCACCTCCGATTGAAATGGGGCACACTCACATCTTGCAGGGAGACATCTCTATGTGAAAAAGGATGCAGCGATCCTCGCGTGACTGACTGGAGCATTGTCACTGCCGGTGCATCAACAGACAACGGTACCCGTTAAGTACAGAATGACCATCACCGCTGGTGACTTTAATATGTCCACGGACCTCATGTATTTATCCTCACCCCCGATCATTCGTGTGTGACCTCATAAGACGTGGGTTTGATGCCTGCTGTTGTCATATTAATGAAGAAAATATGATGACATCCACAGAATTGGTCTGCTGTGCCCCGATGAAATTTACCAAAATTGCTATTTCGATATGATTCAAGCAGGCATAACTTTAGACCGTGATTCTGCCTCAAAATCAGGATTTTCACATGTGCCATCTACGAAAAGAGAGCCGTAGATGTTGATTTTAGCCCGAATTCACAAATAAATATATATTTTTCACTGTTTACTTATTTACTTAGGATTATACATCACTCTGGGTATCCACATGCTAAATGATAGCACTCTTATTTACTGCCTTGAAAAGTTGTTCCTGTCATTTAGAAAAAAAAAACGATTCAGTGTCATTCAAAGTTGATAAATCTCTCTTCCTAACACGCACAAAGAAAGCACTTCTTGAAGGTTGGTTGTGTATGAATATTATTACTGTTGTGCATCTGTGTGAGAAAGGGAGATAGACTTCTATGGCATCTTTATTGCGGTGTTAAAGCCCAGGTAATGCCGCCGAATAATGCATGATAAGGCAAACAGAGGCACTGCTTTCAAAATATTCTAATGTGATCAGTGGAGTGGAAAATAAAGGAATGCGGATGGGTGAAATGTCTTCCTCTTCTCCCTACTTCTTTACAGAATTAACATTGCCTCTTTTTTCCTCTTTTCATTTTTGCGTGCCCGACCACTGCGGTAATATGTTGTTTGCACGGACCTTACACCAGCCACTCGTGAATTTCTTTTTGTACTTTAAACCCGTGTATATTGTATAATTGATCATTTTATTTCCATCAATTATTGATTTCCATCAGTGTTGGTTCATGCGTCCATGTGCACTTGCGTGGCATCGATAGACCCAGCATTTCAAGCCTGATTTTCCATTTGCAGAGATCTCTTGGAAGATGCTAAAAAAAAAAACTTGCATCAGAGTCAAAACTGAGATTGAGAGAGTTTGTTTGTTCACATAAGTACTTTGGAATTACAGTGACCGGATTTACGAGTTTCTTGAGATACAAGCCGTTTCCTGAGCTACAAGCAGTGGAGTAAATTCACCTAACTTCACAATAAGTAGCAGTATTGAAAAAAATAAAATAAAATAAAAATATATATATATAGATATATATAACTATATATATCTATATATAACTAGATATATATATATATAACTATATATATCTATATATAACTATATATATATATTTTTTCAATACTGCTATATCTATATATATATATATATATAACTATATATATCTATATATATAACTAGATATATATATAACTATATATATCTATATATAACTATATATATATATATATAGATATAGTGATATATAGTTATATATAGTTTTATATATATATATATATATATATATATATATATATATATATATATATATATATATATATATATATATATATATATATATATATATATATATATATATATATATATATATATATATATATATATATATATATATATATATATATATATATATATATATATATATATACTGTATATGTAGAGCAGGAGGTCACAGCCCTCTTGGAGTGCATAAGGTCTACCAGTTTGATACAAACTTCCCTCAAATTACCATATTTAATTTAGTCTGAAGCCTCTTTTTGGATGAATTTAAATATATATATATATATATATATATATATATATATATATATATATATATATATATATATATATATATATATATATATATATATATATATATATATATATATATATATATATATATATATATATATATAAAACAATACTACTTTCTTTTATATGTTTCCTATTTCATATTAAATTATTTTAAAGAAAGAACTTTCTGAAACGTGGATTTATGCAAATTATGAGTTTGCTCATTCATTGTTTTGTATCTGCAGTATGTGTTAGTTATACGAAATTCACTTTTGAATTCAGTAAGTGGAAGGCATACTATATTGCAGGGCTGAATGTATACTGTATGTGCAAATGTTAGATGGTTATTTGCATTTGAGTTGACCCACCGTTTTGTTTTAGATGTGTCAAAAGATGGAATACACATATTTCATTGTTTAACTCACACGATTATGACACTGAAGTTCAGCACGTTGTGGGCTTGGAGTGGGAGGAGCACCAAGCTTGTCAAACATGCACTCTGTTAATTTACACACGTTAAGCAACCTCTGCACAATATCTTCTCATTTTAAGTGTTGCACTAGTTGTCATTTAGTTGTGATCCCGTCGCTTTGTTGGTCTCAGCAAGTTGTTCTTCCGGTCCGCGGATGAGGCACTATTATGAGGAGCCAGAAATGTCATCCATTCATTAATTCATTTTCCAAACCACTTTATCCTCACTAGGGTGGCGAGGGGTGCTGGAGCCTATCCCAGCTGTCTTCGGGCAGTCGGTGGGGGACACCCTGAACTGGTTGCCAGCCAATCACAGGGTCCACAGAAACAAACAACCATTCGCGTCAAAATATCACAACCATAGCCCTAATCTTTTTTTTATGTCACATTATATTGTATAAGTTATTAGCACATGAGCAGTGTCGCGACAGTTACCTTGAAAAAGTAACTCAGTTACCATACTGATTGCTTAATTTTAAAACTGAGCCAGAGTACAATAAGTGACTTTATTGCTTACGTTCACCAGATGCCAACAACGCCTCCTCAACATAAAAATGACAACGGATTTTGCCAAGACTTTGGAAGAGCGATTTTAATATTTTTGTTCAGGAATAAATTCTTATTAAAAATAAAATAGAAAGCCTTTTTTGCCTCAAGATGAACACACGTTTGGGTTTTTTTTTTTGTTTTTTTTTATAAAAGCAATGACAGTCTTCCTGGATCCCTCTTCCAGCTCCCATTCCATAAAGAATAATTCCCCTCCCCTTTTTTTTTTTCATATGTTTGTTGAGGCCTGCAACGCGTGTGAATTTGATATTTGGCACGGTTGTGATATCAACTCAGGTAAACAACGGCTGACGACAATGCAACTGTTTCTGGTGCAAATCTAAAACTTTGAATCAGCTTCTAACCTCAGAGGAGTTGCGGAAGAAACTGCTTCAACTTATTTTGGGACAAACTCCTAAGCATTTCCAAACCTCAGTTGTAGGCGTTTGGGCACATTTTGTGGAGGATGGCTTCGTCAACAAAGACTTTCACTCATGCTAAAAATACATTTTTGTGTTTTATGCGACATCCAAATGAACCAAATCATGTTTTGGATCCCCAAGATTCAGACATAGACAAAATACAAACAACGTTAATGATCAAAGACGCAAAACCGACCAAGTCTAAAACAGAAATCACAGGTCACAAGGAGCCAGGAAAAACAAGGCATAAATAAAAAGCCAGAACAATACAGGCAAGGCAATAGTAACACGGACAATACAAACAAAATGACAAGAGTCCAATTCACATGACAAACAAGATGGAAATGAGAAAATAATATCAATTCTTACAAAATGAGGAACTAAGAGGGCAAAACGACTATGAACGAGATGTCTAGAAAACAACGAGCATAAACAGCGAGCAAGGTCAATAATACGAGCGAGACTTGGCAACTTGGCAGGCCTGAAACACTTGGCAAGGCTTAATTGGAAACCAGACACAGGTGCACCGCTGAAACGGCACTCCCTCCACTCTGGTGCCGAAACAAAAAACACAGACGGAGCAACACCATCACACCATGGCGGTAGGCATGGAAAAAAAACGCTTGAGGCCATCGCACTGCTGTGGCTACCTGAGACTCCCCCTGAATTTCATCAGACACAACACAATCAAGACATATAGTTGCCACAACACACAACATATTGGTTATTAGTTATTACCAATCAAAGGAAACCTGTTTTCCACACGACATTTTATATACCGGTAAATATGAATGAACTTGTCTCTTCTATAAATACGTCATTTCCTTCTTCAATAAAAGATGATTGGATATGTATCTCGATGTATTTTAAAGTCCAACGATCTGATTTAGTTCAAGTCATTACACTCGCATCTTTTAAATAAAAACCCAATTTAAATTTTTTTATCATTGCAGTGCCCTCGAAGCAAACAAAGACGAGACACGCGGCGCGTGTTTCTGTCAGTCGTCAGTGCAACGCCAATCCATTGACCTGGTTACTGCCGATTCCAGTGACGGACAAATACCCACTTCTGGTGCATCGTGAGTTGTTGTTTTTTTAACCTACCCATGATTTGTCATTCATCGCAAAACACGAACAGGCATCAATCTATTGACAAACCTTCCGTCGGTACATACGTAATGCCCACCTCTGATTTGATAACACTTAAGTGTTATGCATTTGCAAGAAACCAGCATTTTTAAAAGTCTTATTTGAAGTCCACCTCCTCCAACTACGAATCTGGAAGTGGCGTGATTCAAATGCGCCTTGTTGATTGTGTGTCCCAAGCAGCTCTGCAAATTACCAGGCTACCAGAAACAGCTAAAAGGGCATAACCGAAAACAAAATGCCACATATGCAATACTTGACTGTATCAAGCATCCCTCTTTTATGTCACACTGCGTTACGAGACTTTTGAGCCTTGTCGCCCATGTCATGCATTGTGTACTGGAAATGCATCTATGTAAGGAATCCAAAAAGATACGCAGGGAACAAGGACCCAACGCTAAGATTTACAAGACACATTGGTTCCACAGTTTTAGCGCGACATACAGATCCTCTCTGTGTTTTATGTCCTGGCCAGTTGCTACGGCAACACCTGAAGATAGCTAGTTAACTAAGTGCAGAGGAGATGCTCCCGTTGTGTTGATCAATTATGGATGAGTGAGAGAACTTGGACATGTTAAACCTCTTAGAGTGGATGAAGAGGCAGAATAGTGAGAAAGAGAGGGGACTCAAGATCGACGGGCAGACAGATGAATGCTTTGTGTCAGACAGAGCACGGCTGGGTTAAAAAAGTCAAATGTCGAAATGGTATTTACTTTATATGTTGGAATTTTTTTTTCCAAGATAAACAATATCTTACGTTGATCTTCTGTTTGTACTAATCCGTGTTAGAAACATCAAAAACATTTTAAACTGTAATAGACTGACCCGAATGACCCTGGATGATCTCAGGGTGAGCAAAGTAAAAGTGATTGGGTTTTTTTAAGGCTTTAAAAGTGCCTCAGCTTGAAAACGAAGCTGAAAATGTTGACTACTTTGCACAATTTACCAACTAAAAATAATGATCAGCACATTGAAGCATTTCAGAAATCTTCAGCAAGACCAGAGTCACCATTCTAAACATACTGCCCGGAGGATGCTGGAACACTATTCTACTCATGCAAAAACCATTAGGGCTTTAGGGCCCAATGAGGAGAAATGGAAAAAAAATCATTGTGTTGTTCAAGGGAAGAAATAGGAAATACATTGAGAAGATTGTTGGAGATCAATATTCCATTTGGACTCCACGAGTAGACAGGACTGCGGACAGTCTAATGTTTTGCTGGATAAGCAGAGGGAGTGTGTGCGTGTATCTGTGCATGTGCGTGCGATGTGCGTGTGTGTGTGTGTGTGTGTGTGTGTGTGTGTGTGTGTGTGTGTGTGTGTGTGTGTGTGTGTGTGTGAGAGAGAGAGACAATGTTTGCTTCTTATTTCTATGGCTGTAGACGAAGAACATGGTCACTATTGGAAAGCCTCAGAGCAGCTTGGGGCTTCTTGTCACCAAGCAAGTCGCTCTGTGCAGCTGTCCATATCTATTGAGGTCAGCTGGGCTTTCTAAGTTGTTGAGGCCAAAAACAGAACCTGAAACAGTGGAACATAAGATATTGGTGCGCTGGAGCATTTAAATAAAATTCAGCAGAACAACAGAAAATCACTATTTCATCGCGTGAACAAAAAGCCTTTGGTAACGACACAAAGCAATCCGAATCTGTAAAAGGCTTGCCGTTCAGCAAAACTGTTATTCTGGAGTCTAAATGATGAGGTTGATTTCAGAGCCAGCGAAAGTAATCTTGATGAAATACATTTTTGGTCAGTTCGAGAACTTTAAACTCCCACCTGCATATGTCATGTCAGTCACTAACACATTCAATCCTAATCAACATTATTTGACCCATTTGTTTTTGATTATTCATCATCATCATCATCATCAACATAATGGTAATTATCATTCTCAACATTTACATGAGTGTATTGCTGAAATGTATTGGGTCCATACATGAAACTAACAATAATAATGATAATAAGAGCACTCATAATAATCTCAAAAACATAAGATCAACATTTTAATATCATAGTTGTATTATTATGAAATCTCTTTTTTTGGAAAAAGTATTACAGGAATTAAAATCATTTTAGAGTATGAATTATATATTTTTAAAGCATAATTTCAAGTGAATATTACGATCATAAACGTATAGAATGAGCACTATATTGTCACTGTATTTTTTTATTTTATTTTGTGCGTTTATAACAAATTTGTCAAACAGTCAGACAAACAGACAATGCTTTTTAAATCAATCTAATCATCAGAAAGATTAGTTTAATGTGATCTGAGAAAGAATTAAACGGACTCAAATAATCTTTTTTGGGGAGGGTGGGGGCAGGGGTGGCATGTTCAATTGTATGACCAGAACTGTTTTAATAAGTATTTGATGATATGACCTGAAAATAAAGGCTGTATTCTTGTTAAGCGGTGTGGGAGTTTTGACATTCCAATGTAAAAATCATTATTATTTTTTTTTTGTTATTAATTCTTGAATTGTCACTACATTTTTAAAAAACGTTTTCATTTTTAGTGTGGTCTCCTTTCAGTGTGTTTCACAAATGTGTATATATATATATATATATATATATATATATATATATATATATATATATATATATATATATATATATATATATATATATATTCCAAAAACATGCATGGAAGGCTGATTGATCACTCTAAATTGTCCCTAGGTGTGAGTGTGGGCATGCATGGTTGTTCGTTTCTGTGTGCCCTGCGATTGGCTGGCAACCGATTCAGGGTGTCCCCCGCCTACTGCCCGAAGACAGCTGGGATAGGCTCCAGCATCCCCCGTGACCCCACTAAGGGTGAAGCGGTTCGGAAGATGAATGAATGAATGAATGTATAGTTCGTAGTGATGAAAAATCCGAACACAGTGGACGTAAATACAGTAACACGAACACAGTGAAATAGAAACAGCGGTTCCGCCTTCACTCAAAATGTGCGATCATGTGCTAATCGAGTGAAGATTTTCAAGAGCCATTCAGAAGCAAGTACACCTACACCTGTACCTACTAAATGTGAGCCCTCTGGCTCCTTCTAAGCGAGGCACACGCTTTCATAGCTTCCGCAAAGGCAATCCTCAGTGGCCAGGCAGCCTTCTCAACCTCAAGGCAATTGCCAGCTGCTTTGGCAAGGGAGTTTTGGGCTCATTTCCCCTCAGGCCACCTTACACTCAGGTCAACGTCCCATCAGAATATGTGTGGCTGACCAGGATGCACATGATATATTTGGCTCTCTTGATGTCAAGCAAATTATGGTTATTCACTGACATTCTTGAAAGTGGGAAAAATAAATCTCCAATATCCCACGTCAAATGCATAGCCGATGACATCCTCCGCAAGGGGATTTTTCGTAAAGTTTACCTTTATGAATGCATTTTGCACATGCCATTGTCGGCATAGAAGCAGTCGTAGCAGCAGAAGAACGTCTTCTGGCTTCAAGGCAAACCAAGTTTTAGAGAAACAAATTACGATCGTATTTTGTTTCTCAACTTGTGTTAAATCAACATACAATAGCAGATCAGAAAAAGGCTGGTTTTTCGTTTTTCAATTTCCATTTATTAAACAAGAAAAGGGAGATGGCTCATTCCCTTTCAGCGGAGACAGCAATGCTGCCTCCTCTCTGATGGTGGAGTGATGGCCTTTCCACCCATGTGAATATCTGAGACCTGTGTCCGTGAATATCTTCAAATGGTGTGTGGCATTTGCCTCAAAAATAAATGGGCGTTGCACACTGATCCCCCAAAATAAAAATAACAAATTGAACAATTCAATTGTAGGATTGAATATTTACAAAAGATAAGTCATGAAAATGGTCACTCAACATTAGCAAGCGTGTCAATCTCACATATATTTGCGGATCTGAAAAACGAGTATCGCGCACTTATTTGTGGATCGCTTTGCGTTAGACTTGTACTGACGCAAAAAACAGGGCCCAAAATGTTTGCAAGTTTCCCCCTTACTTGCAGGGGTTTTCTCCAAGTAACCCCCCCCCCCCCACACACACACACACACATTCTAAAAATGTGCAAGTTGGGTTAATAAGTGACTTTATTGTCAAACGGTGAAAATGGTTGTGCTCTGCACCTGACTGGCCGCCAATCCAGGGTGTACCTTCTCACTCATCTCAGTCATCTGGTATAAGCATACCTCCTACATACCATGACCCTGAAAAGGACAACCAGTAGAAAAAGGATGAGTCGATGTTGTCATAATTTATCTAATACGTTTTTGTGTTGGTGTTCACAATATGCAGTGTTGTATTGTGATATGTTTGCACGATGGCTCCCTGTTGCCTGGGGAATGCTACATCCAGTGTGTTAAAATAGTCTGAGGGTTTACACTTGTGTTATATTGTTAACCCGTATGACATAAAAGTTGCAGCTACATTGTTTGAATGTAAGATCAGGTGCAAAAGTCAGAGTAGTGACATGATGTTATGCCTAAAACGGCATAAATGGGATTTGGGGAGAGGAGAGTGTTTCAATTTATTGTTGATGATCCCTCCCCTAGCTTCTACTCCCCGTCAACCCGGAAAAAAATCCACCCCTCCTCCCCCACCAGTGTGCACGCACACTGACGCAATCATGCGCTTACCCACTCATGGTGGCTCATTAATCAACGCCAGATTATCAGGAAAGTGACACCTTCATGATTGCAACGTGGCTGGGGAACTTTCTTTAATAGGAGTTGAGTTGTAAAGCAGATGCAAATTAGCGAGTTTACTTAAAAGTGCAAGCTAGTTTATTATTCGGGTTACAGTACTCCAGGGTTTGTGGCAAATGGAAGAAATGCATCAGGAATATTTAGGCCAAACTAAATAGATAAAATGTCGATAACTTAGAGGTTGCATCGTTGCAAAAACGAGAGTAAATGAACCATAAGTTAACACAATAACTCAAGTTTAGGAGTTGCCTGATTACGGTATTTATAGAAGGCGGGAGGCAGTGGGTCAAGCGGCAGATGCTGAGCGCAGTCCAGCATTACTGTGACAGCTATTGCTAATGTGTAATACTTATCTTGTAACGTGACTTTTATGATGTCCTCCTCATTCATCAATAAAGTTAAGAGATTGTTTCCGCAGTGTTTTATTGCTTCCTGTATTATTATTACAGTGAATAACATGTTCACACTTGTCGTGCTGTAAAGAAGGCTAGGATGCCACTTAATATGTTAGCTGCACTGTTCATAAAGGTTTTATGGTGGCAACAGTTTGTCATGACTGCATGACAGTCCGCAGATATGTGCGCTGCATGTCATCTCATTTGTACATAAATATGACAAGGCCCTGCATCAGGTCCTCGGAATGACTCTCGAAATCAACACTGAAGGCAGTATTATGATCATCTTGAATATATATTTTAAAATCACCACCCTTGCCATGGGACAGCAATGATGGAAGCGTAGGAAGTGGTCACACGTCGACACAAACGACGGGTTTGGAAGGCGGTCTCCAAATAGCAGATCTGTCATCGCCACGTCCAACTTTGCATCAGCCAAACGTAGAGGTCTGCTTGGCATTTCCTCAAAAAGCAGAGCACTGTACTTTGCCCGGTTTGACCTCCTGTATGGACTTGAGATGCTCAGTTTCATTTTCCACCATGTTAAGGACTCACTCGCTGATTTTAAAGGGACTGAGAGGAGCAGCTTTGGCTGTTGGCGAAACATGTTGGCTGTGTTCGCACTCAGGACGGCGCAAAATGTCCATTTTTAACGGTGCCAAGCTAGCTGTATGCGTCTGGAAAAATAAAAAAGTCAGTCTGCGCAGATTTAGGATACATGTTGCATCACATGTACTGGCCATGAAATAGAGCCCTCTAGTATTTTTCTCGGGTGGCCTGGGAATGTCTCGAGGCCCCCTGGAAGTGGCTGGGAGTAGAGAAGTATAGCCCTTCCTGCTAAAGCTGCTGCGTGACCTGACCCCAAAAACCGGAGGAAAATGGATGGATGGACAGTTTGACCCTAGAAGAAATTATTTATCGTTAAATGATTAACTATTACTGACTTTTAAGGTTTTTAACTCTTTTGAAATTGGAGATTCAAGAAAGGAATTGGTTCAACTTCCATGTCCCAATAAATCCCATTATTAAACCATAAGTATGATGACAATGACTTTTAAAAATAGAGATGGCAAGATCATTTAATTTTCATTGAATATAGTTTCAAAGTATTCTCATGTATGGCTTACAAATGGTTAATATCAAAAAGGAAGGGAATGCAATCAAGTTAGTCACTTTTTAATGGACTCTCACATTATGCCTGCACTCTGTCCAAACATGGAGCATGCCTCTTCCTCCACATCTGTTAAAGAAAAAAAAAAGAAGCAACTCTTTTAATCTTTAAACGCTAAACAAGCTTGAACTCCTGCTGTCGCCTTCATTTTCTGTCTAAAAGCATATACTCGTGTGCCTAAATATTTCATTACCGGCACCCGATAACACTGGGTAAGGCCGTGGATAATCAAAAGGTAGGCCCTATACAGCAAGGCGGGTGTGCGGTTTGTTTCTACGGCGTATTGTCAGTGTTTTCAACACCTTTTCCTGCCTTCAGACTAATTCCGTAGCTATACAAGAGCAAAGGTCCTTGATGAGTTGCTTCCTGTGCTGCTCTGATCAGAATGGGCTATTCTGACGTCACCCGAGATCTCGCGCAATCCTGAAAAATCAACGTCTTGACAATGATTGCTCACAAAGAAAGAAAGATTGTGTGTGTGTGTGTGTGTGTATGTGGTTGAACGGTTCATGGTTGTTCAGGGCAAGGTGGACTAATGTAAATTAAAAAGCACTGCCTGATCCCATTTGACCCTCCTGACCCCTCCCGTTCACAGTCTTAATGCGACCATTTGCTTTGAGGTACTCACCCCACATAATTCAATTTGTCCGAATAAATGAGAGTGCACACATTTCATAAAGGCCATGCTCCCACACGCCAATTCTCAACAAGAATACCAACAAATAAAACACAACACTGAAATGAGCTCGGTTAAAAAAAAAAAACGCCATCCTTCGTCTCAGTGGAGCTTTATTACCGCTTTCTTCTGTAAATGAAAGCGAGCAATTATTGCAAGGTGGCAGTATCATATTATTATGATGGCCTCGGTCCCCTAGATAGTCATCAATCTCCCTCAATCGAGCTGTCACCGGTAGGCAGAGATCCAGCTGGAGAGCACTGGCGAAGGAGAGGAGGTAGAGGAGGGAGGTGGAGTTGGGGAAGCGTGGGGGGGTACATCATCATTAATTTGAGGAGTGACCCCAGGGGCTTTTCACATGTCTCAACCTGGGACTCTCCAAGCAAGCACAGTGCGTGAACTGGAGGAATAGAGCTTGACTTTTGGGGTGCTAACCAATGTGACGATGAGAAGGTTGTGATAGGCTAAGACGAGAAAAGATAGATAGATAGATAGATAGATAGATAGATAGATAGATAGATAGATAGATAGATAGATAGATAGATAGATAGATAGATAGATAGATAGATAGATAGATAGATAGATAGATAGATAGATAGATAGATAGATAGATAGATAGATAGATAGATAGATAGATAGATAGATAGATAGATAGATAGATAGATAGATAGATAGATAGATAGATAGATAGATAGATAGATAGATAGATAGATAGATAGATAGATAGATAGATAGATAGATAGTGGGAGAGAGACAGACAGAATTCATTCTTTTCAAGTGTTGAGGAATAATAACAAACCAAATACATGCACTCTGGGAAATGACTGGGCAATTAATTGTTTAAAATCCACTTCTGTTACTCTTTTCATACATTAAAACAATATGTTTCATTGCTGTTGCCCCCGCACAACGAAAATGAATAATAAAGTTACAGACGGATCATTTTTAGTGACAAACTTGTGACGTCACAGCCACTGCCTCTTAAAACAACCTGCATCTGCTGCTGACGTCTTTTATACAACTTTTTTTTACAACGCAAAAATACATATGGGACAACAAAGTTGTCATTTTGGAAAACGATAGCTTTTGCTACTGTATTTTTTATACATTTATCTGACATATTTTTAATTTAAAAAAACGCCGCAACGTTCTGGTTTTCTGTATTTTATTTATTTATTTTCTTTGAAAGGTGTTCGAGTGGGGGGGCATTTTACACAAATTAAACATGCTACTGTGCTTCGCCCTATAAGCATCCAAGAAGCCTGTGCTTCCCAATCAATTGGGACAGTCAAGCAGCAGCAGCCTGCGCGAGAGTGGAGACCTTCAGTCTCGCTTTATTTCTGGATATTGGGGGACCTCTCTACCATGTCATATCCACAATTTGGATATCCATATTCGCCTGCTCCGCAAGTAAGTTCATTCAACTTGTTTTCAACGTTTTCATAATTTGGCTGGAACGGCAGCAATTGGTGATCTCGCCTATCTGTGTGAAGTGTTTTGCTCACTTTGGTCAAAAATCTGAGACACGTGTAGCGGATGGGAACGGCTATTTCTCTGCACTCATTTGGCACCTGCAAAGGTAGAAAACCGAGGGGAGCAGAAAGGGAAACATCCAGTGCGGTCTTCACTAAATTTGAACGGACATTTAGGCTTAACTTTAACGGCATTGCGCGCGTGACAACTTCTGTACAAGCCATGTTCGAAGCTGCAATTTTTTTTACATTTTGGCTGTATGCCATTTGCAGACGATGTTATCGTATTTTTAAAGCATGTACATACCTCCTCACGTTACATGCATTTTGCAGGGGAAATACGTCTTTTATGTTAACGCGCAGTGTATCGACATCTTTTAAATAATCGGGGTTTTTTTTGTTTCTTTTTAGTTTGTCGATTCGGCAGTTCATACACTTAATTAACACGGTATTCAATCCTAAAAGACATTATTTTTAAATAGACCCCTTGCTTCTTATGCATGAGCCGAAACTTTGTTGCACAATATGTGATTTTATTTTTCAAATGACGTTTTCTTTCTTATTGTGCAGTTCCTCATGACAAGCAACTCCCTGACCACTTGCTGCGAGTCTACCGGCAGATCCATCGCCGATTCCGGAGTGGCTGCGTCCGGGCAGACGCCCGTCTACTGCCCCGTGTATGAGAGCCGGCTCCTGGCGACCGCCAGGCATGAGCTCAGCTCGGCCGCCGCGCTGGGCATGTACGGGAGTCCCTACACGGGCACTCAAGGATACGGCAACTACGTTACATATGGAACGGACGCCTCCGCTTTCTACTCGCTGGTGAGCGCTTTCTATTTTTTGGCACTGATAAATAGACCCCGCAGTCGCACCTCTCTGTTGAACAAAGCTGCCACTGTCTGCATGCTGTGCTCATGTTGCATTTGACCACTTCCTAAATTGGCATTCAGGAAACTCAGTTGGCGAATGAATAAAGACATTGCTCTTTTTTGGGGGGGTAAAACTGTTTTTACTTTTCACCTGCCTTAAATCAACTAAATAAAAACGGAAATTGTCAACTTTGCTAAAGCTTTAGGTTCTCCTTTTTATGAATCAGAAAGACATGCAGAGGCAAGTAAAGCTTTCTCAGAACGTCAAGGAGGGGGAGGGAAAAAAAAGAAAATATGTGGGAATTTACAAAGGTGCTGCACAGTTGCACAGACAAAATATTACTACAATGTGTTGTATTACAGAATACTGTACACATTTTATTGATATTCATGCTCATTTAAAAAGTTTTAATGTTTTTTCTGAACATGTGATTTGGTTTGAATTGAGCTTATAAAGACAGCACATTTCGTAAGTTATTATTTGTATATTTTAATTGCACTTATATTATTGCTGTACAATCATAAACCTACTCTCCTTTTAGCTCTATTTTTAGAAACCACGTTCCACACAATTGTAAAGAAAAAAATGGTTTGACAATCTGTTTCAACAGCTGCAGTGAACCGTTGTTGTTTCATGATTATTGGTGGGGTGGGGAAATTAAAATTGTTCTAACTAACTACATATTCCTCCTTTCAAGCCAAGCATTATTTTGTTCCAGGGTACCTTTGATACAAAAGATGCCACGGCCTCTACACATGCAGGACTAACCCAAGCGACAGCCTACTATCCCTATGATCCAACTTTGGGACAGTATCAGTATGACAGGTAATCTGTCTCGATATGACCAGACTAAACTGGCAATAACTTGTGACCTTTATTTTGATTGTTTGCTTATATCGGAAGCACGCGAGAGCTGTGAATATGTGAAGTTATTCTGGAGATGCGTCTTACAGTTTCATTGTGTTTGAAAACTGGGACAAAAAGTTTGGAAATGACTTTAAACACGTGAAAATTTAGTGGGTGTACAACGAGCGTTACGCCCTACAGGTTTTAGATTCTAGAAGAGTATAAAGGCTCATATTGAAAAGAATTGACGTTTGTGGGGTGATAAAATGGAACACCTGGACGTCAACGCTAATCGTCTTTTCTATATCAGCATGACGTTCATGAGAAACATTTTACTTGATTTGTATTTTATTGTGCATTACTTATATGAAAAACATCATATAATTGCTTCACGTGGCCATAAGGGCACGTCTTTTGCTTAAATCACACAAAATCCAAAGCAAACCATGTAAGTTTCTATAAAAGGGCTGCGGTGTATACGGAAAGGCAGATCTGGCACACGGATGAACAAGGAGGCCTACAGCAATTCCACTTTATCTGCCTGTCTTTTACTGGAGGGCTCATCATTACACCCCATAAAGCAATTTTACAGTCTGTTTTATTTGCTAGGGAACCAAATGCAATGGGGAAAGGTGCGGCTCTCTCGTTTTGATTCCCTTAGCGGTGCTTGACCCCTCACTAAGCTATGCAAAGCAATAAGGCCTCCGAAAAGGCTCCCTCGAGAGGGCGTTTACAGCTCTCTGCTGACTGACGATCAACACTGTGCATTTTAAATGTAGGAATGTATTTGTGGGAATAGGTAGGCAGCCAGACAAACTACATTTTGAAAGTATCTCAACAATACCTTGATCTTTTTTGTGTATGAATCGATTTTTTAATTTCACAATGTTGTTGTGAGTGACGCGCATGTTTGATGTCGTTACTGCTCTTACGGGTCTTGATTGGATGTATGTTGTTTGAGAAAACTAATTTCATCTTGCTCTCATCTTTTCTGCAATAAGCTATACTAAGCAAAGTCCGAGCGGGCTTCTCTGTTCTTTCAACTTATGGGCCATTTTTAGAATTCAGTTCGGGCACTTTGAGGAAGTAGAATGTGTACACAGTTGTATTTCAAGAACAAGCTGCAGAAAATTGCTCTTCATGTTAGTTGAGTCCACCAAGGGTAAAAGTTTGCAGAGTCAAATAGATCACATATGATCTCATTACCATTGTGGGTGTGTTCTTCTCATGAGCAGATACGGTTCCATGGATGGAGGTCCTCGGCGCAAGAACGCCACTCGTGAGACAACGAGCACCCTGAAGGCTTGGCTGCAGGAACACAGAAAGAACCCTTACCCGACCAAAGGTGAAAAGATCATGCTGGCCATCATCACCAAGATGACCCTGACACAGGTGTCCACCTGGTTTGCCAACGCCAGGAGGAGACTGAAGAAGGAGAACAAAATGACATGGCCACCCAGAAACAAGGGCTCAGAGGAAAAGCGATATGACGAGGATGACGACTGTTCTCAGGAGGATCAGATAAAAAACGAAAGTCAAGAAAATGGTCAGTGTCACTACAGCCCAAGTGGCTCAGTAGTTTTTTCTAAATGTTTTGGCAAAATAGAACAGGGGTTTGATGGCTCGTGGCTACGATGATATAAAGGTATTTATTCAGGTTTAAACATATCTGTGAGGTTAGTCTCGATAGGTTTCTTTTTGAATTGAATTATTTAATTATTTTGACTGTTAAAAGAATAAGAAAAGAAGAATGAGTGTGTAATGTCGTCTCATTTTGTTTTGTGATAGCAATTTTGAACGGAAGTTTTTTTTTTTTGTGAAGTAATCATTGTAAAACAATATGATTTGAATAGCAAAAAACACTTCAACAAAAACATAAGAATAGTCATCATTGAAGTCAATGATAGATTTTTAAATACCTAAATGAAACAATGAGTGTATAATAAGCAAATGTTACCAAAATACATTATGCTACTATATTAAGCCAAAAGCATACAATTTTATTTCTTAATACTGATCAGGCCCAATTTCTGTGATTGCCACTGCAATTAATGATGATTTTACGTGCTGAACAGAACAAACTTATTTTCATTTTTTTGGGAAAAGTGCCTTTTACCAGCAATGATGTCTGGATCCACTGTCTCTGGACTTCTATCGTTTTGAATTGACTGGATCGTGGCTGATGCTGTTCTCAGATAGGTTGTTGCCATCCTTCATGCACTGACTGTCTGCGTTCTCTCTCTTTTTTTTTTCTTTTTTTCCCAGAGAGTCGAGGTCAATCCAATAAAGATCTCCAGCTGAGTGACCTGGAAGATTTTGACACTCTGGAGTCAGAGAGTTCAGAGTGTGAGTTAAAGCACAGATATCACATGAACCCTCACATGACAACGACAGGCGACTGTCCCACTGAGCACCTCATCAAAGGCGTGTCTATGAAAATGCCTGGCCCGATTGCAATCGGAGGGGAACAGGACTTGAGTAAGAGTTGCCTAAAAACAAACCAAGAGGAGTTCCAGGTGGAGAGCAGAGTGCAGCCAAAGTCATGTTACAGTCAACAGCCGCAGCACCACATATTAGACGGCAAACCCCGGATCTGGTCTTTGGCCCAGACGGCGACCTCCTTGGTCCAGACTGATTACCCTTCATGTATGGTGAGGTGTCAAGTACCCCACTCCTCCTCCCTCAGCCCACCATCTGTCGCTACCTCACCCGCCTCGGGCCTGGACCACAGGCAGGACTCGCCCGTCACCACACTGAGAAACTGGGTGGATGGGGTCTTCCACGATCCCTTGTTCAGGCACAGCACTTTGAGCCAGGCCCTGACACACACCACTGTATCCTGGAGCAGCAACACCACTAAAGGATCCGTCTTGGAAGCGGAGAAAAGTCCGGGAGTTCTGCAGCATGACCAGGACTCGTCCAAAGACAGTGCCATGAGTTTCAAAACTATTAACAAACTCTTCTGTTCGTAAAAACACAAAAACAAATGATTTATTTTTAAAAAAAAAAAGGACACAAAAAAAACCTGGGATAGAAGCTATATGTCACCCTTTTTTTGCTGGTACATTCTTTAACACAAGTGAACTATTCCAATTGATTGAGATTCTTTTTTCCAAAGCACGCGCACAAGTTGTCGAATTGTATATGTTTACATCTCGGGCAAATACCTTGACGTTTACGGTATTTATTATTTATTTTACTTTCGTCCCTGTACGCATGCTTATATAATTAAAATAAGTTGGAGGATCACTATTAAATAAAAATGACAAAGGTCTCACGGATGCACAGCTTTTCAAAAGTTGGATGAGTTTCAACATTATTCACTGAAAATAAAACACAAAACAGACGGTTCTGAGGAGAAATTGTGCGTTTCATTCAGAAACAGTGTCCGTGGATGCTAAAGAAGAGAGACTTTATTTATTATTGATTTTTTAAAATACATATAATTAATTGAAGTTATCCATATCATTTTAACAACAAACCCAAAAGTAGGCATAAGGGTCTGCTTAAAACGTTTCATTTGAGAAGAAAGACAGCCCAATATCGAAGCCCCGCCTCATTAATTCCATCTAAACAGGCTGTAATTGGGATGTAGGTGGACATATTTCATGGCACCTCATTGATTTCACCTCTCATCTCCCTGTCTCTGATATTCCCCATTCTCAACCTTGTCCATGATGCAGCTGTCAAACCGCTAAGTTATTCGCCATGCGTCCATTAATGGGTTCAGAAAAGAAGCTCCAATGAGATAATTTGAAATTTTCCCTTTTGACATCGGCTCCTCATTTTCCATCAGACAACATCCAGGAAACAAAGGTCTGGATGTGTGGAAAGAAAGTGAAAGGGAGGCACTCACGTTGTCTAAAAGTGAAAAGGGCAAAGGAACTCGAATTAGTTGTTGTAGATAAAAGGGCAAATAGAGGAAAAAGAGTCAAGGGTACTTGACAGTAATGGCGAAAGTGGAGATCTCATGGGACTCTGTCCTAGAAGAGCAAGGAGAGGAGGGAGGGGTGCCTACGGAGAGGAATTTTAATGGGAAAAAAAAGCATCAAGGATTGTGCCCCCCCCCCCTTTTTCCCCCTGCAAGGAAACGAATGATTTATTATATTAGAGCCACGTTAATGAACTTATTCATTTTTATAAAAGGTGGAACACAGCATTTTAAGAACAAAGTTGATTTATGACAAGAAAATAACCTCCGATGTGTCAGATACGCAGGGTTAATTGGTACTTAATTAATTATTATCGGAAGCAATGGTTGCCTGATAAGACAAGTCTGCCACAGTGTTTGATTAATTTAGCATGAAGGTACATTTTATTAGACCTGCGATGTGGCCCTTTTAATTGACTGAATAAGAAAGAGGTGGATAGAGAAAAGGAGAGGGAGTGTAGAGCTAAATCATTCAGCCGTGTCAAATGCGAACACACAGAGGGAGCGTGATGGTAAATTAACAGGGCCCTTTTACATAGCGACCATATAAAACTGTAATCAGCGACGCGTTACTTTTCATTAAGCAGCTTTGACAGAAGCATATTGAGGAGGAGGCGGGTGGGGGGGTGGGGGTGTAGGGGGAATTTCTAAGGCCCAAATAAACTGAAACAGGGAGAGTCATAAGATAATTCCTTAAGCTCCATTAACAACTCTTAGCCGCAGGAAATGGGCTCCCTTGAAAACATCTCCAAATCTAAAAGCTTTATCGACCTGGCAAACCTCAGCTGATGGTGTTTTTTTTCTTATATTTCCCCCCAGCACCCCCCCCCCCCACACACATCTCTCTCTCTCTCTCTCTCTCTCACTCTCTTTTACTCACGCTCTTTAAGGGACAAAAACATCCAAGTGAGGTAATAGACTTTGACACAATACATTACACGGGGAATGAGAAAAGTGGCAAAGAAAGGGCACTCTTAAATGCCTTTTAAACGCTACCAATTAGAGGTTTAAAACTTGAATAATACGTACGCCTTTGGCATATGGCTGACTGAGCGAGCGGAGCCAAAGGCCTAATAACAAGCTCAAGCTCACTCTCGGTGTACAATGTGTGCTAATCTCCTGCAACATGATAATACTTAGAGATAATGCTTTCTGAAGTAATGATATCCTCTAAGTTTTTTCCCCACTAACTCCTTTAAAAAAAGCGCTCTGTCAAAAGACACATACCTTGATACACACTGTTTATATGGGCCCACAAAAGGTGAGTGCAACACAGAACAATCAGCAGCCCGGAGTATCCCCTGAGAGGCACAGTCTGGGTCAGGTTAATGCCACTGTGACCCTGAGCCATAAATATATTTACACACCATTACACATCAATGTACAAAGTCTCTCTGTCCCCCCCCCCCCACACACACACACACAAGGATTGTCTCAGGCTCACAAGGCTTGATTGCATATTTAATCTATAGGATGACAAACATTAATAAAGGGATGTGATTTGATGAAAAGATGAAGCATGACGGCGTGAAGGGAGAACACAGACGTACGGCACATAATCAGATCAATGGCGTGTCCGCCTCTTCTCGAGAATCACAACGCAAGTGTTTTTTGCGCTGCATTTAGTATGACAAAATACAGAGGCCTCTGTTACATGAGATGAACTACAAGGCCTGCATGAAATTGTTGTTGTTTTTTTTTAAATGACATCTAAATGTCAAATCATGTTTTGTTTATGGCTGATATTTGCAAATCAATATATTATTGACACAATCCAATAAGGTTACACCATGCACACCAAAAAAACAAATGGTGTTTTGTTCACAAAATTTTGCATGGATGACTTTTCTTGATATTTCAGCACGAATTTACATTTCTCAGGGACTGACATGTTCAAATTAACAACATAAGTCAATAGGCTAATATACGTGTTACAAGTAATAGTGATCAAAATTTGTGTTATTTTACCTGGTTCTCAACTGCCATTCTAAATTAATTTAAGTTTTGGTATGCAGGACATGCAAATTGAGCTGTCTTCTCTGTCATCAGTCAGCCAACACCAGACTGGTAAGGTGCAAAACACCCCCAGCCACCGCCACCTCCACTGCTTAAAGAATTTAAGAGCTTATTCATCATCTACTGCTTATAGAAACGTGTCTGTTGTGTGTGTGTGTGAAATCGTAGATGTGTCTTGGTTGATGTTTCCAGGTTACTGTTGCCAATAGCATGTGTCCAGGATGTGCCTTTAGGCCTGGGCTGCTGGCCTCTATCACACCCAAGCTGCCATCACCTCCCTGCAGTCATTCCGCAGGTCAAGAGGCTTTAGCCTGAGGGGCTTTGCTTTTCACCATCTTGACTTGCTTCTTCAAAGACTGACAGGATGACTCAAGCAATAATGAATTTCAGTGAGTTATCAGTGAGGCATTAGAAAAAGACAAATTCTTTCACTTGTACTTGAATGCTTTTATACTTTAACTTAGTGAATAAAATGAAGGTAATATGCAATTGTTTTTCATGTTTAATCTGGATTTATACTGCCCACACCTGGGTGGTAAAATTCCATCTGAAGAACGAGCCAAATTCCATATCGATGAGAAAATCGTTTTATTTCCATTTTGATTGCAGTGTTTGTAGCATGTCACGGGTGTTCAATGAGAGGAGGAATACCAAAGAAAATGTTTATAGTAAATAAAAGTATTCTGGCCAACGCCATTAATACGCTAACACACAGCAGGAATGACATGGCACAGGTGTAGCAAAGCCATCTGCCAACCAGAAGGTTGTGAGTTCCGTTCTCGACCCTTGAGTAGCTTTTTTCATTTAAATAAACTAATACCATGCAAGTAAAATGTACACAAAACCTCTCATTTGTACTTGCTTTTTTCAGGTAAATATCACTCCTTTTTTTCCCAGTGTATTTTATGTACAAACAATTGGGTCATTTGAGAACTGGAGGACATTTTCCAACCCATCCATGACAATTCAAAAACCCACACACCAAATACAGAATCATTATTTTTTTTGGGGTAAAATATAGCTGTCCTGATTCAAAGCCGAACTTGTAGCCGTAGTAAAAGTATTTGGTTAACATTCAAATTTTTAAATACATTTCGAGCATCCCTTAAAAAATATTTTTTCTTTTGTGCCTCCCTCCGCATTACCAACTTACATATAAAAAACTGAAAAAGAAATGTTTTAAATCACGTCTTCCTTTTGTTTTCTTTGTATATTGTAACATTTGATCTCAGATATACAGTATTTTCAATTTTAATAGTTGAGCTCTGAAGTTGTGCCCCTCAACATGCACGTAAACCCTGTTTCTAAACTTTTATAGCCATCTAGAGGAAGAGAAATGCAAATGAGCAACATGACGCAGCAGAAATGACATCAAGCGAATTGTTCTGACCATGAATAAACCTGAGGTAAGGTCTGTCTTTAATTTTTTGTGTCACTTAAACCCAGAGGTGGGCATTCCGTCAGTCTGTCAGTCCGTCATTGACGGACGCCCGTTTTGCTAACGAATGACAAGAAACTTAACAACAACAACAAAAAAGATTGTGGCCAAGCACTCACAAAAATGGGTTTTCATTCGTCAGTGTAATCGTCATTAATCGGACCTATCAATCCATCACTGATGGAAGTCTATTTCACTGATGACTGATAGAACACGCCCCATCTGTCTCATGTATTTGTTTGCGGGGCAGAATCCAATCAGGGTTGCTTCCTTTGACAATGTATGGAAATGATTTGCTCTTCCTGTACAGGAGGTGGTGGTGTGCACTTATGAACCAAGAAGAAGAAGAAGAAAAAAAAGAAGAAGAACAAGAAGAAGAAGCAGAAGAAGAAGAAGACCAAGAAGAAGATGACAACAATGAGCCTTTATAGACAGGATTAGGATGGCAAGCGAATTGGATTGGATTTTACCTATGATGCAGAGTGGGATTCTGGTTAGGGTAAGTCATTTTAAACTTTAAAATAAAATGCTGGGTGTTTCAGGAGTTGAAATAGCTGCAGGCATCAATCACCATGCACCTGCTGTACTTAACAGTTCAATAGATTGGCAAAGTAGTGGTGATTGGCAAAGTGTATGTGAAATGTGTGCACAAGTGCATGTGTGTATGTAAAGGTCCTTGGCGAGGCAATGTACATCATGGACATTCACTGATAGGTACTGAACTCCAGTTACCATTTTAATCAAATTGGATTTTTCATCTGTAGGACTTTTTGGGGCGTGGACTGACAAACTGATGAAAAACAGAATGACGGACCGGTGAAATTTACTGACAGAAGCGATGATGGAAGTGCGGTTAAAATAACATGACAGATTGACCAACTGATGATCACAGTTTGGTTCGCCTTGAAATACAGGCCGCAGACTTGCAAAATTTGGCAAATTGCCCACCTTTGCCTCAACTAGCTCAACAATGTTACTCATTTTACCATGAGACAAGATGTATACATTGTTTTCACTTTTTCATTGTATATCTGAGTTTCTTCTTTACCCGTGTGCAAAGCTCTTACGTTTGCGGTAATTTTTCAAATTGATTAATCAATTTCTGTCACCCAATTGCAACAAGACTAAAATTAAATAAGCATTAAAATATGAGTTAACTTTATTTAGTGTCAGGGTTTATTTACAACATTTGTTTGTTTTTTTTAGGCACCTGAATATCTGAAACATGGTTCTGCCAAATATAAGAAAATATACTCGTACGATATGCCAAAAACTGACCTCATAAGAAAAAAATGTGCCATTGATCATGAACAAATCAAATTGTATGATGGTTTAAAACCTGTTTTTATTTTTTAAGAAAATATTATTCAAGTAAATAAATAAATGAATATGGTCTTTTTTTTTAAACGGTTTTAGTCCTTGAAATGCCCCCAATTCTGGAATGACCCACATGAAATGAGGTTAACTGACAAGGGCTCAAGAATAAAATCCCAACTAAACACTGGTTTTGATAAATAATATAACAGCAACAACTAGCACAATAAATAGCAATACATTGGACTAAGTAATAGTTTACTTTCAACAGTAACTGATCACGTTATGTAACATGCATTAATGAAAAACATGCACATACTGTACGGAAATAAAAGTGACACTTAAGGAGTCACATCATCACCCATCCTAAATCCCAAATCATAAATTGATCACCAAAATAACTTTTTATGATGTTTGTCTTATTTTACTATTGTAACTCTGAGTGGTTATCGTCTGTGACTCTTTTTACACTTCCCATTAAAAGGTCAAGTGGTTGTCAAGAGGGTGTGATCATGGATCATCACAACACACTTCATCTCCGTCTGACAACTCAGTTAAGCTCACCACTAGATAACGGAGGTTCGACAAGCCAGTCTCTTTGGTTATTCTGATTCAAGTATGGTTATTTTGAGGGTGAAAATCAATGTTGCTGTTTTCTTGAGCCATGCCAGTGCCGTGAGTTTTGCCAAAGCAGTCATCAGACCATGGTATTTTAGAAGAAAACATATATTTATGGTTACATTTGATAAACAGTTTTGTTAGCTGGCTGACACTTCAAAACTGTACAATCCAAATCATGATTTATTTTAAATGGAAAACTAGTTTTGGAATCAGTTTGGATTTTGCAGTTTATAGCTAAAATGCACTCTCCGTGTGAATATGAGTGTGAACGGATGTAGCGTCGACATCTGCCCTTCAAATGACTGGTGACCAGTTCAGAATGTACCCTGCCACTTGCTCAGAGTTAACCGGGATGGGTTCCTTTAACCAAATGTGGAGAAGCAGAATAGAAAATTGATGGGTAAATGACATCTGACAGTTGAAACCCCAAAATGGATCCCCCTAAAAAAAAGTCAGCTTACAAGAATCTGTCTGTCAAATCCCAGTATTCAGTATTCAGTTGCAATGTGGAAAAAATGTGTTCACTCGCTCACAATGGCCTACATGACATAACCGCTATTATTCATTCCGACATGTATTTGTTTCTCGGGATGTATTGAATGCATTTTGTAATTTAGTACTTACTTACTTCAATTACTTTTATTTCTTAAGCTTATCGCGCACCTTGTACCTTAGCAAGCCTCAGTCAAAAACAGAAGCGGGCAGTTGCTTTGCGGCTGAAGTTATTCTGTAGCAGCAAGAATTCAATTCCAAAATAGTTCTTCTAACAAGTCCCTCAGAGAGAGGAAAAGAAACACCTTTGTAGGCACATCGCTCCTGGGCAACAACGTGTACTGTGACGATTCAGTAACTCCAACAGGTCCGCTATACACTACTTGGGGCGTTTTGAGAGACAGCCCGACCAAGTGTGAGGATGTGCTCACAGTTAGGGGATTCACCACTTGCAATGTGTCTCAATCAAGCCTAATTTCTGCTTCTTTGCCTCACTTATTCCCAACTTTACTCCTCTTAGCTTTATTCTCTCCCTTTGTGCTAAGGTAAAACACACAGACACACACACACACACAAAACTGGGATTTAATTCCCCTTCAAATTGTTCCGATTGTGATGAGTCAGCCAAGCGATTTGATTTCCACTTGTTTTCAGAAATAAATGGCCGACTCAGTTACAAGCTGTACATTTTCTTGACAATCCACAGGGAAGAGGGAGAGTCAAATTCTTTCTTCACAGGCTTGCAGGCTTGTACCTGCAGTGGACTGGTAGTTCTTGGCTGTCAGACTAACTGGGACTCCGCAATAGGCAGAGGTGTAACCAGAAATGGTCAAAAACTCACGATTTACAAATGATGACCCATATAATTTGAAATTGAAAATGAGTATTTAGGTCACTCACTCGGTCCATATTTTTGCTTTGTGTTGCAAGCCAAAATTTGAGTTATGCACCATCTCAAGAATCAGCTCGAGGGGAAGTGAAATCGAGAATAGTAATTAATGTTACTGTACTGACCTTACATGTGGAAAAGAATCGCCACAGTTGCTGATACACTTTTAACTGTTTATTGAATGGGACAAGGTGGCAAACTAAAATACAAAATGAGAATACTTAGAAGGAGCAGCTAGAAGGCTACAACTCACACTCAGATACTCACACACAGACTCCCGTAACCTTCTAAGATAGCCCTTAAATTCACACATCCAACACATAAATACTCAAGTGTGTACAGAAATTGCACAGTTTTTCTTTATAGTGCATATTTTCTTCACGGTGTATCAATGCCTCCAGTTTGTTGCCCCTCTCCCACTCAAAGGATGTTAGCCAGTGTCAGCCCTGGAGAGATGGTCTCCCCAGCTAGCTAGCTATCTTAGCGATAGAAAGCAGCTGGTAATGAGGATTTATTATATTCAACACCAATCGTCATAATACATGACCCAAATTGTACCTTTCGTCACAAAGTGGCGAGTGGTTCAAGTAACCCATTTTAAACTTTTTTATTTTCAGAGTTCCATGGGGCACTCTCTGGTTCAATAGTAATATTTTGAAATAAGTGAATGTCATTCTTTGTAAAGCACCTTGGTCACGGTATGGTACAGATAAAATGCTTATTTAAGTGCACTCCGTTCACCAGTTACTATTTTGAACACATTTTTCATTTGTTGCGCTATGACATATTTTTTGAGGGGAAAACTGCAGCGAGTATCCAATTTCAATCTATTTGTAAGTAATTAACTGCCGACAACACGGATAGCGAATTGGGATCTGCGGTGTGAGTTCAAGCACTAATTACCAATAAGTCACATGCATGTAAATATGCCTCAAGTTGAGGACAATGTCATTCAGTAAAACCCCAATTTAGGTTAGAGAATTTCTGCAGTGCTCTCAACTGTGGTTTAAGATGTTAAGGTTCATCTGTGCATGAGCAGTGTGTGTGACTGGTACAGTGGCTGCGGCTGACTGACCTGCCTCCTCATTAAGGCAATAGCGAGACCATTTGGCCTGGTCCTGTAATGGGAGCCTGTACAGTGTCAGAAACAGTTATTTGCTCCACAGCCATCACAGAACATTAACATTCACGACAGCCCATCACCTGAGGAGGGTAAATGGGTAGGGTGGTTGTCTGATAGGGGGGTGCTGAGGGGCCAAGGGAGGGGTTCAGTGGATGTATTTGAGGGGTCACAGGGCTTGCTCATTGACGCGGTCACAAACATAGACTTTTCACCTGGAAACACAAAAGAGCTGGAATGAAACCAAACATGTACGCAATTTATTGTTTCCCATATACTGTAACAGTCGCACAAAGTCCCCCACACACATCAGCATTGCCAGGCTACTGTGTGCTTTATGAGTGCTTGCATGCATGTTCACACATGTATATTTTGATTCTCTTGCACCTCGCACTTTTGGAGATCACACACTCCCTGGAAAACACGCACACACTTCAAAATTCCGCATTCTCTTGTGTGCTCTGGGAAATATGCAATCAGCCTTCTGAGTAAAGGTCACATTTGCAATGCAGGTGACTCCAGCAGAAGGCAGCAGGTAATTGGCTGACGGGACAGGGCACACTAATACCAAGTTTCTGGAAGATAATATGATGGATGGTGAATGCCTGGCATCGCGGTCATTAGATGTGTTTGGGGCTAGTGTAGAAAAGACCATGGCCTCCACTTACTCTGAGTGGAAATAAAAGGCTTTGGTTGGAGGGTGATGGGTCTCGGGATGTGGGGCTATACTGACAGAAACATGTAGTAGTCAGGTCAAAGAAGGGGGCTTGACAATGTCCTCTATTCAAATAAGGACAGAAGATGAAAAAAACATCGGCCTCTCTCGCTCGCTCTCTCTCTCTCTCTCTCTCTCTCTCTCTCTCTCTCGCTCTGACATGCACGCACACACACACTCCATATATATATATATATATATATATATATATATATATATATATATATATATATATACACACACACACACGAATACATACATGCCCATTCAGGGCGTCACTCGACCACAAGCTGTCAAGATCAGGTCAAACAGACACACGCTTATAAGAAATTACAGCAGAAAACATAATTGAACACTGAATTAAAAAAGAAAAAATCAAATAGACCTTGGAATTAATGGAAAGTAGTCACAGTACAACAGTTGAATAAACTAGACCCACAGTTGTCAAACATGATCCTGGAAATAATGCATGCGGCGATGAATTCATAAAGAATCTTGTTTTGAAATGATGTACAGAATTGTCCCATAGCAACCATTAAAGCAATAAATAAAGTCTTTTTATTTTTAAGTTTTCTCAAGAAATGCATTCAAAGAAATTTTAGACAGCAAATGTACACTACCATTGCATTTTGCTTTCCATTTTATCCAACAATACATGATAATAAAATATGTAGAAACAAACACACAAATTAATGAATGAATACCTAAATAAATAAATATTGCTAAAGCAAACTCAAGACGTGAAAATAAAAGCAGGGAAGCAAATTCTTCAAGCATTATATGTTTATAGAGTAAATGTTTTAAAAGAAGTGCTTTGCTTTGCAAAAGGAAAGCATATACTGTACAATACGGTATTCCATTTTCTTAATTTCTCTTGAGGAATTGCACATTTGATATTTTTTTTGTTTTTTTGTTTTTGTTTATTATTTTCAACATGCGTGTAAGTCTGTTGGCATGTCTCCCCACCCATTTTGTTTTTGAGACACAGTTCTGAGACGGTAAAAGGACAAAATGTGTTGATTAAACCTTTGTGCCAGGGAAGACTCGAACTGTAACCTTCAGTGAAACTCATAGTGGCGAGCAAGGCAAAGGAGCTGAAGGGCAGGCATATCAGAACCATGCTAAGTGCAACCCATCCTAATTGAAGTGGGCCAGCTCCGGTGGGTTGAACCCTTTAAGACACATGCATTATTTACATAATGTGTGTGACGGTGTGGCTTGTGAGTGTGAGACACACTCTATCACACCTCCTTTGATGAGGGAATAGATACTATCACTTGTATTCATGTGGAAACAAGAACAGAGCATTTGTGTGTCCTAGCATACCATAGACACACACGAAAAGACAGAAGCAAGCCTAAACGGAAATTCTGCATTGCCCCTTATTGTTCATAAAACAGGACAAAGTTGGTAAAAGCTGATAGCTATAAGTACCTCAATTCATATAGGTGTTTTTGTTCACATGCAGATGTACTCACTGCAAAGCCAATCAGACCTCTATTACGAAGAAAAATAAATTAAGTGTGGTGTCGAAACGGCACTACAGAGGTGATATTGTGTTTGTGGAGATGAGGTCTTTTCCAGGGCTACGGAAGAGTCCCGTGTTCACTTGTGTTCATGTTGAGCGTACACGTGTTTGTGTTCTCCAGATTTTTGTGCCTTGGTATTCCTGCTCAGGCTGCCTCAGTTCTTGATGCCTCTCTTTGATACTCCAACGACAGCCTTTTTATTTTGTTTCCAACCACAGATTTATTTTACACACACACACACACACACACACACACACACACACACACACACACACACACACACACACATACAGTACAATATTTCAACCAGACTAATAATACAATGTATATTATGCGTTGTGTAAAAATAAAATGCCTGCTCAACACCCAAAAATTAAAATGAAGCATCGCCACTCCCAGGTAGAAACAACCACCCATCTGCAGCTGAATGAATATACACTTGTGGCTGCCAGTAAAATACTGTCGATAATTTGAGTGCAATTGGCTATTATTCAGGTGTCTTTGCTGGAGATGAGGCCAAATACCTCGGCTCCTCTCTCCCCACTCAACAGGTTCTTACCACTGTGACCAAATAAGATTAGCAGGTTGTATTTTCTCAGGTCTCTGCCTCGAAACCGTAAACCTGGCTGTGTATATAATTAGATAGAGATTATAGCAAGGTCACTGCCAATGACCACGGCCAACTGAAATGTGTGTGAGTGAATGTGTGGATGTGTGCATTGGCTGCGGTTGTTGGTCGTTGGCCTCGCGGTAATCGCTGTGTGATTGCGCCTGCGTGTCTGCCACTCCGTATGTGTGTGTTTAGGATCACGAGGATATATAAGTATGGTAGAAAATCCAGGGAAATTGAAACAAAAAGTACAGTCAGCACATTGGAAACAATGGAAGTTAAGACATCTAGTTAAAAAAAAGTGAGACGGTTTTTAAGCAGCCATATAAATAAAACAATCAAAATGCTGCGTTGTTGCTGTCTATGTCAAATCAAATTCATTGTCAATATGCACCCCTGAAAATTTGGCAGATTGGTTGGACTATTTTCCTCCATCGATATCCTGTTTATTCAGTCTGCATAGGAATAATCACTTCTGTAAATGCAACTGCACTTAGCAGGATTTATAGGTCTCTGGGTCAGCTTTTTTGTTATAGCTATTTTGTTGATGTATTTGTTAGTTTAGGTGCACAATTTCAAATATAAATGTACTCCTAAGACTAAAGCTAAGATTCAAGACTCATGTCAAGAATTGTATTAGCACTCAATTATATATTCCATGATAAAACGATTGTGTTTGAATTCTTAAATGTCTATTACTAGTGTAACTCAATAGGATGGGAATAGGTTTAGATTAGGTTAGTTTTGTCAAGATAAATCCATCACTTACTCTTGATTTTGATGACATTTTAGTGTGTATTCTACAGTGGGTAGTTCTACTGTCCACATACCTTTGCACAAATCCAAAGTTTTTGTAAAAAAAACAAAAAAACTCAGACCAAAATTAATGATTTCAAAACAATTTCTATGAATTAATGCCCTGTAGCCCGCAAACCCCTATTTAGTTTTATTTTCCTTTCAAGCAGAAGGTTTTGGCCTAAAATGGACTGCTATTTCAAACTGTTCATAATTTCCTCCACCATGTCTAAGGACCCAGCCCCACCTAAAAAAAATTAAAAAGAAGAAAAAAAAGGCCTCAAATGATGATGCCGCTTTTTTGGAAATAGACCCCAAATATTCAGTTTTCTTCAAACCAAAAACATACCAAAAAATAAATAAAAATCTGGGAAAATGTGCTATGAAACCAAGGTTGAACGTTTTCGGTCAGTTGCAATCAACCTTCATTAAATTTGTTTCAAATGCTCACTGCGGTCCTTCCCTTGTACCATCTTGTGCCACTTGTATATTAAGAAGAAATATGGAACATTAGAAACTGCAGACGTTCAGAGGGAGGACACTATTCTCATACTCTCATTTGCCATTTGCTTCCCATCTCTCCATGTTACTAAATAATGGAAGAATTATGGGTATTTTATTCTGCCATTTTTCACGCACAGTTTCACACAATTTTGCGCTTAGAGGGCTTTTCTAACTGACTGAGAAATCTTCCTCGTGGTTTCCCATCGCATCTCTCCTAGTATGCCTCACAGCTGCCCACTCTCGTCCTTCACAATTAGTTTTCATTGAATGCTATTGATCTTTACCGCCTTTCGAATTACACACACAAAAGTCTGCACCAAAGCACCAAGATGTTAGTAGTCATTAGGAGCCACTCTTTGTGTTTTCTCCAGTACTAATTATGTCTGGCTGCCGGTGTTAGCTATCCTCGGTGGATGAAAGGGGGTGGGGGGTTGGATGAAAACTCCATAAGGGACAAAAAATAGAATCACTACATGCACCAGTGGAGATCTGGGGTCCTGTCACGTTTGTGCACGTGTGTGTATGTGAGGGAGTGCCTGAACGCATGGCTATCCTGCCACCGTGAAGCCTATCGAGAATAGACCTAATAAAATAAATATGACTTGGGTAAGGAAAAAGTAGAAAGTGTTTGTCCCCTGGCACGTCTCCCTCAGAGTGTGTAATCTATTGTGTTCTCCGTGGCCTGGAATTTCCCCTGCTTTGGTGAAGAATCTCCCTATAAATGTCTTTGTTGTATTTATTTCAAAATAAATCCAGACTTCCATCCATTTTCTGTAGCACTCATCCTCACGATAGGGTCATTGGTGAGCTGCAGCCTTATCTCAACTGATTTGGGGCGAGAGGCGGGGTACACCCTGGACTGGTCGCCAGCCAATCACAGTTAATCCAGACATTAAATGGCTATTTTCTAAAAACAAAACGGAGTATTTATTGTTCCATATCAAACCGCGAAAGGAAAGCAAATGTTAAACAGCAACATTGACCGTATTTTTGGGGATGTATCCAAAAGATTAAAACTGAAGTGCAAATGACATGATCTGGTCATCATTACAATTAGATGTTATGTGTTATCACAATATTATAAATCTGTTTTTTTGTAATGCTTAATCACACCAATCATGACTTATTACAAAGCCAATTTATATAATTTGGATGTACAATATGATGAATCGTAGTGCGTATATATAGTAGACACAATGTTTTGACAACAATTATCATTAATTCAATATCAGGAATACTAAAATAATCAAGTCACAAGTCAGTTATACGTATATTTTTACACATATACAGCACCTTTCCTCATGCATATCATGATCCTGTTTTTGTTTGTCTCCAGTAGGTAGCATAGGAGGGCTTTCCCTCATGCGCCGCAGCTGCCTTTAAAGACTCTGCCATGCTGACAATGCTGTCGGATTATTAAACCTGGCTCCCAACTCGAAGTGCTTCAATTTTTGAGACGTTCCCGATTTTTACCTTGTGGTTTTGCCACATAGTTCATTGTGTTTCTCTTGTAAGTATTTTTTGATTAGGTGTAGTTTTGGTTTTGTATTCTCGTGTATTGGATTATCTTGCCCTTTTAGTTGACAAGCAATTACGTATTCTCGTTCCTTGCCTTAGTGCAAGCACTTTTGGTTTGTTCCGCATTTTCCTGAGTTGTACTTTGTCGGTCCTGCGCTGTTTTGTTAATATACATATCCTTGTTTATGTTTGTGGGATCCACTCCTATCCGGATTGTTCCGGAACGTAACAATGTATGTGATTCTTACCATGCCTTATATCATTTATGTACATTTTGCAATATAATCACTTGCAATGTGTTTGCCCTGGTTATGTTGCCTTGGAAAATGTTGATATCCACATTAATGGCTCTCCTCCTCCTTTTGTTCATCAAGTGAAACTATTGCACATTGTGTGCAATCTATGTTTGAACTGCTTCCTCTCCTATATTTGCTCGTCGTCTAAACAGGAGTGCCATGCATATGTACAAAACAGATTTGGCTGGCTTCTGAGTTCAATCATTCTGCCCTTTCTGCAGTATGGCAGCAGTTCAATGAGACTTCAGTCAGTGATAGGACACGGAGAAACCGCTTTCAAACCCTGTACTACAACATGTAGCCAATATTGCAGCCGTATAAACATATCATTGAATTCTGTGATAAAAGCCATTTGCATTCAGTGACTGCCTGAAGTGAGAAGCCGAGGGATGACACCAAATTCAGATTTTCCTCCCTCTCGGGATACTTTGATAGCCTTTCTTTCGCCTCTTTTAGATACTGCTTTTGTGTGTGTTTTTTCTGTTTGACATTGAAGAATACAGTCTTTCATATGTTTGCCTTAAAAATATATATCTGCAATGGATGGTCACAACATCAACAAAAGTCATGACTGAGAACCTAGACATATCAATGTCAAAATTTCGGATCAACAGTTCTGGAGTCAAATTAGACAGATGAAAATACGGTTAAGTACAGCAGAATGGCAGGATGACAAAAGTTCGGAGGAGGAGAAAAAGAGCTCGTGATCCAAAGCATTTTGCATTAGCATACTGTAAATGACCCACTGGTGTTGATTGAGGATGTGATGAGTGACAGAAAATTGGATGATTGTCTGGCAGTAGAATACCGTCAGGCCCTTCAAGGCCTTCTCTGCTGGCCCACCACTGTCCGAAGCTCAGACCTCCATTTAGAGCTTTCATAAAATGGTAATAATTTATTTCCAACAGTTTTTGTCTTAATTAGTTTGAAAAAAAGGGTATTTAAATGTATCTACTTTATTTTAATATCGATGCATCATCGAGATATGGTCCAGTAAAAATATTAGTTTGCCGTTTTTAGTGTATTTATGTAAAGTATTAGTATATGGAATATTGCAGTTAATTATTGATTGATTGTTTTTTTTTTAACCTAAAACCTGAGAGCAGTAACAGTTGAAAAAATGGTCTCCTCATTCAAATTGCCACGCTTTACTTCAATTTTGTTTCTTTTTTTTTTTAACCACTTTGAATTAAGCTTTGGATTAGTGAAGGTTAGCGTTTACCTTCACTGTCCTTTGACATTAATTAGATCAGCTTGGTTGACAGGTGCGCAGATGTTTCTGAAGTCTAATATCATAAAAGGTCTGATACATCAAATTAAAAAGACAGAGCCATGAGAAACTTTTTTTTTTTTTTACCACCTTGTCAAAGTCAAAGAAGTAATTATGATGAAGGCTACTACTGGATGTTTCCTTCCATTGTGTGCTGCTCGCCTGATCACTTGTCACCGAACACAAGATGTTGCTTTGATAATTACACACCAAAATCACTCCAAAATTCCCTACTTTGTGAAAGGGATCACACAGTCTGACATGCCAACTTACCTTGAGGGACTTTTAACAAGCTAAGTTAAAAGTAGACTTTCACATATATTATATTTTGTTCAACATCCATTTAGAGCCTTTCATATCCCACATATCATTTTTTTTAATATTCAATAACTACAAAAGATGGTGGGGCATTTTGCTGTCTTCGCCATCAACTGGCTTCTACCATGGCTCGCTTTGTGTGCATGTGTGTCTGTCTGTGTGTGAGAGCAATCGTGCAGTCAAGGAGTTTGACACTCAGCAAAACAGATAATTAATCAGTTACAATGACATGGATATATATTTATTCCCCCCCCCCCCAAAAAAAAGAGCAGGCATGTAAGCTTTGTGTGTGTCAGTTGACGGAAATGAGCCTCCAGGGGAGTGGGCCCAAAAGAAAACGGAATGTTGATAGGCCAAATGCCAAACCGCAAAGTCTCTCGTGAGTTCTCCAATGTGTGTGTATGTTTGCGTGTGGTGGGGCTAGACCCCAGAACAAGCCAACAGAGCCTGAACATTTGGCACATTCAGTTCAAGTGTTAAATGTGTGCATGGTTGTCAGTGTGTGTCGAGGTGTGTTGAACTTGCTCAGCATGTCACATGGACACTTGGACACTTGCGTGCTGGCTTGTAGGAGCAAGACGCACAAACACATCTGGAGTGTTTCTGTTTAACTCCATGCGAACACTTCTGATTCCTGCATACATCTGACCTAGCGTTTCAAGTATTTTGTTCACATCAGCGGCTGAATAATTAGAATAGTACACAGACAGGTTCTTAAACGCATTGGATTATATACCTGTAGTTCTTTTCCCCACTCACAATGTAATGTAGTCGAGTTGGGTTGTAAGGGAACTTTCATCGGGGGTCCATAAATAAATGTGGAAAAAAATTGGCCTAGAGCTAGACAATTTCACATGTTGAGTCTTAATTCTTTCAGGGAATTTTGGCTGAGGCAGAATGTGTTGTTGAAAAAAAAGTACAGGTAACTTTCTTTTACGAAGCAATTAATCATCCTTTCTGTTCATCATATTTAGATAAATGCTTGAGTCCTGGATTTTTCTATATTATCTATATTATATATATATATATATATATATATATATATATATATATATATATATATATATATATATATATATATATATATATATATATATATATATATATATATATATATATATATAGTATTGGGTTGCATGCTAGACTGAAAGAAACTCGCTAGTGATCAAATCACTGGTACTCACTGTGAATGAGTGCATTCTGCTGAATCTACTCATGATCCACATCAACTTTGGGATGCTCTTATATTCATTTATTTTGATATTCATTTTGCATATTGACTGAACTTGCACAAATGAAAACACATTATTTTAAGTGAAATGGAGTTGAATACAGCTATAACCGAAAGAATGGAGTCAAACCATCTGTATGCTTACCATCGTGAAGCTGTCCTGCCACAACTTGTTTCCTAGCCTGTGTCAAACTAAGAGCAAAAATACAGAATGATAAAATCCACAAGTCATATTTTATTACATTGCTAGGGTGAGGACATGAAGTTACACAAAGTCAAAATTTTGGTTCAACATGGAAACTTTCATGCCGGTCTTTCATTTACTTCTTGCTGGCACTGAAGATCAAGCAAGATTATATAGGCTTGCAATTTAACTTAAATGCATTTAGTTTAAAAGTGTTTGGATCAATTTTGAAGTGTGTTAATTCCAAAAAAACTGTACTCTTTAAAAGTGTATGGTTTATGGTGTTGAAGCAGAATAGAACCTTAATAGGGCTTGATGTATGTTCATTTTTGCATGCTGAGCCTTGTACAGGGAGTCTTGAAGTGATTTGCAAAGTGTTTGGGGTTCGTTTGAGGTTGCATTTTGTTTTAACCTCAGTGCCTCATTCACTGTTAGAATTTCAACTGTCAGAATCTCAATGCTGCATGCGGAAACCTAAATAGATCCCAGAGGTTCAAGAGCTCAGACTACATGTTTAGTATTTATCACCAATGCATTAACTCGACCCTTGCGTGCTGCAATGCCACAATGACAAATCATAAGAAATAGTTTGAAGGGGCAAAACCCACAGATATGATGATGCTCAATGAAGAGAGTATTGTTATGTGATGCATTTAATATCAACGTAAACAGCATTTCTTTTTTTGTTGTTGCTGTGACTATAGCTCTAGATAGGATAACACTGAAAATGGCTACTTAAAGCGGTCTGTAAAGCAACAGTGACCTCTATGGTTTGAAAAGAGAACAAAAGAGAAAAAGTACATGTGCTGGGCAAAGATTTACAGATTCTAAAAGTCACAATAACCCTGTACTTTTTTTGGTAACCCAGTCAGTTTTCACGGTCAGTTGGACTCTTATTTTTCTTTCATTCTTTTTTTTTCATTATTCTTATGTTTGTTTTTATATCAATACAACTATGATAAGTACAATACTTAAAATATGTTATGACATGTCATTTAAAAGCATTGCAACCAGTAAATGTAATCAAACTGAAATTAAGTTTTAGCATATATATATATATATATATATATATATATATATATATATATATATATATATATATATATATATATATATATATATATATATATATATATATATATATATATATATATATATATATATAATTTGTAAATATGTAAACTGAAAAGAAACATTGGTTGTAATGCTTGTAAATGAATTGAAGTCACAACTTATTAAATATTAAATATATAAGTATTTCGCTTGTCAAGTTGTATTGCTATTGGGGGGAGGGGGGCAGATGTGATTGGAGTGTGAATGGTTGGTTGTTTGTCTATATGTATCCTGCAATTGCCTGGCAACTGGCTCAGGGTTTCCCCAGCCTACCACCACCCAAAGACAGCTGTTCAGAATGGATGGATGGACACACACACACACACACACACACACACACACCGTATATGGGGCAGTATATAGGGCAACATGTTTGACATATACTGTATGTATTTCAGGATCTCTCTTTCACAGACGGTCCGCACACATCACATCACAGCTACAAGGTTGTAAAACAGGGAGGTGATGTAAACACTGTACACTTCACACATTGTCGTGATGGCGGCTAGCTTGTCACTGTGCTGCTGAGCTGGTCTGTCATTTGTTATAATATAATTATTGAAATAATTATTATTGAAATAATAAAAAGTTCAGAAGAAACATTAGGCAAAAAGCAGGGTAAAGTAGTTGGTTCTGGTGGCATTCCATTACATTAATTCAATGTGGTTCCTTCTTTGGGTATGAAGATTATTTAACAGGTTGACAGGTCTTCACTTGCTGGCTGCTGACAGACTGGTTTGAGATCCTAGGATTGTCTCAGCTTCTTTTAAATGTCACTCTCTTCTTCAAACTCACTGTCCGACACAAAGTTCACAGACATGCGATCCTCATTTTCAGAAAAAAAATTCCTTCTTCCTAAAGATTCTCAGAATTCTCTTTTTAGTCAGAATTGTGTTCCTCTTTTCTGCGGTGTTCTTCAGGGGTCAGTGTTAGAGCTCAACCTTTTTGTTCTCTATATGCGTTATTTCTTTGTTGTATTATCTTTGAAATGCAAACTGTTGTGAGTCCGTATTTTATATCTGTGCCTGCATTTTAATTATATATTATGAAGCACATTATGAATTTGTTCTGTGATAAATGCAATATAGATCAATTGTACTCACGCACTAGCTTATGTAATATTTTTAATGTATTTTAGTGTGTTATGTAAATATTATCATTTCCAAACATGCAGTATGTATGTAAATGATCACATGTATTATATCATTTTTATTAAAAACCTATGGGATCAGCTGGGTTGTCATGTAGAGGCTTGAAACTCTGCACCCCAAAACCTCACTGCCCTTCAAGGAGAATGGGATGCCATGCCTCAGCAGACAATAAGTCGACTTGTGAACAGCATGAGATGTCGTTGTCAAGCTGTAAGTGATGCTCAAGGGCACATGATGAGTTCTTGAGACATTGACATTTTTTGTTGTGGTGTACCCACCATTGTTGTTCACTTTTTTTTCAATGAATTGTTTGAGGTGAGGAAATCACCAGTATTCTTCGCGTTCTTCTACTTAAATGTACTGTACTACTATCATGATGTGATATCACTGGAGCATAAGCTTATTACATTTTCCATCAATTTCACCTGAATGCCAAATATCCCTAAGTTTTTGTTAGTGTATGTGTGTGTATGTGTATATATATATATATATATATGTGTATATATATATATATATATATATATATATATATATATATATATTAGAGCTGTCAAACGATTAAAATAATCTAATTAAAAACTCAACTGTCATAATTAACTCAAATTAACTAAAAATTAATCATGATTACTCACGCATTTTTATCGTTTCTGAATTTCCTTTTATATTTTTGTCCTATTTTCCCCATTTTAATGCTCTCATCAACATGGAATCATGAATCAGTTTTCTATGTGCAAAATGCAAATATTTACTGAAATAATTTCGATTTTCAATTTTACATGAATATTTTTCACTTGGAGCAGTTATTCACACATCATCTCTCACACAATATTACTGTCCATCAACAACAGTGAAAAAAATATTTTGTCACACAACAGCTGCTTGAACAGCTCTTTTTATGGAATCAAAACAGCGCAATATAAAGTGCACATCTAAGGTAAACTAGTACTCAGCCTATAATTTTTCACGGCCCCCTGAATAGGGATTGTTGGTCAGCATGGATCTCTCGTTCTGTACTTTTTGGATCATTTATTGGAGCACTTTGCAGCAGAAGTAGTAGTAGTAGTAGTTGTAACAGAAGTATCAGAAGCAGGTAATAACCTAAACTACACATAAATGCAGTAAAAAATTAATATATCTATCTTTCTGCATCACAATGTAAATATGTATATAATTGACATTAATACCTTTATCCAACAATACGTTTAATAAATAATGTAATCAACCCTGATTTCACTATGTATCATTATCGTCATCATTATTCATTGTTTTAAACGTAAGAAACCATTCAACACAAACATAAAGTCGAATCAAACAAAAGAACTACAAGTCCCAATACTCAATCCCGGAAGTGGAGCGCCGGTTTGATGATCCCAAGCTGAAGCGCAATTTACTTCGTTTAAACGTCAGATTGCAGACGGACAAACATGACAACTATGCAAAAATGAGCTAAATAAAGACACCCCTGTTCTAGCAACATTTTAGCCCACGCTGTTTGCTTTGAAATGATCCATAGCTGTCGGTCTGAGAGAGGGGGCGGAGTACGGACGTCAACTGTGTGCTTGGCCATTAAGTGGTATTTCAGACTCGACGTGCTATGATGATAGCTCAGTTTACGACTGCAAAACATACAGGTAACTTTGGTCTTGTCATTGGAACAATCTGGCAACTTTTTAAAAGTAAACTTTCCATTCATAAACTATTTAAGTATCCGTTTTCGGTGTCTCGCGTTGCCGTGGCTGGCAAAACAAACGTGCGTGGACCTGTGCAGAGCGCTTGATGTTTTGTTGCTGGTTTATTTATAGAGCAACGTAACATCCGCTGTGACGTCTGCCGCGTTAATCTCGCGAGAAAATTTTTGATCCCGATAAAATTCATTTAAATTAATGCCAATAAAAGCAGCTAAACTGACAGCTCTAATATATATATATATATATATATATATATATATATATATATATATATATATATATATATATATATATATATATATATATATATATATATATACACACACACATGCACTCACACACAAAATTTTGTACGGTCACAGTATAAATATACAATACATTTGTTTGATAGGAAAGTGCATCATTTACTATGACATTGTGATAGTTTTGATCCACATCTGTCAATCATATTCATGAGTGTGAAGTGTCTGACAATCTGACCGCCTGTCTGTCACCGTCGATACCAGTATTGCTGAGGGGAAACATTCAGATATTTCTGCTTGAGCGTGCAGCTTCCTGACCAAAGACAGGCTCGCTCTCCACTCGGCCTCCTCAGACTGATGTATGTGTGTATGTGTGTATGCGTGCGTGTGTTTGGGTGTGTAGAAGTCAGGCCAAGGAAGGAAAATGTGTGGCCAGTTGGACTGGGATTTTGGAATCCGTTTCACCCTAAGGTGATTGTCAAGCTGTCAGAGAATGTTCGTTCCACCTTAAGATGTACCTTGCCATGTTTATATTTGCAGTTATTTTCCCCCTTTGAGTGTTAACATCTTGTTGACAACAGTGTGCACACAGAGAGGCTGGACAAGTAAATAAGTCACCCACTTCTTCCCCTCTGCACTGTGTCTTTATGTGGGCTGTTGGCAATACAGTATACATATGACAAGAACATTTGCTTTTGTTTATGTATTACAACGTCAGAATTGATTTGGATAGCTTGTTTGACTTAATTTAGGCTCTCGAGCTGACAGTGTGAAATCAAATCACTTCTTTCATCTTTTATTGAACATCCACCCTCTTTCCCACTTCCGCTTCAACTGGTACAATTACAGCCCATTGTGTGTGTGAATCGTGCCACTGCCAGGACCACACTTTATAGTTCCAAAAATGAAGACTTTATCCGGACTCCCATTGTGACTCTGTTTATTTTCTGCAACCCTAAAGAAAGAAAAGAATGATTTGTCATCCATTATCATATTTGATCATATGTCGTCCCTAGCCTACTACATGCAGTCGTCCTTTAATCCACAGAATTTGCTCACGCTGAAATGTAAACCCCAACGTAGCTTTCAAAGCATTTCAGCAAACCATGGTGTGTGTCACCATGAATTATGAGGAGCCACTACACTATTCATTGTCACCTCTCCTTGGGTGAGTGTGTGATTGTAAATCATTGCCCTGCAGACCGAGTGACAGAGGGCCTTCGTCTGTCTATGGAAACACCTGATTACCCATCATGCTATTGCAACACACGGGGTCTTTCATCTGACAAAACAACACATGAATGAATATCACATTTTTGGCATGAAAAAGTCACAAAGAGTTTAGAATTAACAACCGTCCACATGGATCTGCATTTCATGACCCAGGATTATAATGAATGAAAGCTTTTGAGATTAGTTTACTTCAAACGTACGATTAAAGAGGAACTACAATGGTAGCAAGCAATTCAATAGCCTCGCGTGAACCAAAGTTTTTGCTTGTTTATTTGTTTTTGTTTTGTTTTTCAATTTTCAAATCCTTCCCTGAGAATCGCAGGGGGAACCAATCGGCCGGACACAGTCCATTGTTGCTCTGTGGGGGAATAAATACAAGAAGGCTAATGTGTCTGTTGTCTCTGGCTCTGTGCAACACTTCCCAGAAGATAGGTGATCAGTGATCGAGACAACAGGATGCCGGAGAGATATCACAGAGAATATGAGGATTTACATCTGCACTCGTCATATAACCAGTGCCGTTTACAATGGAGCTCAGATGGGTCCACAAGGACGTGAGGGTACAATGGATTTGCAGCTCCAAAACACACTCCTGTTATTGTCTGTACAATGTGCAACAACTATGGGAACTTTAATGGAAATGGTCATATCGACAATTTCACACAAGGGACCGGAGGAGTAGAATTAGGCTTTCAAACCTCCGCTTTGGATGCAAACAAATGCCTGGCAAACAATCCCACATAAGCACACATACAGAAACTTGCATAAACACTGACCCAAGCACACCCAAGTGATCACAGTGCATGGAAGGATTATTCCCCCCTCCTCCCTCCAACCAGATTAGACAAAATCAAATCGGTTCACTTCTCCGATGCCAGTTGTTTGTGTCTAATGCCGGCTTTTCAAACAACACAAGGTTTATTGTGGGCAGGGCTACAAAGCTACAGTAACACTTGTGGTATTCAGCAGGCGGAGCAGGCCACTTACACTGGCTGCGGCAAAGCTGTTTATGTCTCTTATTCAGCACTTACACAGGCCAGTGTGTAAACACAACCGTATCTTTTTAATTGTGCTGTTTTGAGTCTCTCTCCTCTGTTGCATTAGGATGCAGACCACTTTCCATTGCCACACCAGGCTGGCAGATTAGGAGGCCGTGCTATGAGGAAATGCTGGGGTGGCTCAGTTTGAGTTGTCACTGAATCAGCTTAAACTTTACTCAGCGAGCATGGCAAGGAGCAATAACAACCGCACGCTTGTTTGTGGTGCGGAGATCCTGCAGCAGAGGCGCCTGGGTGAAGGCGTACGCGGGCATGTTTGTGTCTGTCCAGCAGATGTTCTTGCTTGTTGTCCTCTTATTTGTTAGAAAGCCAGCGATAAGGAGGAACAGTGAGAGCGCAAGAGTAAGACACATGTACTGTGGAAGACTGTGACAGAGACGTGTGAGGGATAAATTCTACACTGTGGACACACTGGATGGAATGTTCATCATATTTCAGGCTTATAGGCACGGAAATTACTAACGCTGCTCGAGGATAAGAAAACTAACAAGATTATTAGCTTCAAGAAAAAAAGTAACCACAGCTCAATAATTTCAGTTTTATTTCAACTTTACTCTGCATATGGGATTCACACGCACACACACACACACGCACACACACACACAAAAACAATTTATTGGAATATATTTCGTGATTTTTGGTAGATAGAGAATTAGATTTTTTGTTGTTAGCATTTGGCTCAGTTGAGTGACAAAACAAACATGTAGCATACTTGCACTAAAGTTCTGCTATGCCCAAAGAGATTGTATCTGCCATCATGTGATAAGGTGCAGTTTTAACACGACAAGTGGAGTAGTGTCCTCAATATGTTTCAAGGCTCAACGTAAGTGTTTTTTGCATCTTAAGTTTTGAATAATTTTATCCTTCCTCAAACCACATTGAAGAGCAAAATTGAGAATCAATCGTCGAGACGGTCTCTAGGCGGGATAGACGCGCGCCACTTGGAAGACGTAGCTCAAGTAGCTCAGTGCTTCTTCCGCCGTAGTAGCTAACAAAAAGCTTTGACTGGCTACTGCTGCAGCAAAACATGATGCACAGTCACTCCTGAGTCCAATAAGTCAGTAATCATCACCTCCGTGCCAAGCTACGCTTGTGTACTGACAACTAGTATTGTTCTCATGAAGGGATGAAGAGGAAAGACAGAGAAGCGATGCTAGTTGCTAAGATAAGACTGACACAACTAGCGTTGGGTGAGTTTTGGATAATCATCAACACATATGAGTGAGATGGTATACTCATGATATGACAAAAAGGTTCAGGGGTACACAAACCTAAATAAGGTTGGGAACCAATGGTTTGATAAAACACGTGTTTAGAATTCACATGCAGAATGAATCCAAATAAAATAACATCAAATAAAAATGATTAAAGTTATAAAAATGCCCCTGACATTAAATCCTTGATTTGCAAAACAGCTCCACAAAGAAAAAGAAATGTTTCGAGCTTTGTGTTTATTATTGTGGGCCCTAGTTTTTTTTTTTCTTTAACTACTACAAATAACTATTAAAGTAGCATCATACAGTCAAAATTAACAAATGGTAGCTCTGGAATTACAACTGTCATGACGGAATTATCTCGTGGACGTCAACAAACATGAAAATGCATCAGTGAGATTTGTTACTGTTTGCTGTAAAATGAACAGTTGGAATTAAATTGTTTTGGTCATAGCTTTCTCAAGTATCAACCATTGTGTTTAAAATACGGGGCATGGATGTAATTGTGCTGGTTGATGTGAGGTGTGTGCATTAACCTTTTCAGTGGAGAAGACACAAGAAAGTCTCTCACTGTCACCTCTGGCATTCAAGAGAGAAGGGGTAAAGGCAAAAAAGGGGGTGGGGAAAAATGGAATGAACCTCATGAATATTGTAATGACAATGATTTTACCTCACAATATTGTCTAGTCCCACTCTCTCATACCGTAAATTGTTACATGATTGTTCTTAATCTCCTTGTTTTTGTACACTCTTGACATAGTGTAGTAAAGAATGCAATACTCAACACAGTGTCCTTGAAATAATCGACAGTCATTAAAACAAATGTTAATCTATTTTGGTGGGGAGTTCTCGAACTCAACAAACTCAAGCTCAACAAATGTGATCATAACCTACATTGACTTAACTATTTGTGGTTCAAATAGGTTGGAGGTTGACGTGTGCGTGAGTTGAATTTCTTTTGATGCTACCGTATTATGTTTATCTGCATGTAGCTCACGCTGGATATGTTTCTGTATAAAATTTCTCATGGTCTTGATTTTTTTTAACTGTGACTGATATGTTCTTGGTCCAGAAAATTGGTTTTAAAATACTCACATCAATTCAGAAAAAAAAAAGAGAATTTCAATTGCTATTTCCAAAGGCTGCACAAACACGTGATTTTTGAAAAGCACTGAGGTGATGCCTATTAATTCCCTTATCCGACAGCACTGTTGAAAAGGTAGTTGTGAAACGACAAGCCCCTAAAAAAAGTGAACGAGCACACTTGAATGATTTCTACTACAGCTCCCCTCAACCATGCCTGTGGGTTTCAAAAGGAGGCGAATATTGTGAATTCTGTCTGTGGACTGATGCAGAGCTGAATGGACAGGCAGGTAATAGGGGGGCGAGGCGGGGAGAGTGAGACAGGCATGGAGCAATCATGAAAATGAATGCAAATGGAGTCAGGCTCGGTCTGGGAGCATGGAGAAGGGGGTCGTTAAAAACACAGGATCCCACCAAAGGGCACACGAGGCCAAACATATAAATGGGTAGAAAAATTGAAACGCTTACGGTTTTTATGGCACATTTTCACCATATTCTCAGGAGAACTTTAGAGAAAATCATCTGAAAAGTTACTATCTTACATTAATGTTATCCACAACGACTGCACGTGTGCACGTATAGTCTTCCTACAGCAACACATTGGGTAAAAAAATGCGGTTATGCCGCGTTGATGCTATATTATGCAATTAAAAAACAGTTATTGGCATTGTGTTCTTTATATACCCTTAAATGCAATTACTGTATTTCAAAATGGTGTTTTTCAGCTCACAAAAAAAAAAAATACAAATACCCGGTAATCATTTCAGTTTCATACAAAATGGAAACTAAAAAAACGCACTAGTCGACAACATTGCAATGATATCAAATTGAATTATTCTAATGAAAAAGTGTAACTTATTTTTTTGTTTTATATATTTAATTATTTTTTTCAAATACAGTACACCCTTACCTTTAACTGTTAGTTAGTTTGACAACACTGATGAATTGTCATTGGGGGAGAGAGGTTATGGGGGAAATCAGTTGAGGGGTTCATGGAACCAATGGATATTTAAGCCTAATACATGATATTTTCCGGACAATTTAGATTATCTGAAGGAGTGTATCTGTAATTCAACCCATCTGCAGCTTACTTCACCTTGATTTTAAAATTCCTTTACTTTATTCCCTTGGCTCAAGAAGCCGACCTTTTAACCCCCAGCTTACCCGTTTCAACATCCACACAGAATTGATGCAGGGTTTTCTTTTCAATTAACTGACAAGCACCTTAAAAAACAATGTCTTCTTAAAAAACATGACACACTGTGACCTTTGTATCATCTGTTGCCCACAGAAGATAAGTGAATGGGAATGGATGTGACAACTGTGTTTGAGCGTGTGTGTGTGGTGTGCGCGTATATTTGTGCGCGTGTCCGGGCGAAAATGTGCATGAGTGTGTGTTTGTGTGCATGGGTGGGGTTGGGGGCTTGCACATATCTCAATACACAAAGTGTACTCAATGAATATATGGGAATGTTGTTTCAGTGAACCTGGCACTTTCTAAGAAAATGAAGAGAATGGCTTATGCAGGTCTTAAAATTCTGTTTATAAAAACAGTTGTTAATTATCACACAAGTGTAAATGTAAATTAATCTAAAGTTGAAAAAAAAAATCCCACTATCTCATTCTTGATGATGAATGACAAAGGTGATATGTGCGAAATGGATTAAAATTCTTAGAGTCCCAAACCTAAAAATGTTTTCAATAATTCCCGGGGAAGTGTTGAATCATACACATAGAATCCTTACATGTATCTCCTTCCTAGCCACTTATCAGCACCGCAGGTTATTGGCCTTCCTGCAGCTTTGAACATCTCATCTTGTGGTAACATATTAATAAAACAAGAAATTAATGCATTTGGGATTAAATCATCTCAGTTGGGGTCACGTTGTGCCTCATTAAAGCCTGCATTATTGATCGGACTCAAAACCTCTGCTACCTTTGAAACCAAACTGTTAACCAGAATCCTGCCTGCCCCTCCTCCATGAGGAGTGCTAATTGCACAGACGTAAAGGATTAATAGCTAATCGAGCATATTTTCATACACATCATCATCATAGCTTGACACTAAAATGTATGCTTTTAATCTGCATTGGGCTTGTCGCGCACAGTTAGCAAGGTAATATCATGTGCAGGATTTTAAAAGGTCACACAGGATCAAAGGAGCTTTGAATGAATCACCTGTGACAAGGTGATTAAAAATGATAATACTCATGTATTGTAATGTACAACATTATTCGCAGATTTAGATGTGGTCTATCTATTCAGCCTAACAACCTGATTTAAAAATATATATTGTGTCTCATTTATACAGATTCCATTATGTGATTTGCATTCATGACTACTTTGAAAAAACCATCCCTTTTTAAAATGTTTTTAAATTTTGGATATATGTAGGGTTTAGATGGTTAAGAGAGGCCAAACTGTCTTTGTCTGAGAGTTATTTGCATTTGTTTGCCACTGGATCTTTTGTTTGGTCACTACAGTGTTTTGTCCCCTCCCAAGCAGCTTGCCATGAAAAATTAAAAAGATGCTAAGTGACTAATGCATTTTCTCCGTCGTGCGTTGAGACAATAAAAAATTAACAATAGAAATAATTAATCTTGATTGGTGTCTGCACTCGTAAAAAAACTTGTGTTGTGCCCTTATAAGTTATTTATATCACATGCAAATCCTCTCCTTTACTTACATGCCAAATATTGTTGCTTCCATGTTATATAAATTCTGAAAGACTTCTGACTTATGTTCCGGCATGTAGTGATTACAATATGCCCGTGTGCACCCTGGAGTTGCTTAAAAAATGTTATTTACTTGTGTTTTGAAGTTCCAACCCGTTCATCTAATATGCATTTAACCAGAGGTAAACATGCGTCCTAAGTAGGATTTCATTTTGTAACTATTAATTCTTACCTTTCTCCCTGGCATGGTTCATTGTCACACTACTGTTCACATCAACACTTTTGTTTCGTTGCCTGCGACTTGGCATGTTGCTCGAAGCGCTGCAAGCCTTACTTTTAACTGTCATTTACCCTAATGCAGCATCCAGTTCCCCTTGTTTACATGATGTTAGACTGACTGCTACCATTGTGGTAATGTTAATTTTGTCTGTGTGCTAAAGTGGCTTAACAAATGTTTTTCTGTTACAGTAATACTTGCTGTGATTTTTTTCCATTGGTCTCCATCAGAAGCTGAATAATCCAATGAGCCTCGCATGACGTCAAGTGTAACGCCGGCTCAATGAGTGAAGGTTAAAGGTGCATTCTTGCAAAAAAAATATATAGCATTTAGCATTCAGGAACACCAAACAGTACATTCAAATGTATAGCGATATATCCGTGTCTAGAATGTAAATTTTCAGTCACTCAAAAGCATTTGGGCATTTGGTAATTGGAACCACCATGTTTAATAGTTGGATGAAAATCAATTGCAGCAATGATTACCGTATTTTAACGACCATTCGGCGCACCGTGTTGTAGGGCGGAGTCTCAGTAACGGGTTCTATTTCTGTATTTTACACATACACAAAACGCACTGTATTATTGGGCGCAGCCAGGGGTGGTAAAACATACGCCAGTTTAAACATACGGCATGCATGCACGCACGCTAAAAACACGTTAGCTTGAAGCATAGCTAGCATGCTAAGACATGCTAAAAACACGTTTTTAAAAAGGCAACAGAAGCAAAACTGAGATCGGTTGTACTTTATTTCAACATCTTACAATGTACTCACGTTTTTCGATCAATCGTCACCCAGAAATCCATCAAAGTCCTCATCTTCTGTATCCGAATTGAACAGTTGTGCAAGTACCGGTAGTCCATAAAAAACGCCGGGTTCCCTCTCGTCACTCTCATTGGCATGTGGCACGCCCACCCTTCACTGATTGGCCGGCTGCTTTCCCGCATGGCTGGCCTCTCTCACGTCCTCACTCACGGCCACTTACACGCCCACCCTTCACTGATTGCCTGGCTGCTTTCCCCGCATGCCTGTTCACGCCCACTTCCGCCTTTTCTCTATATAAACAGCGTGTCGGCTCTCAGTCAGGATTTGGAACTCGGCTCATACACTAGACGCTCTGCATTATAAGGCGTCCTGTCCACTTTGGAGAAAATTTAAGACTTTTAATGGCGCCTTATGGTCGTGAAAATACGGTACTTGACATCTGGAGCCCATGGATGGAAGCAAATACTGTCCTGTAGATGCTTGGCTTGGCATTCTCTGCAGCCGCCTTCACTTGCTGCTTTTTGTTTGGCTCATGCTGCGGTGACAAACAAAACCGGCCCGCAGGATGAATGTTGAAAGGAAAGAAATGCATGAAAAACCAACATGTGATTTATTAATAGGGCTCGGTGTCGATTCAGACTTTAACCCAATGCAGTAACTTTAATCATGCATGCTTTATTAAACGTGATATGATCAAAACAATAAATATTCAATTGAATCCATCCTAAACCACAGGTCTGGGTGTGTAAATAAACTGGCAAAAACACACTGTAACTCATATTCCTGTGACTCTCACAAGGGTTTGGTGCGTTCATGTTTTTTTTTTTAAACAAAAAACGTTGAGATCTATTTTTACAAGCTAGTTGGCGTTGATTTTAATGCTTCCGCCATGTTGTACTTGTTGTTGTACACTACTCTAGTGACGGGAGAAGTTACATTAATTTATGGGGGGGAGTATTAAAAGCATCCATTTATGGCTTTATGAATCAACATCAGACTAGGGAAAGGAAAATTGATTTGATTAATAATTTTTTTAATCACAGCCCTATGTGTTGAAATACTGTAGTATATTTTTCCTAAACTATCCACTAGGGGTGCACTTTTTCAGTAAGACGCGAGGGGCACATTGTTATAGGAGTAGATGAAGCGGCACTGAACAGCAAATGAAAAAAGATGATAGCTCATTCCAGTGCAGCCTACCCTTATTAGCCAAAATGTCTAAGAAGGGAGAAACGTGGATGCTGAGCGCAGAGTCTTCCAAGAAAAATGGACCACTACCAGAGGTGAATAGGAAACCTGTGTGCTTGATGTGTAATCAACACATGTAGTATGCGGTCTCACGATGAGACTCACCATGGCCAAAAATATGACATCTTGCAAGGGCAACTCAGAAAAAAAGATAAATGAATCGCCGCTGGGTCTAAGGATGCAGCAGTCCAATTTCACCCAGAGCTAAGAGGTTAGTTATGCCGCAGTAAAATCCAGCTACCTGATTGCTAATGAAGTAGCATCAGCATCAAAGATGTATTCCGGCAGTGTGTGCGTTAAAAAATAGATGCTGAAAGCTACAGAACCCGTGTGACCCAACTAGCGACAAGCTTTTACCAACATTAGTCTGGCGAGGACTACTGTGGTGGGGAGGATTTCTGAACTATCGGGAGATTTGGCCGGCCAATTGAAACAAAAAATCAAGCCATTTTCTCCTTGCTTGTGTGCGTTATGGGTACGAAGGTTGGTCCAGTCAGTGGCCTAACGTCAACTATTCAAAGCATGCTTTTCAGTGACTGATGACAAAAGTGAGGGTCGCCACTGGAAGCGGCTTGCAGTGAAGGCCTGCCAAAGAATTTCCGCGGAGGAAAATCGGATTTTGGTGAGGGCCATGGCCTGTCGACTTCAGGCAGTCCCAGACAACAAAATAAATGGTTAAATTCACAGTTTCTTTTAAAAAATTAGAGAAGCATTCTGCCCCACAACAATCAAACTAAAGATAGTCTCTCTCTCTCTATCACACACACACACACACACACACACACACACGCACTTACTCACAAACTGGTTTTTGCCCCTCATGATCCCTGTTGTTATCCCCATATGGTATCTCGCTGAAAGAGTGAATCCATCCTGACAACAAATGGAATATAACACAAAGAATATGTTCCCTTTCACGCTGCCATATTACTAATGGATAGACTGTTGGGTAGCAAAGCATAAATACTTTAACCACGTCACCACCATTTGTAACTTTGTGGCCCAAACAGATTCAAACAGGAACATATGAAATATGAATTGGCATTTTATAATGGTCCTTTGTATGCTTGTTTGTGCGCGAGAAAGAGTGAGACCAGCCTGCGAGAGAGAGAGAGAGAGAGAAAGAGAGAGAGAGAGAGAAAGCAGGGAGTCTTCAGTCAATAGATCAAGTAAACTGAGGATAAGTACAAATCAAGCCTTTCTATACAATCAACAGTTCAATGAAAGGAATGTACAAGGTACAGTAGCTTTTTGTATATTATAGCAAAAAGCTTCTACCCATGACATATGATGATGACATAAGCACACAGTCGTCAATCCAAAATAACAAGATTAATAATAATAATAATATAATAATAATAATAATAATACATACAGTTACAGTAGTAAATTTTTTGGTGAGATTGTTTTGTGGAGTGGATTAAGAATAAATAGTGACATTTGATGGTGTCCCTGTGCTTGATTGCATTGGTGTTAAAACATTGTTCATTACTTGTATACCTTCCAAATTTGTCATTTAGAATGTCATCACAAACGACCCCCCCACCCCTTAAAAAATAAATAAATAAACTCACAACCAGCCAACACGGAAAAGGGAGCAAGAAGATGAGGAAAGATGACAGAAAGCCAGAAACCTACCCAGAGGAGAAAAGTGCTGGCTACGTACCACTAGAGGAAACCTAGTTTGAGCAGAACAAATGCACAGCGCATGTAGACCAGAAGCAACATGGTTTCTTGGAGCTTGTACAACACTCATGTTGGACATCATGTCTAGCCAAGGCTGATCCATCACGCACGCACACACAGACACACACGCACACTAGTTCACAAGTTTTGCAATTCAACTGCATTTCTGTCATTGTAACGGTTGTAAAACATGCTGTCTGCCTAACAAAAATGCTCAGTTGTTGTACTACATCTTGAATCACGTCTTAAATCACAGGTCTATCATCACTGTCAGAGGGTGAGGAAGACAGAGTCGGTCTTCTTAAAAGGTTAAGACCACAAAATGAGGCAATTATCACATAGTTTCTTTTAAAGTCTGAATACCTTGTCATGCCTCTGAGGTCTGTTTTTTCTTGTGATCGATGGGCATCCTGCCAGTGCAGTCAAAGGAGCGGATGTGACTTGCGGAAAAGCTCCAGTTTTCTCACATATGTCCGAAGCACATTCTCACAGAGTATTTCTGGCTTACCAATATGCATTTTGGCTCTTTATTTCAGTGACCATTACAGGTTGTTCTGTCAGGGTATACCAACAATTTTGCCGTACCTGTGTTGCCAGGAAAAATCTCCCAAAATGGATAAGAACAAAACTTTAGACTATTTTTAATACATTGATTTAAATCATATTGAGCATACGTGGAAAAAGGCTGAAGCATGTAGTCAGGCACTCTCCAAACCTGTGATAACTGGAGCAGTGCCCACATAAAATGAGCTGAAATACTGGTTTATACCCTATTAGATGCGCTAGTTTCTTTACCAATCACAAAAAAAAACAAGGATTGTCTCAGAAGTTTGCGCAACATTTTTTTAAAGTAAAGGGCCCATCAGGCATAATACTGAAGTTTAGAAGGGCCCCAAAAATTCTGTCTCTCTCTCTCTCTCTCTCTCTCTCTCTCTCTCTCTCTCTCTCTCTCTCTCTCTCTCTCTCTCTCTCTCTCTCTCTCTCTCTCATAAGATAAGTAAAGAATAATATCTAAACAACCAGAGTGAGAGTTGTGTAATGACCATGCTTCAGAGAAATGGGGAACAACACGCTTCATCATCGTGTTGGTCAATACAAAATTTGCATTAATGGAAGAAGATAGAGTGAGATAGCTTTTGCTGCCGGGCACATTTAATTATGAAGTAAGTCACTGTGCAATGGGGAAACAAGTACAGCGAACAAAGTAAAGTGGTGTGTGGAAAGCTGAAGTATTTCAATATTTGGCAACTTGCCTCATCGTTAACTGGCTGCAGAGGTCCATATTATGATCTATACACTGGGAGATCTATATGCAGGCTGCTAAGATGTGGTCATTGTAGACCATGGTGAAGCATTTCTCTGGAAACCTCCATTCCATGATGTTGTTTCAGTTTCAGTCCAAGCTATTTTTTTTTTGTGATAAGCAAAAGAACATAAAGCCATCTCTTATAAGAATTTGCTGTTGACCATTGTATTGGAATGACTTAATTTTTGTCTTGCAAATGATGGTAATAGAATTGAAAGGCAACCTGTAATTAATGCAGTAATCAATCAATGGTTGGATTAGAGCACTATCTGTCACTACTTCCCGTGAATCTTACTGTTTTGTCTTAAAGAATTTGAGACTCCTTACCCTCTTCACACAATCGGGATGAACTTCAACAGAGATTGTGGACCAGTTAGTTTCTCCCATCCCTCATCAGGAGGCTCTGACCTAAAATAAACATTATGGCCATCCATCCATCCATTTTCCAAACATCTTATCTTCACCAGGGTTGCGGAAATTTCTATGGGCGGTAGGTGGGATACACCTTGAACTGGTCGCCACAGATAGACGAACAACCTTGACACCGACTGACAATTTAGAGTGTCCCAAAAAAACTTAGCATGCATGTTTTGGAAATGTGGAAGGAAACCAGAGTACACGTAGAAAACATGCAAACTCAACACAAACAGGCCAGAGCGAGATTTGAACCCAAGACCTCTGCACTCAGAGGCGGACGTGATAATCCTGCATGAACATGGTTTCACCCAAATACTGTGTCACAGTGTTGGATTCCTTTAATCGCAAATGCAAATAAGGGAAAGAGTCTGGCAAAGAACTTGAAGAGTGCAGGCGGTTTTGTTGAGTTAGACACTAGATCCTAGATTATTTATGATACGATACCCTAATGTTGATGGTGAAAGAGAGTGAGAGAGAGTCAGCGGGGAGTCTTCTGCCTGCGTAAACACTTGTAACACAGAGTTGCCCCTCCCTATTTTATGAAAACCAGTTCCAATATCACACCCAAGCTCTGATTTGGAGATACGGTAATCACCTTATTCTTTCCTTTGGTGTTAAGTTGACATTGGATCTATCTGGAATGGATCACTGTTATGTTCAATAAAACGCGGGGAGACTGACTCTGTGCTCACTGCCGTTTATTGTCAGTGGTCACCTTTTTATATCCACACTTTACGGCCGTGACGTCACGCCGTCGTAACTAACCCTGTGGCTATGGTTACATGCCACATTCACCCCCCCTTTATTAAAGTGCAAAAAACAATCAAACATCAACAGCACACAACTTTAAGGCCAGAACGTGGCCAACCTATCTGGGTAAACAGGGTAGACTACTTGTTTAGCCGCATAGCCATGCGGTTCATTCTGCCACTCCGCCAGCTATGCGCTAACCTAAGCCTGAAACGAGAACATAGTCCCTGAGGTACAGGGGCTGCCGACGAGCCCGAACAGGGCGGGGCCTTGGTCCGATGGCATCACCCGGCACCTCGGGTTCGGGTGGAATTCCTGGGGCTACCGGAGGGAAATCCCAGTCCCCGGCAGTATGGCGCGGATCAGCCGCGGCGGCCTGTTCTTGTGCTGACGGTGGGTTGACGCGCCTAAGGCGGCTGGCATGCCAACGGGAGCCGTCAGCCAAGCGGAACGTAGCTGGGCCCAGTTGTGCTACTATCTGTTGGGGTGAGGACCAGAAGGATAGCAGCTTGTGGGACCGGTGGGGCCGGCGGATACGGACCCAGTCTGACACCTTGAGTGTGTGTCCTCTCACTCGACGCGCCCTGTCGTAGCGGTGCTTCATCCGGCGTTGCGTCTCTGCCACCATGTCGCCGACAGAGGGTCCTGCTGCAGGAGGGCCTGGAGGATCTCCCCTGGGAGGCCGTAGTCGGTCCATGGGAAGTTGGAGTTCCCGTCCTAGCATCAGAAGGGCTGGAGAGCTACCTGTGGTAGCATGTGGCGTAGCTCTGTAGTGCAGTAGTGTGTTCTGCAGGGCTGTGCTGAATGGGAGTCCTTCGGCCAGATGTGCTCTCAGGCCGTTCTTGAGGGTCTGGTTGAACCTTTCCACCCCCCCCGTTGGCCTGCGGGTGGTACAGGGCCGTCCTGATGTGCTTCATCCCTCTCTCCCCTGTGAAGGTAGCGAAGTCGGCCGAGAGGAACTGGGGCCCGTTGTCCGTGGTCACGGTGTCTGGCACACCCCAGCGGGCAAACAGGGAGGAAAGAAAGTCAGTGATGTGTTGTGTGGTTACTGACCCCACGGGGAGGACCTCCGGCCACTTGGAGTGGAGGTCGTAGGCCACCAACAGGAACCGCTGGTGATGAGGAGTGCCATGGAGCTCCCCACAGATGTCCACCTGGATGTGGGACCACGGCGTCGCTGGCCATTGGAGGGGCTGCAAAGGCGGCGTCGGGGGCGGGCCCGTCTTACCGCTGGTCAGGCAGGCGGCGCAGTCCTTCACCATCGATTCAATGTCCCTGTCGATGCCTGGCCACCAAACCAGGCTCCTGCAACGCTGCTTCACTCTCACGATGCCCAAGTGACCGTCGTGTGCCATGTTCAGGATGCGTGCTCGAGAGAGCTGGGGACCACCGTGCAGAGCCCCCGGGCGATGCAGTCACCGTTCCAGCAGGAAAGGTCGTCTCTGACCCGGTGGAAGGGCGCCAGCTCCTCTGGCACCTTCGCAGGCCAGCCCTCCTGGATAAACGTGCGGAGCTGGACAAGCACAGGGTCCTGCGCAGAGGCCGCCTGGAGCTCCTGCAGGGAGACGGTTGTTCGGAGGGGCTCGTGCAGCATGAGGATCAGCTCTGACTCTGATCCATCCGGGGTGGTGTCTGGCACTGAGGTGGGCGTGGCCCTGGAGAGTAGATCAGCCACAACATTATCTCTGCCAGGTGTGAACACTGTTGTGAAGTTGTAGGCTTGTAGCCTCTCTGACCACCGGTACAGGCGCAGCGGTTTGTGTCCCGACCCTGTCGTGGCCAGGAGGGTTGTGAGTGCTTGGTGGTCGGTCCGGAGTGTGAAGTGCCGCCCGTAGAGGTACATGTGCCAACGTTCACATGCCCAGACGCAGGCCAGCGCCTCCCTCTCCCCCACAGAATACCTCTGCTCCGTGGGAGTCAAAGATCGTGAGGCAAACGCCACGGGGCGTTCGGTCCCGCCATGCAGCTGGGACAGGACTGCCCCTATCGCCGCGTTGGACGCGTCGCAGGTCACCAGCGTAGGGCTCTGGAGGTCGGCGGGCGAGCACTGGAGGCGAGGTGAGCTGCGTCTTCAACTGGCGGACCGCCACGGAGCACATGGGTGTCCAGGACCAGGCAGCATCCTGTTTGAGGAGTGCGCGTAATGGCGCCGTGGTCTGGGAGTAGTGCGGGAGAAACCGCAGGTAGAACGCCGTCATGCCCAGGAATGAAGACAGCTGTGCGGGGCAGGAGGGCTCAGGCAGGCGCAGGATTGCTTCCACGTTCGAGTGGAGCGGGCTGAGGCCGTCTGCGTTCAGGCGAAACCCCACAAACTCGATGACAGGCGCGGAGAAGATGCATTTCTCGCCGTTTAGCGTGAGGTTGTGGTGGGTGAGCACCTCAAGCACCTTGGTGAGGCGGTCATCGTGTGCGGCTGCCGTCGCACCGTGCACCACGATGTCATCCAGGTACACGACCACGCCAGGGATGCCGGCAAAGATGGTGGCCATGATCTTCTGGAAGCAGCTGGGGGCGGAGCTAAGTCCAAAAGGCATGCGGGTGTACCTGAAGACGCCCATGTGCGACACAAAAGCGGTGAGGTTGCGGCTCTCTGGGTGCAGTGGGACCTGCAGGTAACCCTGGCGGAGGTCGAGCTTGGAGAAGACTGTGGAGCCGTGAAACTTGGCCGAGAGCTCTTCTGTAGTGGGCAGAGGATATTTATCAGGGATTACTGCTTTGTTCACCCGTCTGAGGTCGATGCAGGGGCGCAGGCCACCCGTCTTCTTCCGCGCCACCACCAGGTTGGAGATCCACGGCGATGCGTCCACCCGCTCGATGATGCCAGCGTCCAGAAGTTTCTGCAACTCGGCTGTAACATCAGCACGTAGGGCGAGGGGCAGACGGCGCAGAGGCTGGATGACCGGGGTCACCTCCGGGTTCAGGAGCGGCCGATGGTTGAAGGCGGTGAGGCAGCCCAGTCCAGCGAACAACGAGGGCCAGCGGTGCAGCCAGGGCGTGGCAACGGTTAGCACGGTGGCACCCATGTTGTCTGAAATAGAGAAGCCCAGGGCACAGAACAGGTCGAAACCGAGGAGGTTGGCGCCCTTGCGGGACACCTGAAAGGTGAAAGCTGGGAGAGTTCTCGCGCCATAGCGCACGGAAAAAGTCGCTGTGCCAACCATGTCGATTTTGGTGTGTCCATAGCCAAACAGGTCTTCCGTGCCAGGCTTAATTGTCATACGTGGGAAAAGTCGCCGGACTGTGGACTCATTCAGGAGCGACTTGGAGGCTGCGGTGTCCAGCAGCAGTGACAGACACACGCCGTCCAGCTCGACCGAGCACCACTTGAACGGCCTGGTGCAGGCGCCCACCGAGTGGATGGTGGCGGAGCCAGACGCGTTGGTTAGGTGGGGCGGGGGGTCCACCGGCGCAGGAGCAGAGCGGCAGACTTTAGCAAAGTGGTTCAGCTTACCACAACGTTGGCATCTCTGTCCTAGCGCCGGGCACGCGGGCGCACGTGTACAGTGTGATGAAGAGCCACAGTTCCCACAATGTTGCCTCCTCGTGGCGCCTCGACGTCCCGCGACGTTAACCTCCGGCTCGTCGAGAGGAGCAGTGGTGTCGGGGAGTGGGGCCGTGAGAGCAACCGTATGAGATGAAGGAGGCCGATGTGGGGCGAGGTGGGGAAGGGTTGGAGCTGGGTCCGAGGCGGCTAGCCGGGACGCTAACAGGGCCGCAGACTCGAGCTGGAAGGCCATTTGCACCGCCCGAGACAGTGGCGTGTCGTCCGGCGATAAAAATAGCTTCTCTCGCAATTTAAGGTCCGTCGTGTGTTCGGCTAGCTGGTCTCTAATCATCTCGTCTTCCAAATCCCGAACCTGCAGAAGCTGGCTAGGCCCCGGAGGTCGGCGACGTAATGGTGGACCGACTCACCGGGCCGCTGTCGACGCTGCCGGAAGACAATCCGCCGTACCATGACGCTCTGTGGAGCAGCGAAGTGTCCGGAGAGCAATGAAACACAGTCCGCAAATTTCGTGGCCGGTCCGAGGGTCCGAAAGATACGTTGGCCCTCACAGCCCAGGCTATGGATAAGCATTGCCCGCCGCGCGTCGCTAGCGTCGGCCAGCCCAACGGCTTCAATAAAAGTCTCGAACGACTCCAACCAGCGGGGCCACGGGACAGGCGGCTCGCCAGGCAGGGCGAGGAACGGAGGAAGAGGCGAGAGGGGAAGCTCCATCTTCGTCGCCAATGTTATGTTCAATAAAACGCGGGGAGACTGACTCTGTGCTCACTGCCGTTTATTGTCAGTGGTCACCTTTTTATATCCACACTTTACGGCCGTGACGTCACGCCGTCGTAACTAACCCTGTGGCTATGGTTACATGCCACAATCACTGCCCCTTCTTCTGGAGTTCTACGTCTGATGAACACATGAATGCACATACGCACGCACGCACGCACACACACACTAATACATGAGTTGTAAGCCAAATTGGCGTTGACACAGAGGAGAGCTAATGTTTTAAACACATTTTGACATAAATTCATTACCATGTAACCGAAATAATCAATATAACACACAAATTAGGTTTACGTTTCTGAGTGATTATTGAGAGGATGGATGACATCACATTTAAATAGTTAACATACCGGCAATCTTGTATTAATGTAGGTCCGGTTTAACCGTCACCAGACTACAGCTGCTGTGAGGGAGATTTCAGATGCTTCCGCCAATGGATCAAATGAAAAATGGGTGTTTAAAAGCGATTGTCCCTCGACAGGCATAGTGTGAGTTTCAGAGATAATTGGATATACACTGTAAACTGTTCAAAAAAATAAAGGGAACACTTGGAGTTACAGTGCACTGTTTAAGTGTCCCTTTTATTTTTTGAGCAGTATATATTGATGTTATTCTTATTAATCTGGTGCATGGATCCTCTTTTACTGTAGCAGTTACAAAGTCATATTGCACTATGTACATCACACTACGTGGTATTTGTTCATTTGGGCTTTGTTCTGACTTGGTTGCCCTTGTGGCAACACATTTGCAAATGATTCAGCAAAGAGATTCTGTCTCTTTACACTTTTCTTGTTTGTCTCAAGGAATGAGCACAAAAACACACACACACACACACACACACACACACACACATTAATGTGGTAACAGCATTTATAACCACCGTTATTTCGAAATTCAGACATGCAGGAAATAAATAAATGTTCAGTTCTTGTGAAAGTGAGACTATGTATTTGCATAAAGGTATCTGAAATGTTGATTGACTGTCACCGAAAATACAGAAGAGAAGAATTAGTTCATCCGCTGTTATTAACGAGTCACCAATTTTGCATGTGCACAATAATTAAGCATTCACAGGTGAATGCTACCGATAGCCACCTTGCTTTCTCAGCCACAAATCAAATGAACTCTGATAACATCGGTGGTATCCCTCTTTTCTTGCACTCATTCATTCTGCTCTTTGTCGGTGTTCCCCTTTGTTATCAAACTATCGCCCAAATTTGCTCACCCATATATCGAGGTAGGAAACGGCAGAGAGGAGAGGAGAGAGGGAGACAGGAAAAAGCCTAATTACTTTAGGCTGTTCAAGTGTCAGGTCATTAATAAAGCCGAGTTATCTTTCTGTGACGCCCAGTAAGGAACCTCCTCCTTGCCTTATCAATTTTATCTACTATAAAACATTTGGATTTTTCCCTCTAAAAATAATTCAAGATGTTTGTCTAGCCATCTGGATATTAAAAATAAGCTTCATGCAAGAGATATTCACGACATAATGGAAAAGTCACACAAGTGGACGTGTGTGTTGATGCATTTTGATATGCATGCTGCTGTATGTGTTCCAGTTGGATAAATGTGGTAGAATTACACTGGCCCCGGTTTCATAAACATTGATGGATCTGGGAAACCTGCAAATGCAGATAAGGACTGGGGAAAAAAAAAGTCAGGAGGGGACAATTCAACTTCTATATATATATATAGAGAGAGAGTGAGAGAGAGAGAGAGAGAGAGAGAGAGGGAGAGAGAGAGGGACTTATCTATTTGAAATTATATTTGTTGTCTGTCATTATGAATTCAGAACAAGAAAGTGATTTTCAGACCAACTGCCTCAATAAAGTATTTTCAATTCTCCTGGTCTTCAGGGAGCTCGAGTCAACTGCTAAATGTGTGTGCAAATGTGTTATGTATGATGTACCTTAGCTTTCTGACACAGGTCATAATACTCATCCATTAACTTGTTCTTCCGCGGCTGATGATAGATCCCTTCAATATGCTTTGAAATCAAAGCTTCCACAGCTACGTACGCATCCTAGAGCATACAAGGGCCATATTCAGCAGGAAATTGAGTCACCGGATAGCTGAATATGGCTCACAGAATATTTTGTCCAAAGGATTCCTGTGTAACTCAACTCGTACAGCAGACTGAGACGATGTGAAGAATACAGAAGTGTCAGGAGAAAACATGAACAGGTGTCAATGAAAGAGATTAAAAATACAAATGTAAGCTGTATCATCCTGCCGCACCAAAATGTGACTCGTTTATAGAACATCATCAAAGCGCTTCTTTTTTTTCCTTGGTGAAGTTTGCATGGCAAATAATTGGTTGGCATCATTCTGAATGTTTCAAGAGCAAAAATGTGTGCTCAGAAACAAAGTGACTTACAGTTCTATTGAAAAGCCTCTTCTGATCTAATTGTCTTTGTCCATCGGACTACAATTGCAAAGATCCCCAAATCAAATATATATATATATATATATATATATATATATATATATATATATATATATATACTTTATATATTATATTCATTCAATTTAAATGTAGCTCAAAATTAAGAATAGCTCCAACATATATTTAAATCAGCTAACAATGCTTCGACTTGCACAGTCAAATTAGCCTTTGGGATTTAGCAATTTGTTTGTCACAGATCTTTTAGTTTGCTGCGCCGAGAACTGTTTTGTTTCTCAACATTAATTCATGCCATCACCAATAAGGTCACCAATCTATTAGAGATATGTCTTAGTATAATACGGTGAATTTCCCGTACTGTAAACTACAGCCACAATAGTAGATGATGTTTAGTGCTACATTACAATTAGACCTTCATTTGGCCCCCTCAGGCAGTAACCTTTTAGCATCCCTAACTGCCACAAATGGTTTTAAATAAACAGTTTAACCATTATATAGTACACTAATATACAGTAAAAATACTAGACCCTTAAAGCAACAGCGCATTTTTCGGCATTGCTATTATATACTTCTGCAGTAGCATCATTAAAAAGAAAATAAATAAATATAAATTTGGGGTGGGGGGTTGGTTTTTGGGCACATTTATTTAGAAAATAGTTTGTCAACTCATACAGCCGTTGATCAACTGTACCACTATCCGTTTTATGATATAAAAGACGCCAGGTCTTTTAGATCAGTAATTTCATTGGGTTATAAATTGAAAATATTCCAGTAGGTAACGTGACGTTAGCATCTGTTAACTTGTAAAGTAAGTCTGATAAATTAAAATTGCATATTGTCGTACATTTATCTTATTTCGCCCAAAAGATCACGTTTACGTCACAGCAGATGTTGCGGGTTTGATTCACTTACACTTTTATCATCTAATAGAAACCCTCCGCCCACTACCACTCTGCACCCAGTTTCACACTTACACATAATTCAGCCGGTTATGATTCCTGGTCAGCCATGCCCGTCTCTCCAGCTCTGCATTTAGAGCTCATGAATAAGTAATGACATCTCTCATCACCTCAGAGCACTGACAGTCAGGCCAAGAGCTTTCATCTGCTCCAGCCCGTGTTCCATGTTAATGTTTTTCTTCCTCCCTGATCATGTGACAGACAAGCAACTGACCCGAAACCATAATAAACACAACCAATCTTTAAGTACATGATGGCCATGAAATATCTTGCAAGATTAGCCGTAGAAATAAAAGTAGTGTGTTTCCGGTAACCCGACCGACCGAGAATTTCTACCTCGAAGAAAAACTTTACGGTCGGCATTTTTTTTCAAACCTTCTACATTTTTGTGTAATAATAATAATAATAGTACATTTCATTTATAAGCGCCTTTCAAAACACTCAAGGACGCTTTACAATCAAAACAAGAACAATAAAACCACAGACAAAATTATAAATAATAAAAGGAAAGATGAATTTAGAGCGTTTACATTGGTGCAAACTCTCGCGATATTCACGTTGCGTCGTTTGCCCTGTCGTCTGTCAACAACATTGAATCATGGCGGTGGCCACGATCTCCGACAACAGTTTAAACGGCGTTTTGTGTGTTGCAGTCGCATGCTCGCACCATAATATTAAGAAAATAGCATCCACTGCTGTATCGAAAAGTGGCGATTGCTCTCGTACTGCAAGGGAAGCTCGGCTTCCCCTAAAATGTCAAAGAATAAGTGATGGAATATATGAATGTAAATTTCATTGTGTGTACATGTCATTGACTAAATATGCGCTACAACGTGCTCAACTTTTGCTCAAAATCAGCTTCTTCTTACTGGTTACGACGCGACTCCCTTCTCATTCATCCCGCAGCTTCGCTGTGCTTTAAACGGTAGTGAGTTCAGGGTAGGTTGTCCCAATGCGTTGAACGGAGACGAGTCATTCGATACAAACTGTTTTTTGTCCCGCCCACGGAGTTCGGCGTCTCTGGGACTGGATGGCAGTGGGAGGGTACCGGACGTCAGGCTTTTCTGCATCCGATTGGATGATCTGTCTGAGCATGTGTGCCAGTTCGATTGACATTGAAATGAGCCAATCAACAAGCTTTTAGTGATTGACATTGAAATGAGCCAATCACCGAGCTTTTAGTGTAAGCATCCCTGCGAGCATTTTTTTCTACTCGCATTCTGTTCCGAGTTGAGCTGGAGACTTCTCCTAATCATTTTAGCGACACTCTTTGTTGTAAACAAACAACTAGCGACAAATTAATCTTTTATTTCTGGTGGGTTTTATTGTAGTTCCTATAGTTGTAGGACACTAATTAAGTACCGGGAAAAGACGCCTTGTTGGTATGACAGGGTCACAGATCATTTTCTTGAAAAGGAACGGAGCTAGAGTAGAATTTGCGTATAAATAAACGGACACATTTTATGATGTCGACCAAAATTGAGCTTCCCCTCTTTGACAGACGAGCATCCGGCACTGGTTTCAATGTCTCCTTGTTTTATGTTTTATGGTTATTTTGTTTACGTTTTTGATGGAGGAGGGAGGGAGAAAAAAAGATTTAAAAAAAAACTTTGTCCGACCTACCGACCCTATGCTGAAATTTCATGTTACCGGAAATACACTACTTATTTTTCTACGCCTTATTTATCACTTACCCACCCTTGGGCTCACTCTAGTTTGCTAATCTTAAAAAAATGCCATATTATTGATATTAGTATGAGTATAATTGACCTGGGATAAGGTCAGTTCTTCTTAGTGGGCGTTATTATTATTGCATTATAAAATCAATGATTTGACTGAAAAGAAACTAAATATCAATACGAAAAGTGGGTAGGCTTTCTCTCAGCGCAGTAGGCAGAAATACAGATACAGTCAACTCAATAAAGGGACAAAAGTAACAGGTTGTTTTCATTGACTGTTTCTGGACAGTTTCTAATTTACTGACGTGAACCTGCAAAGTCATGAAGTGATCAAGTCCATAAATTGGACAGCAAGTAACAAAGATTCTCACCCATGGATCACAAATTTTAAGATGTTGATTGCTATGAAACCCAGCAGCCCAACTACAGTACCATGTTCAATAGCTTTGAAATAAACTTATCAAGTGTTAACTTTTAAAATAAGAAATAGCCTTCAGCAAAAACACACACACAAAAAAAGATCTGCAGTAGCCACCAACTAAATCTTCACTGAAGAAGGAACCATATTTGGCTATGTAAATACGGTGTACATCATGAATATATTACAGTAGAGTTTGATGTCATGAAAAGTATGCATGACCTAACATAACTTTGTAGTGTAAATTTAATGGAAAAGTAATTATTCCTTGCGGTTTATAAAAGTTAGATAAATTAGTTGACAACAAAAAAAAGGGTGGCAAAATATGTATTGCAACGCGTTTGCATATGTGTGTGCTGATAAAGTACAGTATTTTCCGCACTATAAAGCGCGTGGGAGTATAAGGCGCACCTTCAATGAATGGTAAAACTGTTTTCATATATAGGGTGCACCGTATTATAAGGCGCATAGAAGAGAAGCTACAATAGTGGCCGCAATTGTGTTATGCATCCACTAGATGGAGCTACGCTAAAGGGAATACATTACATTACAGCTTTATTTAGCTTTCCAGAACATTTAAAATACTGTGTCCAATAAATCAGAATATTGATCCATATATAAGGCGCATAGGATTATAAGGCGTACTGTCAGCTTTTGAGAAAATTGAATGCTTTTTGGTGCTGCCTTGTAGTGCGAAAAACATTGTATGTAAAATGATGCTGTTTTTTTTAAACGTTTACTGTCCTAATAGTTATACATATATCAGTGGGAGACCTGAACCAGAATTTGTTGTCCTTAGATAACACCTCTTATAATAAAAAATATTGCATATAGTATACACACCCTTGAGTAATGTGTTTCTGTACACAGTAATGATTTGCACAGGCTTTGGATGCAGTACATCTCACCTGTCATTTTGAAGTATAGTGAGAAGCAGTCGTGTGATGGATTTGTCTTAAAGATAAAAGCAAGATTTTCCAACTCACAATTAATACCATGCGCTTGCCCTTTGTCTTTCCGCATGCGTTTGTTCTCCTCTTAAGTCATTGCTGAAGAGGTTGGACTTCCCCTGCTCCACTCCCTCTTTGCTGCTGCATATTCATGTCATGTTAAATTGATAGATTAAGTTATCCCTGGCTCAAAATCAATCGTGGCTTGCATCCCCTTATTCTTTTACTATAGACTGCAAACCCAGTGAGGAAGAGAGAATGAGGGAGAGGGAGAAGGCACTGAGACACCGATAAGGCCTAGTCCCATTATATGTCATTTTAAACAAAGAGGCAAAGCAGCCTGTGGAGACTCCCTATCAGCTATTAAACAGAGACGTAGCACACAGCCTGAGATTGATGATTAGCATTTTCCCATCCTAGAATGAAGATGCCAGCCTGGACTGGTGATAAACACCAAGTAGAAAGAAATGCATTCCTTTTTTTTTTCTATTGCTCAATTTATGTTTTTTTTAATGTATTTATTTATTCACTCTTTGGGACCATCAGGACCATATATGTATAAAATGCTCACTTTCCTTCGTCTCCCTCCTGTCGCTCTTTCCCTTTATGTAGGCAAATAAATGCAGAGGCCAAGTGTCTTGTCCCTTTGTCTCGTGTCCTTGTGTAATCTGTTAGAAATGGACAACATGAAATCCTTTATGTCACAGCCAGAGACTTGTAACTCCCTTCCAGACAGAAGGAAGAATGACACCAAATGAAAGGGAGTTAAAAGAGGGGATTTAAGGAAGCGTTTGATAGGAGCATCTAGGGCCATTGTTTATTTGCTGTTTGTTTTCGACCACAAGACCAATGTCAAGCTTTGTGCTGTGACAGTTTTAACAACTTTTGCAGGCTGTACGACAGATGGGTTTTAGCTCAGAATATATTTGATTGACATTTGAATGGCGAACAATATGGAAGGTTCAACTTTGTTAATTTGTCTAAAAATAAAAATGAAAATGATACAATGCATGATGCACAGCGGATCAATACATGTACACACGTGCGCACACACACACACACACACAGAAAGATTTTAACCTTAATGTACAACAAGCTTCACTTCTACACATTTCTCCCCCGCCCAAAAAAAAAGCTGCGATTGTTGTGATGTGAGTCAAATCAATGGATTCCAAAAGGAAAAATCAAGGTTTTCTACGAGGTGTACACAAGGGGTGTCCAAAAAATTCGATTCACTAAACTATAGGGATTTTATATGCCAAGATTCAATAAATCGATGTCAAAATTCAGAATCGATTTTCGTGGGTTTTTTTTCAAAAAGCAATAGAGAAGCTACCACTTTTCTCCAGCAGATGACATTGTGGAGCCAATTTGTTGTGGTGAGCCAGCGGGCTTAAGCATTCAGCAGAATCACAATACGTCATCTGAATGAGCCCAGTGCCTTAGCCACGAAGCCGGAGCAAAAAATTAAAAATGAAAAATAGAAAAACAAACAAGAAAATGCTGGATGGTGGCAATGCTCTGTCATCTTCTTGACCACTGATGGCACTGACCAGGAACATGTTATAATGCTTTACCACTGGTATTTGGCTGAAAATAAATGTCAGGAGAGTGACTGACTTTCATCTGGCTGCATTGATTGAAGTACAATTTATGTATTGCTCATGGTTGAAATTACAGTATTTAGAATTGTTTTAAAATGTTCTAATAAAGGAAAACAATGTATTGTTTGAGAAAAATACCAATAACTGTGATATTGAGTCGCAAATTTCAGTATAATCAATAATCGTGACATGAATCTAATCGTCACACAAGTATTATAATTTGAATCGACTCGGGAAGGAAGTGAATCGTCCCACCGCTAGTTTACACTAGCTCTGTACAGTACAGTACAGTTCTACTGCACAGTGACGAACATATAAACAATGCCAATGATCAGCTCATTGGCAAGCTCTGAAGAAGCTTGATAACGATTCTGAAAAAGGCAGCACAGCGACTCTTGAAGACCGGTGTTAGACAAGACTAGAACATTGTCATATTTCAGTAAGACTTCACACATGAGCTACAATTATGTTAGATTTGGGGGAGGGGGGGGGGTTATTGTTTTTTGTTCTTTTACCCCGACAGAGGCATAATTTAAATTAGGGCTTCACAATATAGTGAAAAATTGTCATTGTAATAATGGCATCTGTAGTGCAGAATGTAAAAGACATGCAATAAATTGATATTGAACCGTATGCTTTCTTTGCTCTAATTTTGACGAATCTCTAAATGCAGTAACACATATTTTGTAACTTGGCGTCTATTACACACGCATGGCAAAAAAAAAAAATCTCAAACACAATTGGTGTTACTCTGCGGTCCTGCATGGTCTTGCCAAATGGTCGAAAGAGCATCACTAGAGTGCCTCCATTTGATCACTACTAGTACTACAATCCAGTACAGCGCTTGGTTTAATCAGACTGCACCTAAAGTGTTGTGGCAGTATTCAATAGATTGAGTTTACATGAATGCAAATACTACGAAATTTAAAATGGGAGGGGGCTTATGTATGGGAAACGACAGATACAAGTTACAGATTATAAATAAAAGTAACAGAAAAATCGGCTACATGGTGGACCAAGGGGTGGGAGGGAAAACAGTAAACAAGCTGCAATGTTAAAAGAGGAGGGGATATTTCATTTCAGAAAGCTAACCATGAAGATTTAATTAAAACTATGAACGTGAGCTCAACCTTTCACCAAGTGACAAAATATGTGGCAATGTACAGGTATTTCAGCACACGTATATTGTCTGCAGCTATGTGCTAACAGAATGAACCACTGAAATGTTAGGCCACTTTTTCATGAAGAGATGCAGGCTGATGTGATTGCTGGGCCTTTTAGTGAGATGCATTTTAGCCAAATTATATACATAATAGATTATTCCTACTAAATTATGAAGCATAACACCTGCCACATTATGATGTTGGCGGTGTTGTTTCATACTTCAGGAACCACAGTGATGCTTGTCGAGAGGAAATCTATCGTGATAGTCTGGCACAGGATCGACTGAGCATTGTTACAGGAAATTCTAGATAGAAGAAGTCATTTTGTCTTTTGTAAAAAAACTGAATGGCGTGTTCTTCACACAAAGACAAAGGTCACCCATGTCCTTGCGCCTTATTGTGCTCTGAGCACTTCCATCACAGGTCAACAAACACTCGACTCATGATAATAGTGAGTGTAGTGCAGTGTGTGTGTGTGTGTGTGTGTGTGTGTGTGTGTGTGCACGCGTGCATGTGCGTGCTCCAAGTTTCCAAGAAACAGTTAAACGTATGTCATGACGTGATACACATGATTAGAAGATTACATAACGTGAATACAGTACTTGTATTTGTCCATATCTGTTTCTTATAGCTCTACATCTTTTATCTACCTAACAAAGCCGTTTTCCACCTTGATACTTTCAACACACGTTTGTTGAGTTGTGCTCTCATGAACATTTGACAGCAATATTGATAGGAAATTAAGTGATGAAATTAAGTGATGAAAACAACAAAAATGCAAGCTCGCCAACAAGGAGCAGCATCATCTTGTGGTAATTTTTTATTGGCTGCTGCTAGATGACGTCCCTTCAAGACGACACACAGTAAGCAACTCCCAGACGATACGTTTATAATCGACCCCAATGGCTCATCTATTGAATTAATTGAAAAAGATGTAAACAAAATTTTCACTGTAATTACAGTTTTTTGGGGGGTTTCTAAACATAAAATATAGTTTCACTTATTAAAAATTGCGACCTTGCTCAGTCATTTGTGTAAGACACAAAGTTCCTGTCAAACACAATCTCACAGCAAGACTATATTGAGACCTTGATAATCCTTCTTCACACATCACTTTCCTTTGTAAGGTATTTGGGTTTACCAGTGGACTATTACAGTTGTACAGCTGTACGAGTGCCCAAATCCAGCAAAGCATGCAGTGCTGAGAGACGGGCATGCACAAGGACATATTTGCCACAAAGATCTTTCCTGTCTTGCAACTGTCTGTGTCCTGCCCAACATGTGGCTTTAGTTACAAAGTAGCTCTCCAAGCAGAAGCCCCTTCATCTCCCGTCGGAACACAGCGGATGATGGAGGGTGTCTTCCAAACTTGATCTGAAAAGGGGCTTCCTCTTTCAAATGATTGATATGGTGCACAGATACATGTCTGAGTCGGGAAATGGCATGGCACCTGGACAGATCATTTAGGAAGAAAGGACGAGGAGCCGGCAAGAACAAAACAGAAAGAAGCTGCTTAGATTTGATGCCAGCAAAGAGACGGGCAGTTCTCTCAGATTTCAAACGTTAGAATGAAATGGTGGATTTGAGTTCACTGATGGTCACCTCCCCACCATGATCATGTGAAATCTGGTCCCACTATATACAGTGTGACTTGATAATCAAATAATGAATGGGTCATTAAGAGATTGAGAGTATCATGCCAGCACTGTATGTTGGACCTAATGAATGAAAGTAAACTTTCAATTAATGATGGGAAAATAAAGCCTCAAGATGCTTCATGACTCAGTCGCTGTCTTTTTGGACTGAAATGCCAAGTCAGTGTGCTTCCAGACCTATTGAACAGAGGTTGCCATCTAGAGGGCTCAATAAACGCAACAACTGGTTCATGAAGCATCTTGAATGTTCATTTTCCCATCACTATTTCAATCGCAATTTATGCGTAAACATACACTCAAAAAAAGTTCATAGCAGCTGTTATTCTTGGGAATGTTTTTTTTAAAGTCAAATTATTTAACTTTCAAATTGTTAGACTGGCACCTGTACGCTTGGCCTAAAAATAGATGCATCTTCATTTTGGTGCTGTGGGAAATCCAGTGTGTTTGGGACAATGATGCATCTCATGCATGGAGTCACCATGCCCCTGATGCACCTGGCAACTCTGCTTAGCCCATGTGACAATGTGTGACTTTATGGACTTAACTGTTTCCGACTTTGTTTTTGCCAGAATTCATATGTCGATAAGAAGAGCCAGGAAAAAAAACTACACCATGGCCTTACTCAATTCACCTAATGTGCCGCAGAGGCCTAATCTAACAGGAACAATGTGTTTTCTATTACACTACTCCAGCAAACCTACCAATTTAGAGAAAAAAAAGTAAACATTTTAGACGACTGAAAAGTAGCACTAAATGGTGACACAGGTGGTGTAACGTGATTATGGTGGATTTGATCAAGGCACAGGCAGACAGATCCGGTGCTCCGCGGACGTTTGTGGTGGATATGATCGTATTTTATTCATAATTGTGACAATAACATGGGACAAACCCTCTGAACCATTGTAGAAATGAATTCATTGAATGAATTGTAATCATTATCATATCGATAACACATATGGATAAACGGTCGTGAGTGCATATGTGTGGCTGACTACATCATCCGCAAGGGGAAATCTTGCAGTTTACCCTGTATAAATGCACATTTCGCATGCCACTGTCATGTACAGATGCCAGTAAGTCAATTTCTGTTTCTGCAAGTTCAAGTGGGGCGTGTACTCTGACAGCCCTGATTTGAATGCAAATGAGGGTTGTCGCTACAATTGACTGAGAAAAAGCTTGTTCCATCCCACAACGGCGCCACCGCCCCTTTACACCCAATTCTACCTGTACCTGTGCAAAGTCTAGGAAAATACTAATAGAAAAAAAACTCCACCCATGTGCACAGTAAGACTGCACTTTGCACTAAATTTGCACTGGGCACGAATATAGAGCTTAAGTCAAAGTTAAGTTGAGTCTCATCAATGCCAAGTCAAAGTCAAGTCAAGTCTTTCAGAAATGTTTGCCAAGCAAGTCGCAGGTCATAAAATCAGCAACTCCAGTCAACATGAGTCCAAGTTGTATGACTCGAGTCCCCCACCTCTGTAGAACAGTATATGAACCAACGTTCCTCATTAAATTGATGTGATTAATACATGTAACAAAATAACAACTTATTCAAGACAAAACTAAAAGTGAAATACACAAAATATTAACACGTATACTGATACTGGATATGTGTTAATATTTTGTTTAGTAAGGCAAAAATGACAATCGTAAACCTCTTGGATTTATAGGCTGGGCAGTGGGGACAGGAGCAAAAACAAAGAGCTTTAGTTGATTGACACATCCACCGGTTCGCCTGCCAATCATGTGCACAATCCATTTCCTCAAGCCAATGTGTTTTTTCTGTGTGTTGAGTATGTTTCGGAACACAGCGGCCATTGATTGACAAGGGCGCAAGGGCTAGTAAAACATTACTGTGGTGCAAAGCAAACAATGGTCTGTATGTCACTCAGCCTCAGATGTTTGGCCTGCGGGGTTATTCCGGTTTAATAGTGGTTGAAAAATCTGGACATCCTCTCTCAGTTTCATTTTGTCCCGTTCTCTTTGTCATTATATGGCAACATAGAATCATACGACTATTCCCATCAAAATATGTTAAACATACTTAGATGCACTGAATTGTATGTGTTTGTTGAGCTGTCTTTTTCATCTTATTATTTCAAAGCCATGAACTCCTTAAAACAGTACTAACACATTTAGCCTTTACATTTTCTGAATCTGCTTTGAAGGCAAGTGGTAAGCAAATGTCCAGAAGCTGTAATCGGAATGGTAGTCCACAATTTTGTTTTGTTTTTGTGACATTTCGGGTTAAAGGGAACGGACACATTATTGGTCTTTCTGCTAAAATGATGTCCAAAGCAGAAACGCAAATTGTTATTTGTGCTGTTATAGGCTCTCTGCAGTGCACCTACATGCAGCTTTGGCATAAACACTATACAACAATGATAGTGACATATTTATACTTGTCTGGGATATTGAAACTTCCCTTTCCCTCCACAAAACAGTTGGAAGGCATGGTGTTGAAACACAGTGTGAGTCACCTTGCTGTTACCAAATGGGGAAAAAAATGCCGTTTGTATAAAATGTCCTGATACTTGTGTATTTCGAAAATGTCATATGGATTGATTCAACACTGACATTACAATTTTAATCAGAAGCGTACAACCAGGTGTTAAAGTGCGGTAGCAGCCCTCCAGGCCATAAGAAATTGGACAAGGCACCAGCAAATTGTGTCTCCCCCAGAAACAAGTGTTTTGTGATTGTTTACCCCATGTCTTTAAATTGCATTTCTTCCTTTTTAATTTAAGCACCTCTGCTATGAGATTGAAGAAAAGGGAAGTGGGGGAGGGTCTGGGCGGAATGTGGGAAAGCTTTTCCGCTGTTTTTTTTTTTTAATCACGCCATCCTCCGCAGTATTAACCACGTCTGATGTGATATTTCTGTCAAATGCAAATGTCACTCCCTCATACGTCAGCCGACGGCGCATTTGGACAGCATACTCAACAAAAAAGGAGGAGTGTGTGCAGCTTGTGTGGGTGTTGGAGCATTGATTCCTTGAGTACAGTACTTGCAATTACCAAAAAAACTAACAAAAGAAACATGTGAACATATGATGATGGTGATTGTATGACTCATTTAATTGAACAACTTCCTGCATGAAATTGACTTGACTTGATGAAGTAAATGAGTCACACACTCCACAAATCAGTTTCTTGTTTTGATGAGATGCTGTAGTAATTAAATGCACTATTGTATTTATTAATGTACGCATGTATTTATTTGATAGTTAGTTTTGACAGTTGCCTTTAGATTGATAGATGTTTTCTTAGAGCAAGATGGACGGACAGACAGACGGGGGGAGAGGGAGGGAGGGGGAGAGAGAGAGAGAGAGACACACACACACACACACACACACACACACACACGCACACACACAGGGGGAGGACCACAAGGGGTTGCTCCTCCTCCGTTATCGCAGTGCAAAATACTGTAGTGTATGTAAAGATGTAATGAGAGCTTATTGCCACGAGAGGGAAGCAAAGGATTAGTTACAATTATTGTGTTGTCGAGTTTGCGACCGATTGGTGCATCACTATCAAGGGAACGAGGGAAAGCAGTTTCGAAGTACAGTACAGTCCATATGTTCACATTAGGCTCGAGAGATGTGCCGCCTCTAAATATAAATCGCAAAATATCTATGATCCTCTTTATTGCCTCCCGTATGTAACCGGTTGACTTCAGCACACCGACGCAAGCCGCGCACCACACGTATTTTAACAACATGTATTTTAAAATGAACGTTCGTGGAGCCAAAAATGTTTTAAAAATATTTTGGGTGGCTAACCTACCAGCAATAGGCCTACTATAATATACAGGCAAAGTGGATAACTGCAAATAAATATTAAATAACATTGGGTGAGTCTTTTATACCTGCATTCAAAACGTAAATACGTCAACGAGCAAAATATTTATGATTTATATATATGATCTTGATTACATGAAATATTTATGTACAGTACTGTACTGCTGTTTTCATCCTGAATTTGGGTTGGACACGTTTTGCGCGTGCGCAAAGGCAGGGCAGCGGAATTGTGGCTCCATTAGCATCCCGAGCTAGCGGATTGCTTTGCGCACCTCGCTATGAAAGAAGGCGTCTTGACGTAAAGATAAAGGCTACTTCAAATAACTCCGCCTAATCCCTGAGCTAACCATTATCCCTCCATGGTGCCGGATAAAGAGAGATAACGTTAACAGCCACGCACTGTCGCCGTAATTAGCTGCCGACCACGATACAGATTGGGCAAAAGCTGCGTTGCGCGTGGAAAGACTCAATTTTGAGTCATTATTACGTTTGTGTTTGAATACGTTGGGTAGGTAGCCTTGACAAAGACTTCTCGGGATGAGGTTACGGACTCTGAGTCAATGTGCGATGGAGCCTGATGGGAAGAAGATGGACCAAGCGCCTCCGTTCAGAAACCCTTTTGTACATGTCTTGAAATTCACCCGAATGGAAAAGGCAAAGGTAACTGTTACACATGCATGCATTCGTATCAATGGACCGGGGTGACCTGTTTGCGTTTTAAAAAATTGGGATGGTTGTCAGTGCTATTAATGACGTTTTTTGCCTTATGCATGTATCCCAGTCAGCTGAGCGAGGACTAGCCAGTCGTTAGCATTAGCTACTTAAATATTGCAGCCTCTCATCTGCCTTCTTTGCCAGTGTTTAAATGTTGTAAATAAATGAGCCATCTGAATAATGATTTATTAGCATTGTGCTGAACAAAAGTGACAAAAAGCGTGAACAAAGTCAGTTGAATGAATCTTAAAAGCATGAAAAACGTCACGATTAAATAAGCATGGCCATCCATCCATGATGGGCCTAAACTAATGTTTTGGTTGTTGACAACACCATTGTTCGTTTCAGTAACATTAAGAGTTTCAATCAGAGCATGGCCGACTGTTTACTCGAGACTGTATCGTTTTCTACATTACAGTAGACCGTTATTTCTACTTTGCTGCTTCTTACAGCCCATTCAACACGTGTTGTACATTTTGGGACGGTGACAGATCACGCACAGCATTTCAGTTCAGAGGGAAAGAGGGTATGTCGAAGGTATAAACTACTCAGCGTCACGTTGCTCAAAGTAAACTGGGCAGCTTTGGAGTCTTTTGTGACACAAACAATGTCCTCATTCAAACTGGTATGTATGAAAAACCACATTCACTTGTATGGTTTAACTGTCATCAAATCCTGCCACGGTAATTGTTGACAAAATACGACACCATGCAGAAGTATAAAAATATGTATTTCTCATTACTACAGACTTATATCTGCATTTCCTGTCTATCAATACAATTTCACCAGAGAATACTTCTGTTGATGCTCAGTGAACAGTACATATACTGTATTTAAAATGTTACAATATGCCAAGGGACTACAGATGGAAACTAGCCAAATTGCCAGTGGATATAATCTAGGATATTTGCAAGTAAATGTTCATTAACATACCTTCTCTCTTTTTAAATAAAGTAAATAAATAAATAAATAGTTCGGTTGTGGCTGCAAGAAAGGAGACATTACTTGATCCAAAATGCTTTTTCATTTATATGACAAAGGAATATCGTTATCTCATGCTAAAAAAATAATAGGCAACCTCTGTAAAACTAAGCCTTTTATCTCCCTTCCTGAGGTAATATAATGGCCTGTCAGTCAAAACAACTTCAGTATTCTGTCACTGTATTTATTGTCTCAGTCCCCACCCCCATATCTCTATTTTACCGTCATCAAACCTCTTGCCTGGTTTTGAACTACACAACAATGACTTCCTATCAGTATCATTTTTATAGATTTGTTGTTTTTAAATTAGTTTGGGATTTTGTAAAAATATTTAATAATATTTTGTGTGGTATTTATTTCTGTTTGTTTCACTTTCGTATGCTTGTGGGATTTTGTAAAAAAAATGTAATAATATTTTGTGTGATATTTTTTTCCGTTTGTTTCACTTTCGTATGCTTGTGTAATTTTGTTCTTTTTGATATTTAGACCTTTGTGACAACTATGACAGTTGACAATCACGCTTTTAACTAACTTTTTGGTCATCCCGGAGGTGTCTTCCGCAGTCAGATTTTACCATTATTAACCTTGAATGTGTTTGGTGTGTGTTATTTATCCCTATTTTTTCTGTCATTGTTTACAGATCGCAGTTATGACAGTCACACTATTCCCCATCCGTCTATTCATAGCTGCATTTATGATGCTGCTTGCCTGGCCTTTTGCGTTTCTGGCCTCAGCAGGACGATCTGAGACAGCTGTTGAACCCCAGTGCCTCTGGAGGAGGTAGGTAATGCTGTGTGTGAATGTTTGCAGCACTGTTCACGCAGTGGATTTCGACATCTTGGTACTAAATGAGAAATGCAAAATGATGTGGGTGGTTATAAAATCTGCAGTGGTTTTCATCAAAAGAAATGTTGTTGAATTAACATATGTATCTACACATTACAAATACGTAAACACTCCAATATGAGTGTCCATTGTCCTATCAATTGTATTGATCGAAACATAATGCAAGATGGAGGAACCTGGCAGTGAGACAACAAATGCAGCATGCTGACTGAGTATCCACTCTCATCTTCTCCGAACTTGTAACCTGCTCCAATTTTGGTGTTGTAGGTTACAGTGTTTTAAATATTGTGATCCAGACTCAAAGTTGCTGATCAATTTGAATTTATTATTTGATTTGATAAAATTGTATTTTCATCATGGCTCAATTAGTCAGTCAAAAATGTTTAGAGATTTTATATTTCTTTGAATTTCAGGCAAACTGATACACTGAAAATGTTTTGTTACAGACTAAAAATATTACTTACTCTTTATTGTAATTTGCTGACATTTTCTTCCCGTTTTCTTTAACGTTAAGGATAACATTTTATGCAGAAAAAAGGTTTTTATTGGCGTTGGTCAACTACACATTTGGAAAATGTTGACCAAGTCTTAGAGAGTGTACTTGAGCTTTTGAGAAATTTCAAACTAGGGCCCATTTTCTACATCATCTTCAGTAGAATAGATGAAAAATGCGAGCACACTAATGCAGTGAAACACAGAAAACAACAGTTCAGTCGCTCAAAATGCACATTATTGTGTGACTCATCGTGCAGCAGCTACACACATACCTGCTGAGTGTGAGAGCTCTGGCTCCTTCCCAGCGATGCACACACTTTCACGGCTGCCAGAGAGGCACTCCTCGGTGGCGAGGTAGCCTTCTCGTCTTGAGCCGATGGCTGGCTTCTGCGGTGAGGGAATTTTGGGCTCATTTCCCTGATGCCCACCTCTGCTTTGTTCGCCGTACGTTGACGCGTGCAGCAGAGTCAAGCACCACTAATCTCCAGCTGGCTCGCAACCAGCAGTGACAAAGATCGGGCTTTCGCACTGGTTAGCCCGAATAGTGCTTGCTTAAAATGGTTTTGTTTGCATTATCACAACATCCACCGTATTTTTTCGATGACAGAATTCCTTTGGACTAGATAAGATAAGAAATCCTTTATTAGTCTCGCAATGGAGAAATTCCCAATTCACAGCAGCAAAGTTATGAAAGGAAGAAGTAGAAGAACAAAATATAGGAGCTGCTGGTAAGGCCGCCACTCTCGCGGCGCCATCTTGAAGTCAAAATAATAAAACAACACAACACATACGACACAGACAGTTGTGCAATCTTAATCACTTATCCTGCATACACTTTGTTGTTTGAAGCAGTTATAGATGAAAGAGGAGAGGATCAAAGTGTCCTTTCACCAGTGGATCAGAGACGTCCTGCCGAAAATGTGCACACGTCTGCTACAAGCTAAGTTTTGAAAGCAAACACGAAGCTGTAGCGTCCATTGATGAAAGGAGATTGGCTCACATCTCCTGTCCCACGTAATCCGCTACAACTCTAAGTCGCGACTCCCAGTTCCACATCCGCATGGGCGTTCTGCGCTGATGCTCCTTTCCTCTCATTGTCGGCTCTTCAAGCCTTGCGTCCTTCCAGCCGCAGACCGTCCAACAGCACCGATCTCTCCGTTGAACAAAGCGGGCTGTGTAAAATGCTGCCCATTGCAGGCGCAAAAAAACACAAGCGCCCCAGAGCTGCCCAGCAATGACAGCTCATCACAACAATGACTGGACCCATTTGTATGGGTTTTTTTGGTGATCTTTCTGTAATGCCCTAAGATGCCCCGATTCCCTGTTGAAATAGAGATTCATCTCACAAAGTATGTTGAAGTGATAGATCTTGACTGCGAGAAAAGCATTGTATCTCGGAAAGGAGGTAAGTTTAGCATGGGTTGTTTGTGCAAGTTCTGGAGAGATCTTAGAATAACTGAAATTATATTCCAATTTTTGGGGATCATTTTTTTGTGGTATGTTTGTTTCTTTGTAGTGGTGCTTCTGATCGATTGGCCACCATTTGTGATCAGCCGATTTCAATGGAAAAGCATGTGATCGGCACGTTGATCAATGTCTTTCATTGCTGATCTAACGGCTTTTTAGCCTGCATCCAACTAGAGACCAGCCTGTGTGCAGTGTCACATGACTTTTTTTTTTCTTTTACATACTTTTAAATTTTCCTTTCATAAATTTTGCCTACCTTTTGGCAATCTGTTACTGTGTGTAATATATATGCCCAATAAACAATAAACAAACAAACAAACAAACAAACATAGATGCATAAGAGCTGCTTCCAGTGACCACAGCTAAATTTAAGCCAAACTTGAAAAATTGTGAAAATGATTTTAAAACCCTGTCTTAGTCGGTGTACCTTGAGAGGAGACAACTTTGAATAAATGAGCTACAGACGCTCCCCAGGTTACGAACGAGTTACGTTCCAGACGATTGTTCATAAGGTGAATTCGTTCATAAGTTGCTTCAGTGCTATATTTTGTCTGGAATGTATGTTTAAGGCTTATATTGACATCCATATAACGGGGAGAGAGCTTTTCGTCACGTTCTTCAGGGCTCGAGGGTTAGCTGCCCGCTAAACTAGCAGCGGCTTCAGCGGGGGAGAGTAGACGACCGGTCGTCGACTGGCGCGCCGGACGCCTCCCACCCGTTCCACCGTCACACGCCCGCCCCACGCCTCTCCCGCGCCGCCGAACGTCGCCTCCGCCGTCCTCCTCCGCCCGTTCGGCACTTTCGGAAAAAGGCGCGCAATACAAAATCTAACTTTTTTTTTTTTTTCGACAGACCCGTGAAAATGTTCGTATGTACCGTTTGTTCATAACTCGGATGTTCGTAACTCGGGGAGTGTCTGTATTACTGTTCCATTGAGAGTGATGGCCCTGATGTAACAGTGTAACAATAAATTATGTTTTGCTGTACCCGTTGACAGTTTCATACATTTGATCAGATATCTGTCTGTCGAGTATGTCATTGAACTCAGACCTTGAACCTGAATCCTATTTGTTTCAGACTGGTCGACATCATTTTGAAGATCATCATGCGGGTCATGTGGTTTGCGGGTGGCTTCCATTGGATGACTGTTAAAGGGCAGAGGGCATTACCTGCCGAAGCGCCCATTCTCACTCTGGCACCCCACTCTTCCTACTTTGATGCCATCCCAGTCACCATGACAATGGCCTCTATTGTCATGAAAGCTGAGAGCAAGGATATACCCTTGTGGGGAAGTAAGTGACTATCACTCTCACTATTTTCAGAATAAAAGATGTCCATGGTTTTGAGTCACATTAAACTAGAAAAGGTATTAAAATAAACTTTTAAGTAACTCTTACAAAGTGGAGCTGGTGGAGCTTGGAAACGGAAACACGGGGATAGTGTGACTACAAGCCATTTGGCTGATAAGATAAGAAAAACCATTATTGTCTCACAATGGAGACATTTGCAATGTACGGCAGCACATTTCGGAGGGAAGAAGTAGAAAAAAGTATAAAACAAGTATTTGCATGCGCAAAATAATAAAAAATGAACTGTACACAGTACAGGATGCAATATAAAAATACAAGATATAAGCATATATGCAACTGCGCATGTGCTGCATAAGGTGGCTGTGCTAGTTACCATGGGTGAGTGGGGGAGAATCCAGGTTCTCAGGTGCATTTATTCAGTAGCCTGACAGCAGTCGGCATGAACGAGCGGCGATACCTCTCCTTCTTGCAGTGCGGGTGTATCAGTCTCCGGCTGAAGGAGCTGCCCAGTGCTGTCAGGGTGGCCTGGGAGGGTCTGTCCATCATAGCTGTTAGCTTATCAAGCATCCTCCTATTGCCCACCTCCCCCAGAGTGTCCAGGGACAGAACTGGCCGGACCAGTCGGTTCCGTCCCTCTCTGTCCTAGGCTGAGATGCTGCCTGACCAGCAGACTAAGCCATAGTGGATCACTGAAGCCACCACAGAGTCATAGAAGGTCTTAAGGAGAGACGCCTGACCCCCAAAAGACCTCAGTTTTCTGAGTAGGAAGATGCGTACATATACACATATATATATATATATATATATATATATATATATATATATATATATATATATATATATATATATATATATATATATATATATATATATATATATATATATATATATATATATATATATATATATATATATATATATATATATATATATATATATATATATATATATATATATATATATATATATATATATATATGTGTGTGTGTGTGTGTGTGTGTTTTTCTAATTCATTAGCCGATAATCTATCCTATCACCGCCAGTTAGAACACATCCTATGGTGTTTGCAAACACATAAGTAGCGTATTGCTTTTGAAAATGACTCTTGTCTGAGTGCCCATTCCCTTTCACAAAGTGCAGCTCATGGTTTGTGCTAGTGCTGACTAAGACTATGCCTTGTTACAGTGCATCCCATGATCACTACTTTAATGGAGCAAAATCTTTTTTTACGAAGTTGTCCTGACTCCTGTCTGGTCAAACTAGTCTCGTAATTGTAGTAAACATTTGATAGAGTATAGACAAACTCAAAGTTATCATGTTTAAAGTTTCATTTTGTTGTATGCTTGAGCTGAATATAGCTGAGGCCTTGTTAACTGATAGTACAGACGGGAAGGTTCAACTTCGAGTAGGCAGCACGATAAGATGTCCTTGAGTTTGTTACAGTGTCTCACTTGATGCGAAATCTACCCATTGAATTAACAAGGTATCCATTGTTTGTACCGAGAGAATTTTTGGCCTCCAGGCCATCACTGAGGGCCGTATCGGTGGGCTGGGCTGAGAGGCATGACATGTAAATGAAGAAGGGAGTGTTTTTCTGATATATCACTTGCAAATTTGTGGGGGGATGCAACAACATTATTTTGCATAATTGTTCTGTCGCACTTTGGATTATTTCCATGTCAAATAGGCTGAAAAAGACGAAAGAGATTCTATTTTATGAATGTTTAATATGCATGGTTTTGGAAAGTGGGATGAAACCAGTGTTTTACGGTCGTAAAATTGTTAGTTTAACTATATTCTTCTCATTTCACTGTTGTCAACGTGATTAAGAGGTGAGTCTTGCGAGAGCCTTTGTCATTATTTATATTCTCTGCTGTGGATCTGTCGTTCCCCCAGCTTTGATAAAGTACATCAGGCCGGTGTTCGTATCACGATCAGATCAGGACTCAAGAAAGAAGACAGTGGAAGAGATCAAACGCAGAGCCCACTCTGGAGGGGAATGGCCACAGGTAAAAGAATGTGTCTCAAAATCCGCCAAATTAAGTTTATTCACAATCACTGTTGATGTTTTAAACTGAACATCCATATGAAGGCTCCAGTTTCAGACCGCTAAGAAACATTCACTCATTAGTGGAGCCTCCAAATTTGAACATAACCTGTTCACTGATGCTGTTTGACTTCAATTGAAGAAAAAAAAAAGTTTCCTTTTGGATTAATTATAAGGCGGAGATTGAATGAATTAATGGAATAATTGTTTCCAGTTTCAAAGCTGGTGAAATCGTAAATATCATTTCTTGAGTACTCATCGTATGTGTGAGTGGTAATGGAAAACAAAAACAGAAAAACAATTATCTCACACTATATTCTACTTTGCTTTGGCGAAAGAATCCCCGACATTTTCTTTGTGGGCTGGCTTGGTAAAAATAATGAAAAAATAATTTTCTTCTCTGATCTTATGAATTGCAGCATTGCATGAGGGAGAGTGAGACATTCAATCACTGCTAACCTATTTTATAAAAATGTGAAAACTTGGAGAGGACATACTTTTGCTCTGTCCAGTCTTTCGGGAAAACTCTTTGATGTCAAGTCCAGTGTATGGTGTGATTCATTGCTTTCCTCCTTTTCTACCATGCTGAAAAGGTTTTGATAACAGGGTTGTGTTTATGTTGTGGGACACACGTGCCATAAATAATAATTTTAAAATAAAATATTATGTTTATTAGAACTCCTGTTCCCACAGTAACAAAAGACAGTCGGCGTCAACTATTTAAAATCGCTATTTAAAATCGCATGTTCAGTTTAAATTCGTCCCTCCTTTTATTATTTATAATTTTATCTGTGGTTTTATTGTTCTTGTTTTGATTGTAAAGTGTCCTTGAGTGTTTTGAAAGGCGCTTATAAATGAAATTTATTATTATTATTATAATGGAACAATCTAAAAATAAGTTTACAATCTATTTCAATTAATTTATTTGAGATTCAATTTTGTCATTGGGTGTTATGACAAGAAAAGAAAAAGCATTTTAGGAGGTATTCCGTGTGTGTGTGTGTGTGTGTGTGTGTGTGTGTGTGTGTGTGTGTGTGTGTGTGTGTGTGTGCTTCTCTCTGTCTTAATCACTCTAATTATGTGATTGCAGCACGTTTTTTTTTCTCAAAACCTTTTTCCAATATCTACTTTTTACATGGTGTCTTCATTTCTTTAATGCAGATAATGATTTTTCCAGAGGGAACTTGCACTAATCGATCCTGTCTAATCACCTTTAAGCCAGGTAAACCGGTCAGCATTTTTCTTCTTCAGTATCAGTTCAGATGTATCTTTGCAACTATACGTGAGCACAGATTCAGTCAGAAATAGTTCTTTTATTAAAAAGCATGAACAATGTCAACAGTGGTTTTTCAGTTTCATTTTGAAATGTGAATGCTCTTTTTTTCTTTTTTACCATTTTTTGGTCTTGTAGGGGCCTTCATCCCAGCGGTACCAGTGCAACCGGTTGTGATGAGATACCCAAATAAACTGGTATGAATCTTTCAGTCTTGATCATGTATGTGCGAGGGCTGAATGATTTAGAATATGTGCGAGGGCTGAATGATTTAGAAAAATAATTCAATTGCAATTTTTTCCTCAATATAACAATCTAAGATACAATTCATTTTTCAACATCCTCTCCCAGTGTATTTTTAGCAATCAAGCTATAAATTAACCTGTACTAACAAGTTCACATTAATAATATGTAAATGTTTTGTTCTTATAGGTTAGGCTTGCCCTAGAATAAAGGCAAATGAACCATATATTAATCTGAAATTCAATTTGTCTACTTCAGTTAATCGTTACTTTTCTTAGCAATTTGGACTTCCAGCCTTTTATGCGTTCACTGTCACAACTTCACCAAACAAGTTTGGCGAGAAGTCAGATCAAATTACAATAATGCAAACAAATAAATCCATGGCTTTATCACTTAAAACTTTTCATGCTTCATGAAACACGAGGACTGCACTTCCTAGCACAGAACTTATCTCAAAGCTATAATTGTGTGTGTGTGTGTGTGTGTGTGTGTGTGTGTGTGTGTGTGTGTGTGTGTGTGTGTGTGTGTGTGTGTGTGTATATCTATATCTATATATAGATATAGATATATACACACACACACACTATATATCTATATATAGATATATATATATATACACACACACACACAATTATAGCGTCGAGATAAGTTCTGTGCTAGGAAGTGCAGTCCTCGTGTTTCAGTTTTACTTCCTGAGTGTGTGTGTATATATATCTATATATCTAGATATAGATATTGTGTGTGTGTGTGTGTATATATATATATATATATATATATACACACACACACACACACACATACTGTGGAGTATGCAATGCAGTGCATACTGAAACACAGTGGCAAACATGACCCTGTCCCCTCCTTTTTTGAATGTTTTTTTTTTTGCATAGTTTCCCCTTAAGTACTTATTTGCACAGGGCAAGGTAGCTTTGAATAGTCCCCCCCCCAACCCCAAATAAATAAAGTCACTGTTTAAAACTTTATTTTATGTTTACTTGGGTTATCTTTGTCTAATATTTGGATTTGTTTGATGTTCTTGAACATAAAAATGAGGTAACTACAAGTTTGAAAAAACTATGAGAAGAGGGCAAATGCACTCTGTTGGTTTTGTTTCTTCAATAAAACAAAAGCAGCATTTTAAGGATCAGAAAACCTTTATTCATCTCACAATGGAGAAATTACCAATTTATAGCAGTGAAGTTATCAAAGGAAGAAAATAAAAGAACAAAAAGTATTGGAGCTGTTGTCAAGGCAGCCACTCTCATGCACCATCTTGAAGTCATAATAACATAATAACAAAATAATACAACACAAGACACAGTCAATCTTAACCAGTTTTCTGCATACTCTAGCACACTAATGTGGAAACTCTGCTATAGTTTTTAAAAAGGTGTATTTTTTTAATCTATACAGTAAATCGCTCATTTTTTAAGCTTAAAGGACATCTTAAATATCAAATATGTTGCTCATGTTATTTTTTGTTTTGGCCTGCCACTTTAATGACACTCTGCCTATGAGTGAATTCTGTCAATCTTTCAAGTTATGTGTGTTATTTTAACGTCTTACTTTAGAGACACCTGCTGGCCATTTCTGGGCAAAGCATTAGAGCGCAAGTATCGTTCTGATCTCAGTGTTTATGGTTTACAATTCAGCATAATTACATTGTTAACTGGAATACTAGTTCATAACATTTGGAAGTATGATTGTATTTTTCTTGGCAGAAACGTACACCTATTTCAAAATTCACACATGACAATATCCTAACGTGTTGTCAGATATTTCACAGTATTGAACTAAAGCTACATTGAAAACGCTGTTGTAAAGGAAAAACTGTTTCTTTCATTAACGTGGCTATTTTGTCTTGTGAAGGATACAATCACATGGACATGGCAAGGCCCAGGAGCGTAAGTCTTTTGCTTTCACCACATACAATACTTATTTACAAAAAAATAAACAGTAAAGTTAGTCTAGTTACTTCTAGGATATTGATTAAAAAAGGTCTCGCGCAACGAGCATATTTTCCGTTCATCTACACTTAAACCAAGTCTTTTGAATCACTTTTCATTCATTGTGTTCAATTTCTTTTAATCCAGGTTTAAGATCTTGTGGCTGACACTATGCCAGCTACACAATGTCTTTGAAATAGAGGTAAGTGTATGGAAGTGTGTCTATCTCATAGTTCCTGATGTCCTGCTGTAATCAATCCCAGATCATTATCGGGGATATAAGTTGATGTTGACTGGCAAGTTACCTTAAAAATTGTTGTGATGTCTCCCTCTGCAGTTCCTTCCCATTTACACTCCCTCTGAGGAAGAGAAAAAGAACCCTGCTCTGTTTGCTATCAATGTGAGGCATGTCATGGCCAAGTAAGTTTTGAACAAGGTTAGGAAGGTTTCTTTGAAAATATATTCCATTATATAGTGATAGCCAACTAACGACTAATAAATGTAGTTTGTGATGTCATCCAAGTACAATCATATTTAAAACAATATAACGTGCTTTCATTTGATTTACCATTGAGAGGGCTCCAATACCAAATATTGAAAAACATTTTTATATATATATATATATATATATATATATATATATATATATATATATATATATATATACACACACACACACACACACACACACACACACACACACGCACGTGTAACTCCAAAACAGAAACTCTGAAGCAGTTTTGCTAACCACTTGTGCATTGTGCAAGCAAGCAGGATGGAAATTTCCTTAATACGTTTAAACTTCACACATTGGGCAATGTGTACATATTTATCTTATTTGTAGGAGTGACAGATTTGCTTGACTATCGAATTGACAGACATTTTTTTTAATCATTCATCACCACTGCAATGTAGTTTTTGTGTTGTCCGTGCACTAAAGACATACACTACCGTCTTGACTGTCACAGAGCCCTTGGGGTCCCCATCACAGATTATTCGTTTGAGGACTGCCAGCTCGCCATGGCAGAAGGCCAGTTGAGACTGCCAGTTGACACCTGCTTATTGGAGTTTTCCAGACTTGTCAGAAGACTAGGGTAAGTCATTCAAACCTCACGCTACAGGAAACTGAGCGTAGAAACTGCTGCTATAGTGGTCTTTGTTGTTGTTGCTGCTGCTGTTGTCAATCATTTAGAAGCAATACTCAAATTATTCAAATATGTAAGGTTATAAAATGAAGTTCTACATTTTCAATCTGACTCGCAAAATTCTGTGCTCGTTGCATTTCCTAATGTTATTGAGCATACTAGTAGTGATAATTTATTTTTCCTGTCACAGGCTTAAACCCCAAAACACAGAAAAAGTGCTGCAGGATTATGGGAACAGATCCAGGAAACTGGAAGGGCAGAGGCTGTGCTTGGATGACTTTGCTCAGTTCTTGGATGTGCCCGTTTCAGATATGTTACAAGATACGTTTTCCCTTTTTGATGAGGTCAGCATTTGCTCTCTTAAGATGTAAAGTTTGAAGAATGTTTGGTTGACAACAAATATTTATTGAGGAGGGAAGTCAAGTTTAAAAAAAAATCTTTGCAATAATATGTTCTCTGCGCCCCCACTCATCCAAACACAGTCTGCTTAATAATGTTGTGTTTGTGAAAACAAAGCAGAATAATCCAGCCATTTTTAGCCATCTCAGGGGACGGCCATTTTGCCACATGCTCTCAACAGAGATGGATAAATACAAGACAATTTTGCTGCTTCACTCAAATACAATAGTAATCCAAATTAAGTGTTTAGACATCCAAATTAAGTGTTTAGACTAGCGGCGTTACAAAGAACATTATTGCAAAGATTTATTTTTTTTTGTACTTGCCTTCCCCTTTAATGATTTAAAGGCATTTGTGTCAATGAAATAATTACAGGGATGGACATGGTCATAGTCGCTGTCTTTGTTTTAATAATTTAAGATACTCTTGCTTTTCCAGCATGAAGATAATAGCGTGGATATCAGAGAATATGTGATAGCCTTGTCTGTTGTATGCAGACCATCTAACAGTCTGGAAACGCTGAACTTGGCCTTCAAGGTAAGTTACCAACAACATCCACGAGGCTTTTGTTGTTCCGTCTTTGTAACAAAACATCCAGATTTTTTTAGCTTTGTCCTGTAAGATTGTGAAAATCTGCAATTAAAATCTGTTATCAAGATTGGTCACGAAAAAAAAAACCCTTTGTTGTGGTTGCATGAAATACAGTAGCTTTATCATATCTACGTTTTCAGATTTCATCAGTCTTCAATTGAGTAAGCTCTAAATGCGCACCTCATTAGTTTTTCAAAACACATTCATTGTTTGAAATCAATGTATTTTTGATCAACTCAATTTAATAGGCACCTAAAAAACACATTTTCCTCTTTAGTCTCTGAACCACAGAGCAAGTCAAGTAGGTTACAACAGATCATGACAATCAACTAACGTACTGTATCCAATGTGACTTTTAAGATGTTTGAGGCTGAGGATGGCGCTATCACCGAGACAGACTTGGCAATTATTCTGAAGACTGCTTTGGGGGTGACTCATCTCAATGTAACCTGCTTGTTTGCCGCCATTGACAGTGAAGGCACAGGAAAGATCACATTTGGTGAGAAATATAACCATCTTTGAAATCTAATCCGAAGCACTACCGAATGATTGAGTTTAATTTTGGTTTAAAAGTAAAAGTAAAGCATTGTGAAACCTTTGTTGTCTGCTGTTTTTGTCTTGTCCCCTCTTGTGGTGTCTACAGAGAATTTCAGGAGCTTTGCGGAAGAACAGGTGGACTTTGCAGAGGAATACCTGTACCGCGAAAATACAGGCCTTCTCAGTGGTTTCTGCCAACATCAACAGAAAAAGTTGAGACTGTCTAATCACAGCGTGCATGACACTGCCAACACCAAAATAACTAACGGCATCTGTCCTGATTTCAGCCCCAATGATCACGACAGCACAAATAATGCATTCCTTAAGAAACACAATTGAAAGAGTTGTGATTGTGGAACAACAAACATCTCTCCTGGTGAGAGGTTGTTATGTGCTGCATGCTTGGTGTAGATGGTTGCTCCCCCCCCCCCCCAAACTGAAAGGGACTATATTTCAGTAATTACAAATGAGATGTTCACCTTACCTTTTGCTAGTATTTTGTCCAGATGGTTTTCTTAAGTATCTTTCTAACATGATAGCAGTTTTACTTCCTGTATGTTTTTTTGGGGGGTTGCGAGGGTTTTCAGAAGGCCTGCTTTGGCTGTAACAGTTACAATGCATACAAACTTAAAGGGCACTTACTGAAGGTTGGGGCAATTTTTTATTTTTCTTTCTCTCTATCTCTCTCTCTTATTCACACCTGCATATTTTTATTAGGCTTTACATGTTTATAGTAAGTGGAAATCAAGCCTTGACAATGAAAGAAACACATTTGGTAAAGTAGTGTGTTTCAGATGTGTGTGTGTGTGTGTGTGTGTGTGTGTGTGCCGCTATATATTTTTCCCCCTTTTTTAAATGCTACTGCCTTTTGGCTAAAGAGTGTGTACAGATGGCATTTTGGGTAGTATTAAAGAGTATTTACATAAAGGTCCACCCGAGGTTACCAGTGACAATTGTTGCATTTGAAGCCATTTCCCTGCTTCAAGCCAAATTTGAGGTGTACTCGGGTCTTTTGAGTGGGTTACATTTTTGCTATGAGCTTGTTAAATACATATATTTATACAATATTTTTGATTTAGCTCAGGGTTCAGTAACACAAATGACAAATATACTTGTATGATGTCATCATTTTTTACTTTGGTTTTTGCGCACGTCTTTATTTTATATGACATCAGTACTGTTCTGCCTATTTTCAATCATTTGTCCTAATGTTGATATTACACAAATTGGACCAAAAATGTGTTTGGTGATTATGTCACCCGTTATGTCTTTGCTGTCCCTTTCACTCGGTGGTGTAATGGCTTTAAAACTGGGAAAGGAGTTTGGGTGTGACCGTTGAAAGCACATTTCGTTTTGTCAGCGGATTTTATAACAGACGTGTCATTACATATTCCTTTTCTGCCTTACATTGCCATACTTTTTGGTCACCGGTATTCGACTCAACACATTATTAGCTTCAATCACTTGGAAAGGAAAAACAAATATGCTAAAGGTTCTTATTTTTGTATAAATGTTCAGTACAGTGACATGCAACCCTAGAAGGCCACGAAAGCATGATGCAAGTATTCTAATTTTGATCACTGCCCAAACATGAAAACTAATTTTGTACAAATGTTGTCTTTTGAAATAGAAAATGGATATTAGCACCATTGTTGCGCATGTTAAAATTAGAGGAATTGCTTCTCCGTTAGCAAAAAAAAAAAAAAACTTTTCCCTTTTGTAATTTAACACTGTCTGAAGACCATGCTTGCATGTGTTTCTGTTATGGCGTTCAGGAAAGCAATATTCTACTTTTTTAAGCCTTTGAAGGAGTTCCGTTAGGTATTTTGAATATTCCAAATGCTGGGCATTTTGTGAATCTTTGATATACGTATATGATTTTATTTTTTATTTTTACTGCCAGATGATGTTGATGGAAAAATGAGCCAGATTGTTTTCGTTTGTTTTGCGTTTTTTTTTTCTTGCCTACATGTTATACGTCATTTTATTCCTCTTAATGTGTGTTGACTGCTCCCAACCTAAATGCAGATTTTGTTGGGAAACCGATAGCCTTGAATATAACTTTTATGCTTGATAAGAGAATGTATTGACAATCTTGTCACAATCAAAAGCAACTCCACGCAAACTGAAATCTTGCTCTTAAAAACAGAAGTACACTTCACCGTTTTGATTGAACCCTTTTCTTGAACTAGGCGTACGTACAGTATATTAAACTAGGCTTCATGTCAGTGTACAAATGTGTCAGGCCTTGAGGTGATGTAAGCGCCACATGACAGGCCGCAAGACACAAACTCTCCATAGTGCACGTATTCAAATGAAATGTTGATACTGCGTCACAGCAATTTTAGTATTGATTTCTATTCGCGTTTTTATTCCTTTTGTGTGTGGTTTGCATTCGTGGTTGCACTTTAGTTTTCTTTATTTTGTAAAAGTTCTCATACAATATAAAGCATGTTAAGTTGACTTTTTTTATTAGCAATAGTTTCGCCCTTGTAGGCAACAATACTTTTATAAGAAGCTGCACCATTCCTATATTGTAGACCAAGTTGGAGTAATTTGAATTTATAAAACATAACGTTTAGACTGACTGTTCTGCTTTGTCTTTGATTGTTGAACGTTTACAGCATGAGAATGACTGACTTTGCATACTTGGTAACATCTTACAGATTTGAATCAATAGGATATGCTTGCACCACACAGTGGAAATGTATTTGATGTTAACGGGAGTTTAATGACACAATTTCCATGTAAATGTGAAGGAAATATTTTGTACATCCAGAGAGCAGACATGACTGTGAAATTGTACTGAAACCCAATGGCAAGAACTGAACCTTGCGTTGAATGTTTTAAATCACGTTAAGTACCTACCCCATGTGCTTTTCTTTATTTCAAGCTTACAAAAACATACTTTTTGATGTCAAAAGACTGCTATTGTTGACTACACGTTTGGCTTCAGTATTTACAACTGTAACAGTTCCTGAATACATTTAAATTTGTATTCCTCTGTATTTCGTCTTGCTGTCCCTCTGAAAAACTGGTATTTATGCTGCTTGCTAAACAGTTTGTCCACCATTGAGCCGAAGAAGAAAGACGTTGTGTACTCTTGAGAGAGCGATATTGTTTTTCTGATGGTTCTCTGCTTGTGGACTTTACTGGTTCTTCTGTAGCTTTACTTCACCTCTTTTTCTATACTCAAGGTTTGTTTTAGAAGTCTGTATTGATGAAGAGTCATTTTTGCAAGCTACTTTACATTAGTCTGTTAAGGACTACTATGATGTAACTTGTTGATCTGACACTTGGATCTTTAAAAAAAAAAAAAAGGCTAACCTGAACAAGACTCTTGTCTTTTGTAGGGATGCTTGTGTGAATTTTGCCTGTGGTGGGACAAATGGTGATACGACTGATTAAAAGTTGAATTCTACACAGAGTGCAGCAACAAATGGCCTCTCACCCATCGACTAGTTTAATCGAGCCCGTCAGAATTCACACATCTTGCTGATTACTGTAAGAATAAGTCACCAACACACCCCTTTGTGATATCTTACGTAGCCGCTAAGGTGACATGGAAGGACAAAATAACTGCGTTCCCTCGCAAAGTTTGCCCTTATCACGCAAAATTGGCGTGATCACGAAAACTTGGCGTGGCAACGTTTGTTTTTTAAATGCGTGTTATGTACTCCGGGTAATTTTCCTAATCTTGCTAAATGAAAGGAACGAAGATGGTTTAATTTAATTTTACTTTGAAGTTGGCTTGAAATACAAAGACATAAAATCAGCCCTTGATACCAATCACGTTTTCCAAATAAGCGTGTTAGAGCCATAAGGAAAATTTGGTTAAATTATATATTTAGCTTTTGGAATAATTTGAATTGAATATGTTTGGTTTATATTTGCTATTTGCTATTTTATTTGGAACAAATTTATTAAGATATCGAAGTATCTGGGCTCCATTGGTTGTCCTGTCTATAGCCTGTTAAGAGGCCAGGTTTATGTAAGTTTAATTAGGAAGACAGTAGGGCATGGAGCAACACCTTTTTTTTTGACCGTGAAACGTGAATCGTGAAACGTGGAACGTAGAACGTGGAACTTGTTAATATCGTGTTTCGTTTAAGTGTTTCGTGTTAACGGATGGTAGAAGTTCTGTTTTTCATTTTTTGGTAAATCTTTAATTTGTGTAGAAGAGGAAATAAAACAAATCCCTTTTTTTGGATCAACTATGGCGGCCTCGTGTTTTCATTGTCGTCGTCGTCGTTGAAAGGAAAAGCCCGTCGAAGAAAAGCACGAGTCAGAAAACCTACATGCCCTGCTGACGTAGCGACGAAAGGACTCCAAGTTGCCGCTACAATAAGTCAAAAAAAAGTTGCTCCGCAAGAGGATCGAAAGACGACCCGCGACGCACGGTGGCAATTCGTGCTCGCTCGTGTGCCGCTGTTGGAGGAGCAAGAGGAAGAACGGACATTGGCTTGTTGTTTCGAACGCCGTCAAAGGACCGCTTGGTTTTCCTCGGTACCTTTGGATCTACAACGGCGTGATATTTTGGAAATACTTAATTTCGTGGATTTTGGAAGACAACATTTGTGGCGTGCTTCATGTGAACAAGCACATCGCGTGACGTCATCCAGCGACCTGCAAAGCAAAAGTAAGTGGATTCATCGTGTTGAAAGTATCAAGGCAACTCAATTAATATGGAGCAAATGGAAATCCAATCATCCACTAAGAGAGTACCTAAACTAACAGCGAAAGCTCAAGAGGACAAGCTTCAACAGCTTAAAGGAGCAAGAAAAGCTAAGTTGCGGTACCTTACAAGGAAGATGAAGGAAATTGAGGCTCTTATGGATGATGCTAACAATGCTGGAAATGTGAATGCCATAATATCTGGAGACTTTGCAGCCACGTACATTGAGTTTTGTGCAGCCAATGACGCAGTTAAAACTCTGATGAGTGATGCACAAGTTTTGGATGACCAAGCCCAGTGGTTTGAGCCCAAAGCCATGTATTTGAAAGCCTTTGTGGAAAAGAGTGAAAGTTGGCTACAAGAAGTTAACAAGCAAGAAAATGAGGCAAAAAGACTCGACGCAGAGATCGAGCCTGCAGATAGTGTTTCATTGATACACTCTCAAAACAGTAAAAGGCAAAATGCTAGCCGACCGTCTTCTGTTGTATCTTCTGCTGTATCTTCTACTGTGTCTGCAACAAGGATGATGGCAGAAGCTGAAAAGGCGGCTCTGTTAGCACGTGTAGGAACATTACAAAAAAGATTGGAAATTGAGAGACAAGAGGCCCTGCTCAAGGCAAGAAAAGAGGAGTTGGAGTTGCAAACCGCTATTGCTGCCGTTAATGCAAAGCTAGAGGTGCTAACTGTCAAAGAATCAGATTGTCCCGCTAACGTTGCATTTAGAGAAGATGTGACTGTCAAGCAGAGAGGTCCAGACCAAGGTAGTGAGTGTAGCTGCAGTACTCTGCTGTCAGAACATGACGATTTTGGCCAAAGGGGTCATGTTAATCGGGCACAGAGCACCTTGCGCCATAGTGACTCAGGAAGGAGTGATAGACCTCACCTGTCGAGGGACATATTTGGCAATCAGTTCATCACGGCAGCGCTGCTGGTGTTCAAGATTTGTTGACTGTTCTGCAGCGACAGAATGAGATCACTAAACTTTTGGTGAAGCAACAAAAGGTGTCTACATTACCGCCAATTAATATTCCAATATTTAGTGGCAATCCGCTGGAATTTAGTTTCTTTTTGAAAGCTTTTGAGCACGGGATTGAAGAAAGGACAGAGAGTGACAAGGATAGGCTACATTTCCTTGAGCAATTCACACAAGGGAGGCCTAAAGTTCTAGTACGCAGTTGTGCATATATGAACCCAGATAAAGGCTATGCCGAGGCTAAAAGGCTTTTGTGCAAAAATTTTGGAAATGAATATACAATTGCTTCCGCCTACATTCAGAAGGCATTGCAATGGCCTGTCATTAGGTCAGAAGATGGAGGTGCACTGACAGAATTTGCTGTTTTCCTCACAAGCTGCTGCAACACAGTGGATAGTGTGGATTACATGAATGAGATGGAGAGCACGACCAACATGCGTATAATTATATCTAAACTCCCATTCAAGTTAAAGGAAAAATGGAGAGGAGTCGCATGTGACATTCAGGAAAGGTCAGGAAAGAAAGTCAGGTTCACAGATGTGGTTAATTTTGTGGACAAACAGGCAAAAATTGCTTCCCATCCGTTGTTTGGCAACATACAAGAACCTGCCTCACCAAAACAAAAGCATGAAAAGGAAAAAGGGGAAAATGCTAAAAGACACAAGGAAAGGAAAAGTGTTTTTGCTACTGATGTCACATCTGTCACAAACTCGTCCGAGCAGGCGAAAGGGAACACATCCGCCAATGGAAATGAAAGGCAATGTGTATTTTGCCAAAAGAAAGGACACACCTTGGATTGTTGTAGAATAATCAAGCAAAGCCTAACAAAGAAAGGCTTGATTTTCTGAAGTCCAAAGGCCTGTGCTTTGGATGCTTAAAACAGGGACATTTAAGTAAGGGCTGTAAGCAAAAACAGATCTGTGAAACGTGTTCTCAAAGCATCCCACCATCCTGCATTTTGACCGAGAAGAGTCTGCATTATCTGCGGATGAGAGCCAGATAACCCAACAAACTGTCCAAAGTTTAGCTCCCACCAACAATGAAACTTGTGGTTGTACAGGGGCCGGAGAAGCAGCCTGTGCCCTGTCAATCGTTCCAGTGAAGGTCAGGTGTTTGAGGAACAACAAAACAGTTGAAGCGTATGCGTTTCTCGACCCAGGAAGCACTGGAACCTTCTGTACAGAGGAGCTAATGAGGAACCTTATGACAACAGGAAAAAGACAAATATCTTGCTTGGACCATGGGAAAAGAAGGCATCGTCAGTACCAATGTCGTCATGGGACTTGAAGTCAGTGCTGTGGATGAACATAACTTTATCAAGCTTCCAAAGGTTTTACACAGTCTAAAATCCCAGTTAGAAAGAGAACATCCCACAACAAAGTGATGTAGATCGGTGGCCATACTTAAGAGATGTTCAGCTAAAAAGAATTGATGGAGAAATAGGTTTGTTAATAGGAACAAACGTACCAAAGGCACTTGAGCCGTGGAAAGTCATAAACAGTGATGGGAATGGGCCATATGCAGTAAAGACTCTCCTAGGCTGGACTATCAATGGTCCTCTGAAGGAAGAAAATGCCAGTGGGGGAGTTTTGAGTGGCCACGAGTAACCAGTAAACAGAATCTCAGTGGCAACATTAGAGGAGCTCACTGAGCGACAAATAAAGTTGGACTTCCCAGAACATGATATGGCTGAAAAGTTAGAAATGTCACTTGAAGACAAACAGTTCATGGACTCTGTATCAAATTCAGTGAAGATGGTTGAGGGCCATTACAGCATTGGCCTGCCTTTTAAGAACAAAGACATAGTTTTCCCAGATAATCGTGTCTTTGCAGTACAGAGAGCAGAATGTTTGAAACGGAAGCTGATGAAGAACCCTCAGCTTCATCAGGATTACTCTAAATTCATGGCGCAAACGCTGATGAATGGCTATGCTCAGGAGGTTCCTACAGAAGATGATTGTAAAGGCGACAAGAGGGTGTGGTACATCCCACATCATGGGGTTTACCACCCAACAAAGCATAAATTACGGGTGGTTTTTGATTGTGCTGCCACATATCGAGGCACATCCCTAAATTCATGTTTATTGCAAGGGCCTGACTTGACAAGCTCTCTCATAGGAGTACTAACAAGATTCAGGCAGGAACCAATTGCCTTCATGGCTGACATTGAAGGTATGTTTAATCAGGTCAAAGTTCCCTGGAAGATGCTGATGTGTTGAGGTTTCTGTGGTGGCATGAGGGAGAACTCAGTCAGCAGTTGAAAGAATACAGAATGGTCGTCCACATTTTTGGCGCAACCTCGTCACCAAGTTGTGCGAGTTATGCTTTAAGAAAGTGTGCAGAAGACAATCAAGCACATTTCAGCTCAACAGCCGCCAACACCATTTTGAGGAATTTTTATGTAGATGATTGCCTAAAATCTGTTGGCACTGAGAAACAAGCAATTGCTCTAATACAAGACCTAGAGGCAATGTGTGCTGCTGGGGCTTCAAACTCACAAAGTGGGTTTCCAATAGCAGAAGCGTGCTCGCATCAGTACATGAGGAGGAAAGAGCTGATAAAGTCAAGATGCTGGATCTGGAGAATGATTGTTTGCCAATCGAAAGAGCTTTAGGAGTCCAGTGGTGTGTGGAGGCAGATACATTGCAGTTCAGGGTCTGCATACAAAGCAAGCCACTCACAAGAAGAGGAGTGCTTTCAATGGTCAGCACTATTTATGATCCGCTTGGTATCTTGGCTCCACTTATCCTCCCAGTGAAGCACATTCTGCAGGAACTATGTAGGACAAAGCACGCATGGGACGATGACATGCCAGAGGCACTGGCTATGCAGTGGCAACAGTGGGTGATGACCTTATACCACTTAACCACCTTTGAAGTAAAAAGATGCATTAAACCAGCCAACTTTGGAGAAATTATTTCGGCACGGCTTCACCATTTCGCAGACGCCAGCGAGAAAGGATATGGTGTAGCCACCTACCTGGTCTCAAGAAACTGTCAGAACCAGACTCACTGCGCCTTCATCATGGGAAAGGCCAGAGTTACACCTTTAAAGCCAGTGACTATTCCCCGACTTGAACTGACTGCTGCAGTTGTAGCAGCAAGAATGGATAAGATGATGAGAGCCGAGTTGGACATTAACTTGACAGACTCTATCTTTTGGACGGACAGCACATCCGTCCTCCAGTACCTTAAAAATGAAACTACGAGATATCGTACATTTGTCGCCAATCGAGTAACTGCAATTAGAGACAGAACAGAAACATCACAGTGGAGATATGTGAACACATCTGCCAACCCAGCAGACTTTGCTTCGAGAGGGCTGACGATTGATGCCTTTCTCAAGGCAGAGACATGGATCATGGGTCCAGACTTCATATCAAAGCCGAGTCTGAGTGGCCAGCAGTGCCAGACAGTGTTCACCAAACTATCAGTAACGATCCTGAGGTGAAAGAAGTATCAGTATATGCATCTGCTGCAGAGGAAAGCATTAACGCGACACATCAACTCATTCAACATTACTCACACTGGTATCGACTAAAGCGAGCAGTTGCATGGATCCTTAAATTGAAACAGATACTGAAACACTTCTCTTCAAAAGAAAGGAATTGACATCTGCCAAAGATGGAAATGTAGACAGTCAAAGGCTCAAAAACAAATGAGAGACTTCAAGGCAAAGCTTCACACAAAACCCTCTCTGTAGTTGACATGGAAGAAGCTGAAAGGGCAGTTGTACGCTTCAGTCAAGCAGCCAGGTTCCCAAGGAAATTGATATGCTTGGAGAGGAAAGCTTGTTTCAAAGGATAGCTCTCTCTACCGGCTATCACCAGTTTTCCAAGATGGCGTTCTTAGAGTGGGTGGCAGATTGAACAAAGCCACGATGCAAGAGGAATCCAAGCATCCTGCAATTTTGGCCAGTGATTTGCACATCACCACTCTTATCCTTAAATCTGTTCACAAAAGCTTGGACACAGTGGTAGAAATCATGTTTTGGCAGAGGTTCAGCAGAAGTATTGGATATTGAAATCCCATGCAGCTGTCCGGAAAGTACTCTACCGGTGTGTAACCTGCAGACGTCACCATAGAAAACCAGAAAGTCAGCTCATGGCGGACCTTCCCAGTGAGAGACTTACGCCAGATGAACCACCTTTCACAAGTGTTGGCGTAGACTACTTTGGTCCATTTGAAATCAAGAGAGGTAGGGCCATCGTAAAAAGGTACGGTGTAATTTTTACTTGCCTGACAGTGAGAGCCGTACACGTCGAAGTGGCAAATTCATTAGACACAGATTCCTGTATTCACGCGCTGCGCAGGTTCATAGCAAGAAGAGGACAAGTGAAGTTGATGCGTTCTGACAATGGAAAAAACTTTGTCAGTGCTGAAAGGGAACTCCGAGAAGCAGTGCAGTCCTTAGACAACACAATGATTCAAAGTGTCATGTTGCAAAAAGGCCTCACATGGATATTCAACCCTCCTTACGCTTCCCATTTTGGAGGAATATGGGAAAGGCAGATAAGGACACTGAGGAAAATTCTGAGTTCAATACTGCACCAGCAAGCAGTGGATGAGGAAGGACTGCATACCCTACTGTGTGAAGTCGAGGCTATTATAAATAGTCGCCCCATCTCAAGGATCTCCACAGACCCAAATGACTTGGAAGCGTTGACCCCCAATCATCTATTGCTGATGAAGGCCAAAACATCATTGCCTCCAGGATTATTTGACAGGAAGGATGTCTACTCTCGACGCAGATGGCGCCAGGTCCAGTATCTTGCGGACTTGTTCTGGCGACGCTGGACTAAAGAGTATTTACCGGACTTACAGAAAAGACAAAAGTGGTCTCGTCCTCAGAGGAACATCAGTGAAGATGACATTGTCTTAATTGTGAACGACTCAGCCCCACGAAATTCATGGATGATGGGACGTGTAGTCGAGACTATTAAAGACGTCAAAGGACAAGTACGCCAAGCCAGAGTGAAGACCAGCAGTGGCGTGTTCTTGCGTCCTGTAACCAAACTTTGTTTGTTGGTTGAAGGGGACATGTGAAATTTTTGTTTGTTACTTTCATGAGACAGTGGTAAAGGCTGGTCTCCACCGGTGAGTCATGTGCTGGTAACCTCTGACTCCAACATTTTTTGTTTTTGGACTTTAAGAAAAGAGTTCCTGACGTGACAGGAAGAGTCACTTGTACATGGACATTGTTGAACAATTCATTGTTGTTATTTGTTTTGCAGCTCATGGCTCTGATTTGCTAATTTGGTAATTGTTTATGTTCACAAAGACAATTAGGGGCCGGAATGTTAGAGCCATAAGGAAAATTTGGTTAAATTATATATTTAGCTTTTGGAATAATTTGAATTGAATATGTTTGGTTTATATTTGCTATTTGCTATTTTATTTGGAACAAATTTATTAAGATATCGAAGTATCTGGGCTCCATTGGTTGTCCTGTCTATAGCCTGTTAAGAGGCCAGGTTTATGTAAGTTTAATTAGGAAGACAGTAGGGCATGGAGCAACACCTTTTTTTTTGACCGTGAAACGTGAATCGTGAAACGTGGAACGTAGAACGTGGAACTTGTTAATATCGTGTTTCGTTTAAGTGTTTCGTGTTAACGGATGGTAGAAGTTCTGTTTTTCATTTTTTGGTAAATCTTTAATTTGTGTAGAAGAGGAAATAAAACAAATCCCTTTTTTTTGGATCAACTATGGCGGCCTCGTGTTTTCATTGTCGTCGTCGTCGTTGAAAGGAAAAGCCCGTCGAAGAAAAGCACGAGTCAGAAAACCTACATGCCCTGCTGACGTAGCGACGAAAGGACTCCAAGTTGCCGCTACAAAGCGAAAGACATCCGAAGCGTATTTTGTCGGAAAAAGTTATATGACGGCGATCCTGGATGACTTTATTTGCAACCAATTGGAGCATTCTGCACAGCTGCACTGTTACCGATGGATGTACAGTAAATACAGACAACGTGGATTTCGTGTCAGGACAGATGATGAATGATCGTCTGTTGCTCAAAGAGTTAGAGCCGAGAGCAACGTCGTTCTGGCAGTTAAGACCTCTGAGACGACGACTCTCCAAATCAATACATTGTACTATTTCTGACGAGTACCAAAATATACTTCACTTTCAATGCGGAATTGTAATGCTTTTGAGATTGAATAAAATGTAACCATTACAAATAAAACGTTTCCTGTCTGCTGTTATTTTTTTCGTACTGTATACGGACAACATATTTGACTGCAGTGTTAAACGTTGGTTTTGAAAATGCATTATTGATAATATAACCTTGATAACCTTTAATTCTTGTTTCGTGAATTTTCGCCAGAATTACTAAACCAAATTGGATGTTGATTAGCATTCCTGCATTCATCATCCCTATTGAGTTTTTATAAATCTGCCTGTAAAAGATAACTACATAATTGTCACTCCTCACTTTGGTCAGCAGGTGGTGTCTTGTGTTAAAAAACAAAAAAACGAACTGTTAAAATGAAATTAAATATTTTATTAGCCTTCACAAATTCTTCCAAACATAAATTTACCAGACAGAAAGACAAAGTTTAGATGGAAACTGGAAAAAATAATGTTTTTCCTCCTAAAAGTACAAATATTCGAGAAGGTTTTTTTGTTGTTGTTGGTTTTTTTTTTTAGAATTATGGCTGCACCATTTTTCAGATACAGTTGAATAGGGGGCAAAAAATACTGAGATAGTTAAGAAATGCTCATCTAACACCTGCTTGGAACATCCCACAGGTGAACAGGCTAACTGGGAACAGGTGGGCACCATGATTGGGTAGAAAAGGAGCTGCACCTGAATCGCTCAGTCATTCACAAGTAAAGAGCGGGCGAAGTTCACTTCTTTGCGAACAACTGTGAGAAAATAGACGAACAGTTTAAGGATGATGTTACTCAACAAACAATGGTAAGGAATTTCTGGGATTTTATCATCTGTGTCCAATACAGTATATCATCAAAAAGTTCAGAGAATCTGGAGAAATCAATACATGTAAACTGCTTGGCCCCAAAACATCATTGAATGCTCATGACTTCGATCTCTCAGGTGGCTCTGAATCAAACCCCGACATCAGTGTGAAAAGGACATCACCGCACGGGCTCAGAAACACCAGAAAACCAACGTCTGTAGATCCAGTTTGGCGCTACGTCCATAAGTGCAACTTAAAGCTTTACTATGTAAAACAAAAGCCATCGATCAACAACACCCGATCAACAATGCCTTTTTCAGGGATGCCCTTGCTTATTTCAGCAAGACAATGCCAAACCAGAGTTTGCATGTGTGCCGCATTATGAAGCGTAAAATACCACATGGGAGACGTTGCACATCAAGCAAGAATGGCAAAGAATTCCAAAGCTTCAACAATTGGTGTCCACAGTTCACAAACGTTTGAGTGTTGTGAAAAGAAATGGTGACGTAACAGAGCGTTAAATATGACCCCGTCCCAGCTTTTTTTGAAACGTGTTGCAGCCATAAAATTCTAAAGTCACGATTATTTACTAAAAACAAAGTATCTTGTCTTTAAATATAAGATTAATATGATTTTCAAATCATTGTATTCCATTTGTATTTACATTCAACACAACATCCCGACTTCATTGGTATTGGGTTTGCAATAACAGCAATGTGAGTATTCATTAAATACATGAACCCCCACTGGGTTTCTCAGCAGGCAATCTGGAAGTTGGTGTTTTGGGGCAATGTTTGCAATTGTTTAGAAATGGTGGCACTGTCCTCAATAGACAAAGAATGTGTCCCCATTCCTTACTGTTCAAAATCAGAATCATCTTTATTGGCCAAGTATGTAGAACACACAAGGAATTTGTCTCCGGTATAACACGCTGCATTAGTATCATCATAAACAAGAACATGACAAATAGGTATGGAAGGACATTTCGTAATGTAGTGAACCGTAGTTTCAAGCAGAGCTAAAGTGATCAGTGGTAGAATACAATACTGTTACAGTTTGTACAGTTGGTGCAGAAAATCATTAAACCATTTTAGAGTGACCAGTAACAATATTTGTTGTACAAGAAGAGTGACTACGTCAGTGACTGTTTAGGGAGTTAATGGCTACAGGGAAGAAGCTGTTTAAGTGTCTGCTGGATTTGGTGCGCATGGATCTGTAGCGCCTGCCTGAGGGGAGTAGCTGGAAAAGGTGGTGGGCAGGGTGCGGGGGATCCAGTAGGATTTTCCGTGCCCTTGTCTTGATTCTTGCAGTGTGCAAGTCCTCAAGAGTGGGTAGGGCGGTGCCAATGATTTTTTCCGCCGTCCTAATTGTCCGTTGAAGTCTGATTTTGTCGTCCTTTGTGGCGGCCCCAAACCAAACCGTGATGGAAGAACACAGGATTGATTCGATGACTGCCGTGTAGAACTGACGTAGCACCTCCTGTGGCAGGCCATGTTTCCTCAGCAGCCTCAGGAAGTACATCCTCTGCTGGGCCCTTTTCAGGATGGAGATGGTGTTGACTTCCCACTTCATGTACTGGGAGACTGTGATTCCCAGGAACTTGAAGGTCTCGACGGTTGACATAGGGCAGTTGGATAGTGTGAGGGGCAACTGTGGAGAAGTATGTTTCCTGAAGTCCACGATCATCTCTACAGTCTTGAGCGTGTTCAGCCCGAGGTTGTGTCGGCTGCACCAAAGCTCCAGCTGCTCCACTTGTTGTCGGTACACAGACTCGTCGCCGTCTTTCATGAGACCGATGACCGTGGTGTCATCTGCGAACTTTATGAGTTTGACAGCTGGACTTGTTGAGGTGCAATCGTTTGTGTAGAGGGAGAAGAGCAGTGGAGAGAGGACGCATCCCTGTGGGGCTCCAGTGCTAGTGGTGCGTGTTGATGATGTTGTCTCCACATTTTACACACATCATCTCAATTGTGTGTCAAATACGTCTGGGGTAGGAAAAAAAAAAACACAGGAAGAATTTATCTCCGCTACTAAACATTCTATATTCAGCACTTCAATGTGTATGCTTTCTGAGTAGGCCATTGGCAGTATTTGTAATATCTATGACTCTCAGTGCTAAAATGGAAAAACACTTAACTTCCTGCCTCATTTCACCTGCCATTTCTCGTGTCCTTCTCCCTTCCCTGCATGTCTTGCTCTTTTCCTCCTCCGCTGCCCTTCCTCTCTCTGGGTCACAGCTGTTGCATTTATGAAAGCAACCCACTCGATTATAGTTGTTGTCTGAACCATTGGGGAAGAAAACTCATACACCCACCACAGGTAACATCGACCCAATGATTTCTGATATGAGGCTTGATGGATGATTGTACTTTGAGGGCGTGTAGGTGCTTTAGTGGCTGTTTAGTGGCTGATTAATCATCGTGGTTGGCTTGCAAGCAACAGGCTGTCATTCATTAGTATAAAGATCATAAATCTGTCCGTGGGGAGCTGGCTGATTGTGTTATTTGGTGCTTCTGTCTTGTTACGGTATAACCAGAAACGGCTGAGGTCAAGGTGTCGGAACGGACTCTCTATAGGTCAGCTGGACATTGATATCTATCTGAAGATATCTGTAGGCAGCAAGCTAGGTAGCTGTGTCATAGTTACAAACCCCAATTACAGTGAAGCTGGAACGTTGTGTAAACAGTAAATAAAAACAATACAATTATTTTCAATTGATGTGCAATAAAGACAATATATTTAATGTTCAAACTGATAAAAGTCATAGCTTTTGCAAGCTTTTGTTCTGATGAGTCCACCTTTCGAATTGTTTTTGGATATCATGAACGCTGTGTGATCCGGGACGAAGAGGAAAATGACCATCCGATTGTTTATCGGCGCACAGTTAAAAACCCAACATCTGTGATGGTATTTGGGTGTTTGACTGTTGGTGCCTGTGGCTTGGATAACTTGCACATCTGTTAAGGCACTAAAGACATTTTGCTAACCATAGTTTTCTAACGATCAACATCAACAACATATTCAATTAAATTTCTGGAAATTGATTTTGTTTATAAATCTGTTGTGGTGGGGGTGGAATCTGCCCAACAGTTCTAGAATGACATATTCAACATAAAAAAAATTGTGAAAATGTTCTGTTTTAACATTCTCAGTTTCCAGAGAGAAAGGATGGTTTTCATCAGAGAGGAAATTTACACTGACTTGGATCATGAAGAGGAGGACAAGACAAAGGCATGGTGAGGATGGGAGGAGGGAGGGGTCAGAGGGACCGAGTAGTGGCGAGGAAGGGGGTGTTGTTGATTGTTCCTCATATTTCAAGAGTGGTCCTGCAGACAGATCCCCACAGCAGACCATACGGTCTTCTAGTAGCCAAAGAAGCTGCCACATCATCATTGACGAGCACTTCTTTTTATCTTTTTCTGTCTTTAGCCTTATCTGTCACGATGATTGTTGCAGTATTTATTTTTTCATTTGGACTATTTTCTAAATTGTAAAATATGAAGTAAATATGCCACTAATTATTTTGTAGCCAAGTGAGGAACCTCAACACAACTGGAAGTTGACAGACCCAAATTGTCAACTGACGGAGCGTTTCACTTGATTCTGGTGAACGGTGAGTTTTTGTGCCAAGCAAGAATGACCTTGTTTGCGTATATATGTATTCTATGCAGTATAATAATAAAATGTGTCCGATGGTTGACAGCGAATGTCAAATTAGTTAATTTATTTCTAGTGAATTGCGTTTGAAATTGAAAGATTGTTTTTATTATAATTATGAAATGTCAAACAATGTTTATAAACATTTATTACAAATGATTGCAAATTTCTCCATTGTGAGACAAATAAAGGTTTTCTTATTTTTATTTCCTGAGGGAAACTAAAACTTTGCTCTATGTATTCCATTTTTCTTTTTTATTCTTCATGAAAGAAAAAAAAATATGTATTTGGCGATTTAGACTGGTGATAATCCCTATAATATTTTATAATCCATGATACTCACGGCTAATATTTTATTGAAGCAAAGCTGAATTCTCGATCTAAAAGGTGACTGATGAGCGAGGCTTATTGAGGTTAGTTATTATCAAAATGGCGATCAACAAGTGTGAAATGAGCGCGCGGTGATGGCCTTGTACAGACGTACCCTCACACCCTCCCATGCATGTCTTTTCCTACATCACTCCCCGTTTCTTTTTGCCATGCTCCCCTTAATCTCTTTGTATGCAAAGCCAGGAACAAAGTAACAAATACATGGCATTTAACAATTTAACACCAGTATAATTATGCCCAGCGTATAACACGTGTGCTGTTGGGGTTTTTGTCAGCACAACTACTATAAAGTTAACGGGTTAGGTGTTCCAATCTCGACTTTGGCCTTCCTGTGTGAAGTTTGCATGTTCTCCCTCCTGCTTGCATGGATGTTACAATACAATACATGCTGATTTATATCGCGCTTTCACAACAGCTGCAGCTGTAACAAAGCGCTTAACAAAACAGATAACATAAAGTAAAATAATAAACGCGGGCGGCCCGGTAGTCCAGTGGTTAGCACGTCGGCTTCACAGTGCAGAGGTACCGCGTTCGATTCCAGCACCGGCCTCCCTGTGTGGAGTTTGCATGTTCTCCCCGGGCTTGCGTGGGTTTTCTCCGGGTGCTCCGGTTTCCTCCCACATTCCAAAGACATGCATGGCAGGCTGATTGAGCACTATAAATTGTCCCTAGGTGTGAGTGTGAGCGTGGATGGTTGTTCGTCTCTGTGTGCGCTGCGGTTGGCTTGCAACCGGTTCAGGGTGTCCCCCGCCTACTGCCCGGAGACGGCTGGGATAGGCTCCAGCACCCCCCGCGACCCTAGTGAGGATCAAGCGGTTCGGAAGATGAATGAATAAACGCAACATCGGGCTTCCTCCCACAATCCCAAAACATGCACATTAGGTTCAGTCAACACTTTGTCCCTTGGTGTGAATGTGATATGTTCCTTACTGCCTTGTGATTGAGTGGCAACCAGTTCAAGGTTTAACCCACGTCCTGCCCAAAATTCAGTTGGGATAGGCTCCAGCATAGCTGTGACCCTAATGAAAACGGGTGAAATGGATGGAGGTGTTTTCATTTTTAATCCAGTGAAATAGTTATATTGTTTACATTCTCTTCTACATTCATCCACCTCTGTCTTTCATAATCAGGGTTATTTGCCTTTACCGAAAGCTGAGTACCGCTCCATGCTGAAGGATAGAGTCCCGATTTGCCTGATGTCATCTGTCGTAGCCCCAGAAAAAAACCCTTCCAATGCTACGGGTCCCAAAGAGGTCAGTGCCGATATACAGCATGTGTGTCATATAAAATGAGTGCAATATTGTAATAGAAATGGTTCCATGATCGTTGTTCATGAAGAGCTAACCGTTATTGCTGTGTGGAAAGTGAGACAATGTAAAGTGTTTTCCTACTTTGATTTCACATTATACTTGATATTAACACAATTATACAATAACAATTACATTGTTACAGTTGTATCAAAATATGATACAACAGTAAAGTAAGTTTGGCGGCCCGGTGGTCCAGTGGTTAGCGCGTCGACCTCACAGTGCAGAGGTGCCGGGTTCATTTCCAGCTCCGGCCTCCCTGTGTGGAGTTTGCATGTTCTCCCCGGGCCTGCGTGGGTTTTCTCCGGGCACTCCGGTTTCCTCCCACATTCCAAAAACATGCATGGCAGGCTGATTGAACACTCGAAATTGTCCCTAGGTGTGAGTGTGAGCGTGGATCGTTGTTCATCTCTCTGTGCCCTGCTATTGGCTGGCAACCGGTTCAGGGTGTCCCCCGCCTACTGCCCGAAGACAGCTGGGATAGGCTCCAGCACCCCCTGCGACCCTTGTGAGGATAAGCGGATCGAAAAATGAATGAATGAATTGAATTGAATTGAAATCAAATTTATTGTCAAATGTGCTGTACAGCACAGATGAAATTTCTTCCCTCTCAACATAAAACAAGAATGAGTAATGTAAGTTGAATTTTTTTATTGATCCGCTCAAAAATGTGAGGTATTGTGGTGCCGAACTGCACTGCGGTACACTGAGAGATCGTTTTGATATGTTGGTTTCTTTATCCAAGACGAAAAGTGGAACAGTCTTCAGTGTTCTTTGTGTCGTTCACAGCAGCAAATCAAAGTCAATGAAAAATAAGCATGACCATCTTTGTCAATGATAAATTTTGAGCTATAATGCTTTGGATATTGTACATAATGTCTTTATCTCATGTTGTGGCTGGCTTGATATGATTATTCCCCTCCTTTATTATTAAACATGATATTTCATAATCATGAATTAAAACATGATCATGTTGAAATGACAACAGCGTTGTCAGACGTGGTAACTCATGATTGTAATGCTCCAGGTGGAGCTGATCCTTGTGAAGGAGCAGAATGGGGTCCAGTTCACCTCCACCACCCTCGTGGCTCCGACCACGACTCAGACCCACCTCAGCGGTGAGGAGGAAAGGGAAACCTGGGGAAAGAAAATTGACTTCCTGCTATCAGTGATCGGATTTGCGGTGGATCTCGCCAATGTCTGGAGGTTCCCTTACCTCTGCTACAAAAATGGAGGAGGTGAGTTTTAAGCCGATGGAAGGAGTTTGGTAAAATGGATGTACTTGGGGCGGGAAAGGGGAGGAATGGGTGGTGTGACAGAAAATCAGGTTCCTCTGTTCAAATAGTGGAGGTGGAAATGGAGGGTGACACTGTTTACATTTCTAGTTTTATTGACAGAGATTTGGAAAAGGTGGAAGTTGGAAGTTTCACATGCTTGAATTAAGGTTTTCTTATTTTGGTAGGGGTGTAAGAGGTGTGTATCATCTCCTGTTCCTTTTCCGCAATTCTTTCAACCCTTTCAAGAGATCAAAATACAGATAAAAAAGCAACCACAGCTGCTCTGAATAGATTAGCTCCAACAATTATGGCCACTAATTATGGCTGTTTAACATAGAGCTCTCATTAGGTTTAAAAGCTGTAGCCATCGCCGAAGCTCACACCCTGTTCTAAAGGTTGCTCAGTGCTGCGAAACATGCATCATTGACATGTCTGTTTAGGAAATAAAACTGAAACATGTCTGTGTGTGTACAGGTGCTTTCTTGGTGCCATACCTGTTCTTTATGGTGATAGCAGGCATGCCTCTCTTTACATGGAGCTGGCTCTGGGACAGTACAACAGAGAGGGAGCCGCTGGGGTCTGGAAAATATGTCCCATATTTAAAGGTATGACGTCAAGGCACATGCACGCAGACTCATTAGTTACCCCAGCATCCAATACACATACCTGTATATCAAAAGCTGATGATGTTTGGTTGAATTTTGAACGAAAATGCTCATTTTTAACACTCTCAACATGATGACTTCAACAATATGAATCATACGGACATAGATTTAATTCACAGGACTGTAGTAAAAAGAAAAATAAATCTGTTCATTAAAAAATATTGCAGTTGTATTCCGAGAGAGAGATCTGTCTGTCTGTCTATGCAAGCACTTATTTTTATGAGGACTGTAGTCAATGCAAATGGCACTCATCTTCTGTTATAATTTCAGGTAGTATTTGCTATTCCAATCTAAACCATTTTACAAGGTGAAGTTGGACATCGGACCTCTTATTTGAGAGCAGCTTTGCGATTCTCTCATCCTTTGATCTTGTGAGTGTTTGCAGATTGGCAGCTTGAGTTTATTTGCAGGATATCAGAATAGCTCCTTGAAGCTGCTGTTTGGATATAAACGACTTTCCACCCTGATAGATCTTTGCTTGAGGATGCTCCAAAGATTCTGAGCAGTGTTGTGGTCAGGGGAAGATTGGGGAGGTGGGGGGGTGTCACACCATGATTTTCTCCTCTTTTATGCCCATAACAACCAATGATGCAGCGGTATTCCTTGCAGCACGCGATTGTTCACTTATTAGTGCTGTGCAACCCCGGGTGGTCAAGACGAATCGAATAGTTTATGGTTGTTGGATGGCCACCATGTCCCACCAAGGCTCCAATGTCAACAGGGAGGTCACGGAGTCATGTTTTGAGTCAGAACCATGAGGAGACAGCTGGTTGGCTCCTTTCAGGTCCCAAAAAATGTGAAAATAAACCCTCAAAAGTATATAGAGTTTCTGACTGACTACTTTCTCCTTTGATGGTACAAAATAAACAAGTGATTGTTTTTGGTTGTTTTGTCCTTCAGTCTCCTCTTCAGGAGTTGAAATGCATGATCTATTGGGTTAAGGTGCGGTGACTGACCTGGCCAGTCTAAAACCTCTCAATGTTTCCCATTGATGAAGTCCTTTGTTGTTTTGGAAGTGTGTTTTGGGTCATTACCTTGTTGCATGATGAAGCTTCTCCCCCATTAGTTTAGATACAACCAAAACAGGGGACATTGTGGACTGCAGCAGGATGAAGACAGACATTCAGCCGCTGCTCAACCATGGGGACCCCGTGGAGCGGGTCCCTGAGGTTCCCTTTCTGGGTGTTCAGATTATGGACAACCTGACTTAGAGCACAAACACAACAACGATTGTTAAGAAGGCACAGCAGTGACTGTATTTTTGGAGGTTCTCACAAGTAAACGGTTTGCCACAAAAACTGCGAGTGGCCTTCAATCGGTGCTCCATAAAGAGCATCATCACTTATTACACGTGTGTTTGGTTTGCCGGTTGCACAACAGCAAACAGGAAGGCTCTCCAAGGAGTCATTAATATGACCCAGAAAATCATTGGGTGCCTTCTGCTTTCCCTCAACCTGCACAGCTCTCGGTGCCTCAGTAAGGTGCATAAAATAATCAGTGACCCCTCGCACCCTGGACATCAACTGTTTGAAGTTCTATCGTTATCAAGAATGAACATAATATATATTTTGTGGCAAACACCATCTCCTTGTTAAACTTGGGACATGAATTAATTTTAGCGTCTTACTGGTTTCTTTCTGTGTTACTGGTTGGTTTATTAATGTAATAGTGATGGTCTTTTATTTTGTTGAGGGTTTTTCTATTGTATTATTATCATGTACTGCGAGAAGCACTTCAATTTTGTTGTTTTATTACAATGACAGCAAAGACATTTATTCATTCATACATACTTTGCAAAATTGAATCTGGCCTTCCGATTATTTTTGCTCTTGAGTGGTTTGCATCTTGTTGTATGGCTTATATATTTCTTCTCTCAAAGTCTTCTTTGGACATGAGATTGTCGTAACGTTATCCCTGCCCTGTGGAGGTGGGCAGTGATGTCACAGACTGCTGTCTTTGGGTGTTTTGTCATGGCTCTCACAATGTTTCTCACATTGGCCACAACTGCCCTTCGCCAACAGTTTTGATTTCGGTTGCTCAGTACACCAGAGGTTTCTTTCTTTTTCAGCACATGCTAAATGTCTTCGGTATACAACAAAAACAAAGAAATTGATCTTGTTGTTCCAATGCTTTTGAGACTTCTCTATCTGCAGCCCTCAAAGTTGCGAATTTCCATTAAACTCCATAATTATTGTATTACGTAGATGTTGCGCTGTTACAATTGCGCGTTTGCCAAGCTTCCACAGTTTTTAAGCGAGCAGACAGAAAAATCTGTGTGCTTGCAGACACGGTGGACAATGACGGGTTGGCGATTTTGGGCTCATGTTAGCATTTCATGAGCACATGGCTGACCTTCACTGAGCAACATGATTCAAATAGCAAACTAACCCATCGAACTATTAAAAAACTACTACTACTACTGTATTGGAGCTCAATGGATTGTGTAAGTGTTACTTAATGTCAGTATCCAAACGTGTACATGTTTTTCATGGGTGATGCGCTTGCTACATCAAAGTCTGTCTATGTGTCCATCTACCTTCCCACTAGACTGTCAACTAGTTGACTTCCCATCAATACCGACATCTCCATGCTTGCCTACCCACTTGCCTGCCCATTTACATGCCAGTCCTCCTTTTGTTCACTCGTCTGTGTCAAGAGCCGACAGGCATTGTTTATCCTCCCAGAACATCAGATTCTTATTGCACTCAGGTGGAAAACAAATGAAAATTAGGCTTTTAGACTGTTGTCCTCATTGTCCGAATGCTTTTGTCAAAGATTGGCTAACAATCTCTGCAGGTGCTTTTCAAAACAACAATGAGCATGGCATAGGATGCAATCTGTCGGGATATTTTTAGTTTTTTATTTTTTTCCTTTTTCCCCAGATTTTTTTCCTTTGGTTTGTTGTACCTATTTTGTATAAGTATATGCTCTCGCTTTCTCTCTGTCTCACACTATATATATATATATATATATATATATATATATATATATATATATATATATATATATATATATATATATATATATATATATATATATATATATATATATATATATATATATATATATACATATACATGGTCTGACTACATGCAAATATATTGACATCACCAAGACCATCTGTTGCTTCTCAGCATGCCACAAGACATTCATCCTTAGTCCAATAATGTCCTTGACGCGCTGAAGGTGCCTCATAGTTGTGTTTAAAACCCTTGTGTGTGTGTGTGTGTGTGTCTGTGTGTGTGTGTGTGTGTGTGCGTGCGCGCGCAAGCGTGGGCCTCCTGTCTGCGAACATGTGCTGTCTGTCAGGGTTCCACAGAAGACATTTACGTCCTAATCACACACTTCGCACACTGTCATTCTCTGCCTCTCAGTGGGGGGATCACAGTAATTATTCAAATACATACATTCACATGCCCATATTGGCAGTAATTATTCTGATCAACAAGCTTGGTTCCCCCCCAAGATCAATGTATGTGAAGAAAAGGGATGGAGGATGAGAGCCAGCGGAAATGGAGGCAAATAAAAGGCGTCATTGTAGGACAATTGCCTGCACAACTCTTATGATTTACAATTTGGCTTTGCTAAACTTTTGTTGGTGCATACTCATTTTTGCAACATTACGAGGGGGGGATATAAAGCTAAGCCAGTAAATGACATTTTAAGGGAAAAGAAAAAATGTTTTTTTTGTATGAGCATGTTAATTGAAGTTCCACATTTCATAGAAAATTGTGATACTGAAAGGAGACTCTAGGTCTTCTAAACTGTACTATACCACTATGATTTTTGTTGGGCATTGTAATTAACTATTATTTTTATCACTTCATTATTATCTTTAAATAAATGCTACTGTAGAACTCTTACGGCTAATCATTTATTCAATAAATAATATGAAACGATTGTATTACATTACACACATGTATGCGCATTTAAGGAAAAGCCACGATAAATACATATGCTTTTTTTTTCACTTTCACATAACATCATGTTTACTTTAAATGATGAATGACTGCTTTTGTCTCACAGGTGTAGGATTTACAGTGATCCTCATTTCCCTCTATGTTGGCTTCTACTATAATGTCATCATCTCTTGGGCTCTCTTCTACCTCTTCTCCTCGTTCACTGCCGAGCTCCCCTGGGTGCACTGCAACAACACTTGGAACAGCCCAAATTGCTCCGACTGGGCTGACAACAGCACAATCAGTGACATTTACAAGGCCACTCCAGCTCAAGAGTACTTTGAGTAAGTTGGCTCAGCTTCACTCTTTATCTATGTGAGACAGTGTATACTGTATTACAGTATAATAAATGCTGTTAAGCCTAAAGGTTGGAGTTTGTGGTGACAAAAAAACAAACAAAACAAACAAAACAGCTTTATATTAAAACTGTAATACTCCATTATGACTAAGTCACGCTAGAAAGTAGCAGCCTTGGCGTCCCGTCTTACAAGTGCGTTAGTGAGCAGCAAGTGTTTTTTTGTGTAGAGATGTGGGGTGTGTGGAGTATGGCCCCGGGAGCGGGGAGGGCTTCATGCAAAATTTTCGAGCAGCTTCAAGAATATTCAACTCTAGCTTTAAGGGTCAATATTTAACTGTTAAATACTAAATTTGATCCATACAATGCTTCAGAAAATGTTTTTATTTTATCTTAGGTTGCAGTTCACCCTTATTTTAAATGAGCTTGGGCTTGTTCATCTGCTGATGTCGCAGCATCGGAGCAACTGAGGAACTAGTATCTTGTTCAAGAAAAAGAGATTTATTTTTTAAATGATGTTGAATGATGGAGTCAGATATTAACTACTCCTGACTGGACACGATAATGAGATCGCTTCCCAAAGACAGAAAAGTCATTTTTTCATTGACCTTGTCATGCGGGTATCATTTTAATTATATTGGATTTTGTATTGTTGTTCAGTTTGGACTGTACACCATGCTGAAGTGTCCCGAATATTTATGTTGGAAATATGGTTTGTCATTCACATTCTTATTGCATCGGTTTTCATTTGGCAACCCTGCGGCCAGGTGCTATCCAGGTGCCTTGTATTCTTGTGAGCAAATGGGTTGTTTTGTTGTGACAGTTCAAGCTTTTCACCAAGCACAGCTGGAATGACCGTGTGCTATTTACAGTGTACCACCACCAGACAATTTGACTGCATTTCGTGTCACCTGTCAGAAAAACTCCGGAAAAATCTAGATCACTGCGTTAATATCACCTGTCATTTTTTTTAAATACAGAGATCAAGCACATGCCTCATTTTATTTCATAGATTTGTTTCCTACAGATGCACACCCTCGGGGTATTTGTTCAACTATAATACATTGTTTTGACAGTGTTTCCTCAAGATCCATTAATCCTTATATATCTGATCATGTAGGATATTTCAAGTGAAACCGTGTACTCTTGATTTTCACCAGAATTTTCCTTCTCATAGGCGAGGAGTGCTCCACATTCAGGACAGTAGTGGAATTGATAACCTGGGTCGTCCGCGTTGGCAGTTGACTTCCTGTCTCGGTGTGGTCATTATTCTGCTTTACTTCAGTCTGTGGAAGGGTGTCAAGACGTCTGGCAAGGTAGGGAATTGAAATTTTTTTATTGTGGTCATTGGAAAAGAAGGACGACAACCTCCTGAAGGCCCTCAACGTGAATCATAAGCTGTATGGCATAGTTATAACGTGAGAGAACATTGTATATAAAGATGTAACTGGATATTTTTAATTGACCCTGCCTGAATGCAGTTGAATTCTCGTATCGCCATCTTCTCTAAAATATGCCTCTACTCTAAGTAGGTTTCTGTGCGTGCATGTGTGTATTTGCCTTCTGTGACCCTCTCAGGTTGTGTGGATCACAGCCACCATGCCCTATGTGGTCTTGACTGTGCTGCTCATCCGAGGAGTCACCCTGCCTGGAGCCAAGGATGGCATTAAGGCCTACCTTTCTGTCGACTTCCTGAAACTCTGTGATGCCAAGGTGAGAGCCATGGGATTGCAGGAAACAGGAGTGCAGATAAAGATTTGGGTGTAAAAGGAGAAGAGGAGCAGTGGGGGGAAAACATACAGCATAATCCAAACACTGATTTTGATACTTTGTTGTAAAATTTGACTAAACGGTAATTCTTCTTCTTCATTGTATTTCTAGAAGAGCCAACAGTAAAATAGATATAGAATGGAATAGAGCTATACAAAAGAGTTGATGTCGACTATTTAGAGCAGTGTTGAATGAAGTATCTCAAGAATAAAGCAGCAGGGGAAAGGTAACAACTTACACACGTCTGAGTAATGAGCATTTTTTTTTTTACCCTTAGGAACCACTTTAATTATAATAATAATAATTCATTTTATTTAAAAGCGCCTTTCATGCCACCCAAGGACACTGTACAGACAATGAGGAAATACAATATAAAAATAGATAAGAGAAGTATTATATAAAAACAGGACATAAAATCACAAGACATGGGAAGTGGGAGAATTAGGTATTGTAGGCAGTCCTAAAGTCCTAACTGTAGTTCTTACATGTGACATAGTTGGTAACAACAACATTGCATTTGTCAACTCTGTTGATATGGATTGTTTATATGGAAGTGCTTTCATGACCAAGCCTCTCATGTGTTTTGCATTTTTGTTTTTTTACATGTATAAAGTAAACGCTATTGCTAATCGGAGGGCAGCCGCGGGGAATTGCAAAATACTGCTATAGCCAGACACCATTTACAGTCTGGGGAGTTGAGGTGTGGAATGAACTAACGACTGAACTCAATTAAAAAAAAAGGCATCAAATCAATGCATAATCATCAACTTTGTAAAAGTTAAACTGACAAAGTGGTGAAATGAATGTCAGGCCTCTACTTGTATGTCAGGCTGAAGTTGGCAGTTTGTTATATCTATGTTCTTTTGTTTAAAAAAAAAAAAACTATACTTCTCATGTAACTGAGTTTTAAATATTAGGTTGGGGGGGGGTTTGTGTGTGTCTAAAAAGCCGTTATCGGGACAAGCCTTGGAAATTAGCATTAGCTGTAAATGCTGTGATACCGCGTATAAGAGATTTGTTTTTGTTTGTTGTGGCATCTGTCCCTATTAAAATTAACAAGAAAATTAATGTTTAATATTCGCATTATGCATCACTCTGCCAATAGACACCACAATTTCATGAAACTCTTTATATTGAAAAAAATGTCAGACTCCGAAACCTCAGGTGGCCATGACCAAGGGGAGAAGGAAGTGAGACAGTTGGCGCGGCAACTATTATAACTATGAAATAACTTTGGAAAACCAATGAATTAAATAGTGTTTAAATGCAGACAACAGAACCAGTTTAACCTAGTCCCTATTTACTTTATCCATTGCTAAACCTATTGGTACCTGTCATTTACCTTACCTGCGAACGATCACCAAGTATCTGCAACTAAATACTCAAATATGGAGAGGGAGGGAGAGGCAGGAAGGGGGGGGAGTGGAGAGAGAGAGAGAGGGAGGGAGAGAGAGAGAGGAGAGGAGAGGGAATCGGAGAATTAGGTTAGATAGATGCATGGTGCTGTAATTTGCAAAATTACCCCTGTATTCACAAGCGTCTTTCATCTATTGCCGTTGAATGAGTTTCCTGCAATTATCCCAAATAATGGCTTTTTTCCTCTCTTGTGCCTTTTGTTTGCCGCTTCACACAAGTGCACCTTTTCTATCACCCCCCCCCAGGTTTGGATCGATGCTGCCACGCAGATCTGTTTCTCGCTGGGAGTTGGGTTTGGTGTGCTAATCGCCTTTTCCAGCTACAACAAATTCAGCAACAACTGCTACAGGTAAAGAGACTCATGCGTGAGGAGTTGCATCAGACACAAAATGCAACAGGTGAGTTACAGCACCCTTTGAAGCTCCTCAAAACCCGCCTTGTCTTTCACCACTTTGCTCTGTAAAGAAAACACCAACATAAAATAAGCACCCGTCTCCTTTTCCTTTCATTTATTTTCATATACTGTATATATATTTATGAGCACACTGTGGTCCGTGTCCACCTGTGCTGCAAAAGCACGCTCCAGTGTCTTCCGTTAAAAAAATAAAAATAAAAATAAAGAGAACATTTAAAAAAAAACTGTCTAATCTATCGGTATTTTATTTTTGTTTTTTTAATTTTGGTTTAGTTCTTTTAGGTACGACCATCTTTAATATATTTAGTCTTTTCTGCTGCTTTGTGAATGGCCGTCACCTCATGTCTTTTTAATGCGTCCGGCCTATAGCTGGTTGATGGCTGTCCCACAATGGAAGCAGTATTTGCCTGCTGTGTTGGGGCAGAGTGCTTTTGGCATAAATAACAGTGCATGCCTTCCTCAGTATGCCTGAGCCAGGTAAACTGATTGAGCCGCATGCTCGTGTGTTTTTGAGACGATTTGGAAAGAGGTATAAAAGGGTTTTTGGGTTTGATCAGCAATCAGAAAGTTTGGAAAAAAATGCTACAAATCACCGATTGGATCAGCAATATATCTCCCGGTATTTAAACAACTTGCATATTTACTGATTTGACTGATACAATACATACATATCACTATAAGGCCTAACGATTGGACACAAAGCCATATACCGCTTTTTGGTATGGTACAATTCGATATACTGTGCTTGGATATTGCGATAGCATCTTGATGCATCTCATCATATAATGTTGGATATAATTTACATTATCTATAATTTACATTATCTAACCATTCATGATGCAGAATATACTTTATTCTACAGGCCTCGATTGGTCTGTTGCATCAAGATGGTGACAATGGACTAATTATGATAAATTCTGCATTCTGTCTTTTCATATTCAATCTTCATCTGATTTTGTTTTAATGATGCAGGGACGCCATCATCACCAGCTCCATCAACTCTTTGACCAGCTTCTTCTCTGGCTTTGTTGTCTTCTCCTTCCTTGGCTACATGTCATACAAGCACAACGTGGCTCTGGAAAAGGTCGCGAGAGACGGTATGATGCTCTTGCAATGATACGCAAAATTCATGGTTTGCTTTGATGAGAAACTTTTGTATTACGGTTAGATATTTTTTCCCCCCCAAAAAAATGCCTCAGAAGGGGAAAGATGTTTTTGTAATGTACAAAATTTCATTGAGCCACCAAGTAGACAGGTTGCTTACCCAAGTGCTTTCTTCAGCCTCATTATTGTTGCTAATAATCCATTCAGCATCTAAAACTTGCACGATATTATCATGATGTTTTACAACAAAATCATATGTGTATGTACAATAATGGACTGAGACAGCAGCCTTTAGAACTTAAACTGCGTGTGTAGTTGTTAATTCTAAATTGTTTGAGCTCTGCATGTCAAAATGTCATATATCCTCCTGCTGATAGTTGCATAGAGGTGCTTTAGCTTTAATACTCATGTTTTGATGGCAACATTTTGTGGAACACATTAACGTTGGTATTTTTGCACATTTGCACGTTTCAGTACAGTCTGGATAGGCAGTCCTCATCCTCAACAGATCTGTTGGATCGATAGACTAGTATGAGATATTGCTTGTGTCTGTTTTTCCCCATCTCCTCCAAAAATGTATTCATTCCAGATTTTAAGGCGGCAGCCCGGTGGTCCAGTGATTAGGGCGTCGACCTCACAGTGTAGAGGTAGAGGTAGAGGTTCAATTCCAGTTTCGGCCTCCCTGTGTGGAGTTTGCATGTTGTCCCCGGGCCTGCATGGGTTTTCTCCGGGTACTCCGGTTTCCTCCCACATTCCAAAAACATGCATGGCAGGCTGATTGAACACTCTAAATTGTCCCTAGGTGTGAGTGTGGATGGTGGTTCGTCTGTGTGTGCCCTGCGATTGGCTGGCAACCGGTTCAGGGTGTCCCCTGCCAACTGCCCAAAGATGGCTAGCATATGCGCTCCAGCTGCCCCCGCGACCCTTGTGAGGGTAAGCGGATCGGAAAATGGACGGATGGATTAAGGCCACAGGTTTAATATAATACCAGATGCAGTTTTTCGGAAACAATTAAAATGACAAATGCCTTAAAGCAGGCAACCCAAGTGAAAATAACCTCTTTCCCAGCAACCTTCCACACACCATATTTATTGTTTCACTCACTGGAGTAATTGTGAAAATACCCAAATCCGTTTGTTCAGTGTCTTGCTCAAAGCAGACATAAAACCCACTGAGCTCATGTGATAATTTTGCAGCAGTACTTTTAAGTCTGTGCTTTGGTGATGTGTTTATCTGTCTGAATTGAACTCAAGTTTCAGTCTGTGGCTGCCACAATTTCTGCAATTATCAGAGCTGTGCACGGTGCGGACACCTCAGACTACTCTTTTTGTGTGTGTAATACATACGGTACACAAACTCTTTCGCACAAAATTGAACTTCTTGAAAGAGTAGTACTTGCAAATCTATCTGAATTTACTTTATCGTAAAGTTTTACACCACTGCATCTCTTTGATACAGCTAATCTACTGGATCTCATAATAGTCTGTGACTGTGTACCCACTCTTGTGAATATAAGTCAGTTAAAGTGGCACTATATACTGTAGCTACTTGAACTGGATTTAATGGGGAAAAAAGATCCCGGTGACCCAACCATCATCATTGTTGCACTGTAATGTTGACTTTCTGAATGTTAACTACATTTTTTAAATTAATCGCTACTTTAGAGTACGGTACTCATTTGTTTACACAGTTTTTTAATTTCTGCTTATAGGGGTTGGATTGGTGTTTGTTATTTACCCAGAAGCCATTGCCACATTGCCTGGGTCATCAGTGTGGGCAGTAATCTTCTTCATCATGCTCCTGACACTAGGCATTGACAGTGCTGTGAGTATGCACTTTCCTTTACAACTACATCTGGCAGCATAATTCGATATGTTCCATTTGTTTTGTCTACAATGGCTACGAATTCTCATATGATACAGTGGGACCTCATTTGAATGGACTAATTGTCCATTAGAGCTGAATATCTGTTGCATCAAGGAACTTGTATTTATGTATTTTTTTGGGTGGTCTAAGTACTCACAATACAGTACAAAATTATTGTTTGCTCTTTTTTCATAGCCTGAACGCCCGGTACAGTGCAATTTTTTTTATAAATAGATATTTTTAATAAATAAATAAAAACTTGTTTCAAATGTTTTAACGTTCTTCCAAACTTATGTTGTTGGTTGAGGAGGTTAATGGCATGCATCTGGTCGCTTCCATGCACCATCATGTTAGCGCTTTCTTTTTTCACTTCTGTTATGATTAATTGCCATAGATTTACAAAAAAACAACAACTACTGTATGTACTCGACCAAAAACAGTGGGGTAGAAAGATGCTTCCCTACTTGCCCCAGCACTGTAAAAACAACAGCCAATTATATAAATAGAAGCATACAATATTTATATTTAAGTTGGCTGCGTGCCTGCAGCAGATGCTAAGCTAATGTCTATGCTCCATTATAATTGAAGGAACCCTCTCCCCTTCTAACATCTGTCCATACATTGCTTTGGTGGGAAAGTTGCCTCTGCCAACATAGTCACCACTTGGATGTGATTTTTAGCCTGCCCTATTCTACTCTAAAGTATGTTTACCTCTGATGAGTGAGAAGCACAGGCTGGGAAAAGGTGACCAAACTCTGCCTCTTGATGGTGCCACAGCGCCCTTTACTGGCACAGTGGATAATTGCAAACAATTCTGGAACTAACTTGGAAAGGGGCAATACAAAGGGGCAATCAAGGTTCCACTATGTAACATATTCCAGCTTCTATCATCTTGACGCTGAACTTATGGTAGGGGCCTCTGGGGTGCGGGGCTCATTCCTCCTCCACCTCCTCCCAGGTGGTGTGGTGCCTGTATTTCCCATTTGCGCTCCAGTGTCAGATCCACTCCTGACTCCTTTGTGCGGAGGGGTGCCAAGCCCCCCCCCGCTCGGGATGCCCCGTTCCAGCCACTGGCTTGGAGGATAGGGCAGCCCCCCTCTTCTTCATCCCTCTGCCCTTTGTACCCTGCCTGGTGGATGTGGGGTTCCTCGCTGGCCTTTGAGTCATTGGGGGCCTCTCATGCTCCAAGACAGGTGCTCAGAACTGGCTTGGGGTGATGTTGGGTGCAGTGTGGCGCATTTAAAAACGGGCATTTAGCACTGTTATGGGCATGAGGACTGCAGACTTGATTTACTGCCAATATAAGTGGCTCTTTTAATTTCCTTTAAATGCAGTGCGCGAGAAGTGCTGGCTAAATATTTCCCCTTGTCACGCACCGCTCAGTCCTGTCCGGTTTTGTCCTAACTGCAATACTTCTTCACAGAATGTGGCACTGCATTTCCTTGACAGAAAAAAATATATAATGTAATAATCATGCATTATGCTAGTTGGCTCGTGTCCTGTTTTCTTTTGTTTTGTTTTTGTTCTGTTGTCTCTCTCTCTCTCTGTCCCCTGCAAAAAACATTGTTCTGTTCAACTGCATTTCAAACAAATATCACAATACAAAAGGTTAGTGCTGTATTATAAACTCCCCTGATGCACAGAAAAAAACTATGCCAGCAAATGCATCCATATCCACCATTCTGCATGATGAAGCAATAGACCAGGGCAGGTTAAAATATATCTGCTTGACATAGAAATGTTTTTAATAGCCAATATTTTGGTAATCTGTTCTAGCAGCAGCGGTGTAAAACAGTTCTAACGTCTATTCTCTTTTCCTGCACCTTTTAGATGGGTGGGATGGAGTCTGTCATTACCGGTCTGATTGATGAATTCAAATGCCTCCACAAACACAGAGAGCTGTTCACCCTCTTCATTGTGGCCGCCACCTTCCTCATCTCCCTCTTCTGTGTTACAAATGCAAGTATCATACCGAGACGGCTGTATTCCTCAAGGGGTGTGGCGATAACTCCACAAATGTTTTCGGAAACTCTTATCATCCAATGTAATGCAAAGACTAGTAATTATGGAACTGAAATCTTCCAGCTGATTAATCATTGGTGTCTGTAATCATTTCAGTATAAGTGACATTGTCCCTGTCTCTGTCACCGTAGGGTGGAATTTACGTGTTTACTCTGTTGGACCACTTTGCCGCAGGGACGTCCATTCTGTTTGGAGTGCTTATTGAAGCTATCGGTATTGCGTGGTTTTACGGTAAGAGAAACTGACAGATAGAATGATAGGTGAAAAAAAAAAGATTTTTCATGTTGTCGTGGCGAGCAATGCTGATGTTATATTAGTGCTCTGATGAGAAATCTGTCTGTATGGATGTGCTGTGACTCAGCGTGACCTAGTTCTATTAGGCCTAAGTGTAAAGAAACGAAAATGTCAACACACAATAATGGTTTTTGCCCCTTCAGTCTCTGGCCACCTCAATGTGCCTCCTGCTTGGGGCATAATCTTTCTATTAAATGATGATCATCATGTTGTCTTGATGTGACTGCCATTGTAAGGCTCCAGGAAATTGCAATCAATACTGACTCACTTATTTTGAATATGCCAGTTAGACACTATAAACAAAAAGGAGAAAAGGTCAAGAGCAAAGGTGTTATAAAAACTAAAAAAGAAATTCTCAGTTACAAAATAAATGACAAAAGGAGAGTAATAATTTCACTGAAGATTCATCATAAGTCTGACTGCATAATTTGTGTTATGCCATTGAAATCCAGATCAATAATGATAAAATAGAATTATATTTGTTATTGTTCTAAAATTTCAATAAATACAGTTGTGCTTAGTTACTGAAGAAAAACAAATGTTCATGTGCGTCTACTATGTACATGAATGGAAATACAGACACGATCACTTCGTAATTTGTTTGCTGCTATGGATGCAATTTTTATGGTTCGAGTAATATTTATGAATAGCCTTGATCTGGTTCTATGCTACACCATTGCATTTACAATTATTTTTTATCATAAGGTTAGGACCAGGTGCTTGACTTCTGCCAGTGTTACTCAGTAGTGGTAGTTTCTGCTATTCAGGTTTACCTCACTAAAGGAAGCCTGATTATCAAATTGTGAATTAGTAGGGTGTAATGAATGCTATTCTAGATGCTTAACCAGTTCAGAACATTTTTTTTCAATAGCGTATGTCCGATTGATCCAATTTTTAAAGAGCAGCATGCAGAAAAATTATCATGACAAAATTTGAAAGGTTGGGGAAAAGAGCGACTTGATCTTCCGTCTTGGGTTACTTTTCACATGTCCATTCAACTCATTGGGGGACTCAATGCTAACTCAGCCTCAGGCAACGGGGTCTGTATATTGAGACACTTTGGTGGGGTTCGACCTTGGCAGGCCCGATAAATCAAGCCCGAGGCCCCGGTGAGCCCTTTTTTCCTTTCCTCATAGCTTTCACAAGAACCTTTCAACCCTGGCCACTGTGGTCTTTCGTTCTGGTGTCCATCTCAATAAAAACATCCGGTGGAAGAAATGCCTTTTGGGAAGGAAAGCTCTGAAAAGTGAGCAACTGTCATTTTATTGTAGTCTAAATTGCAATTGTATTTTGGATCACGTTTCAGAAATTTCCCATGTTTTAAAAACTGGAACTCAGAAGGATTTCTTTCTTTCTAATAGCCAAGTAATGCGCTCCATTAAGTAGACGACTGATGATACTGTATGGCATACCATGCATTAAGGATGAAGTGAAGAGTGATAGTTTGGTTAAGCATGCACCAAGTACGCACTGCTGACAAACTCCAAGTAAGATAGTGCTTATATTTTTCCCCCATTAAATTGTCATGAGAACATGTTGAATCCACAATGACACACATCCAGGCATGTCAGTAGTAATGGAATAAAAGGTAAATGTGTTAGCCCTGTTATCGTCAGACGACATGACTGAAGGCCAATTTTGAGCTGACAGGCATGTGGCAGATAAACGTAGTGTCTCGTTGTAGATTATGAGTTGTCTTGACACATGGGTCATGGAGTGTAACATACTCGACGACTGCTCACCCGGCGTCTGGGACGCTTCATGACTAAAAAAAGTCTGGCATGTCAGAATTTTTGTTCGTCTTGCTGCGAAGTTTGACCTGTCCTCCGTCATCCTTCGATCGGTTCTTTGGTGCCCTCCTACCGATGACGAGACACTGGACATGATATTCATAATGACAATGTGGTGGTTATTATTTAAAAAGTGACATGAACAAAAGGCGAAATATTAGAAAGTATTTCAACTCTCGCTCCATTTGCCGACTGCAAAACTAGTAGCTGAGTCGCAAACATGGTGTCAATAAATAAATCCGTTAGTTCTTTTAAAAAAGATACATTCGAAACCGCCTTATCCCACCATCCAGGAACAGGTCCATAATCACTTCTTTTTGTTTTTCGTTTTTTGAGCAAAAAAACTAACTCATATGCACATAATGCCTCCGTCGACTTGACTTTGGCAGCTGCTTATCATGCCTTCTTCGATGGAATGAATCTTGACTGAAGCAACGATTGGTCAGGGTCTGGTCGGTGATGGACTTGTCGTGTGCCGTTTCACCCCGTCCAAGACACATAAGGATATTTATCTGGTAGTCTCACAAAATGAATGACAAAAAAAGTCATGTAGTTGGAGAAGGCCTTTAGTCAATGCAAGATCAATACGTTTTTTTTAAATTTGTCAGAGTCTCTGATATTGGAATGTTTGCTTGTGTTCCAGGAGTGGACCGTTTCAGTGACGATATTGAGGAGATGATTGGTCAGAGGCCAGGCAGATACTGGCGGTTGTGCTGGAAATTTGTCAGCCCCTGCTTTCTCCTGGTGCGTATCTCTCATACCGTTTCAGGCCACCATTAAATTTATTGTTCCAGTCATTATTTTTTTTCACAGGAGTCATTTTACCATAGTAAAAACAGTTAATGTGAGACATTATGCAGGATTACACCCCCCACCTCCCAAGACCTCACAGTGAATAGGTAATGGGTTCAATTCCAGCTCTGGCCTCCCTGTGTGGGGTTTGCATGTTCTCCCTGGGCCTGAGTGGGTTTTCTCTGGGTACTCCGGTTTCCTCCCAGATTCCAAAAACATGCATGGCAGGCTGATTGATCACTCAAAATTGTCCCAAGGTGTGAGTGTGTCTGTGGATGGTTGTTCATCTCTGTGTGCCCTGCGATGGGCTGGCAACTGGTTCAGGGTGTCCCCCGCCTACTGCTCGAAGATGGCTAGCATATGATAGGCTCCAGCCCCACCGCGACCTTTGTGAGGATAAAGCAGTTCAGAAAATGGATGGATGGGGATCTGTGTGTGTGTGTGTGTGTGTGTGTGTGTGTGTGTGTGTGTGTGTGTGTTTCCATGTTTCTTTTTTTGGGAATGTGGGAGGAAACTGGAGTACCCGGAGAAAACCCACGCAGCCCCGGGGAGAAAATGCAAACTCCACACAGGAAGGCCAGAGCCTGGATCAAACCCATGACCTCTGCACAGTGAGGTCGACCCACTAACCACTGGCCCACCGGGCCGCCGTCTATCTATCTATCTATCTATCTATCCATCTATCCATCTATCCATCCATCCATCCATCCATCCATCCATCCATCCATCCATATACAGACACACACACACTGAAGGAATTCCCAGGCTAAGAGGTGCATAGGTTGCAGAACAAAACTTGGTGCATAGTTTTTGTTACTAGGAGATAGTCATAGTTCTGGCAGTAGTTGTCATCCTCTGTAAACCACAAAGTAATTTGCAGACTAGCAAACGGATTAAAAGAACAACAGGCAAACAGCTAAAGGGCAACTCCAAACAAATAGTTTTTTTAACGTTTGCTGAAAGACCAAACTTGGTTCTTCTGAGTGCCATTTTACAGAAATAGCATTGGGACATAAGCAACAATGATGGTGCAAAATGTTTCCACAATGCAGTACTGTTTGTCTTACTGCTTGTGACTTTATTTTTCGAAATACTGTACATTTGAACATGTTTTTTTCCTGTTCTCACAAATTAAAAATACACAAAAAATAAACAATTACCCTCCCAAAAAAACAATCAAAACTTAAAAATTTAAGACTATATACTATCAAAATAAATATGCATCCATTGCCTAGAGCGCGTGTCTTCATCTGGGTCGCGGGTGACCTGGAGCCTATCCCATGCTTACTCTGGGTAACAGGCGTGGTACACCCAAGATTGGTTGCCTGCCAAGTTCAGTGCACATACCGTATAGACAGACAAACATTCCCATTCACACCTATGCACAATTTCGAGCAAAGGTCACCGATTTTTGGAAACTGAGCACTACTTCTTTGGTAATCATGAATGTGAAGGTGACCCCTGATTTAACATATTCAATTAACATTGCATGCATGTTTTTAGGGATGTGATTTTATCTGATTCATTGATTACCGGTAACTGCTTTCTCTCCCTCCGGCAAATTCTCCTAGTTTATGGTGGTAGTGAGCTTTGCAACCTTCAACCCCCCCAACTATGGCACCTATATGTTTCCTCCCTGGGCTAATGGGCTGGGATGGTGCCTAGCCATTTCATCGATGACCATGGTGCCCCTTTACGCCATCTACAAACTTTGTAGCCTACCTGGAAAGTTTTGTGATGTAAGTCCGAGCCGATTTGCATCTTTGTAAAGTGTTTGTAGTTTTTGTGGAATACTCTTTGCTTTATTTTCTCCATAATATTGTCCGCCTTTCTACTGGAACAGAGACTGGCTTATGCCATCACCCCAGAGACAGAACATCATTTGATAGATAATGGGGAAGTTCGTCAGTTCACAGTAAGTACTGATTTGTTCATATCACATTATTCTTCTCAAACGTTTGTATTACAATTGACTAATTGGTCTGTTGACTATTGCTGGTTTGTTTAATTCACTGATTTTTTTCCCCCCCTGTCATAGCTTCAGCACTGGCTGGTTGTCTGAATGTCAAAGCGAAAATGTATACAAAGGAATGTTGGACGAATGCATGCACAGCATAGTTCTGAAATGTGATGAAGAAGTGAGAGGAGGTAAGGCTCGAAAGCAGGAGAAATTTAGGAGTGCCAGAAAAAACAAATCATGTAAGAAATTGTAAGTGTGATTTACATTCCAACTGTGCATGTGTGAAGCTGTGTGTAAACCCATTTCTTAAATGATCAAAGTAAGGATGATGAGATAGTAAATATCATATATTCAAAATTTAGGGTCGTAACATATCAAATGTGGATTAAAACGTTCAGAAATGTCTACATCAAGCCTACATCATATTAATATATCAAATAAAAATACTGTCTTCTTTTCATGACTGTTAAAGCACATGCAACTCCTGTTACTTTCAAATATTTCACAGAAATGTTTACATTAAACGGCGTCAAGGAGATAAACTAAAATTATTCACGTAAAACGACGCTAACAATACTTTCAAAAAGCAACACTCAGCTCAACTCAAGAACACGTCTTTGGTATTAAAAAACTAGCTGTTTGAAATTATGAAAAATTGATCTGCAACAATGAATAACAAAGTACTGTTTTTACTCTAAGATAATAGATTAATGACGAGATGAAATATAAGTTGCAATATAATCAGGAGAAAATTACAATCATGTGAGTGGGGGGAGGGAAACCCCTATTGTTTTACAAAAATAAAAAAAACATCTGTTGTTACTAGACAATTAAGCTGAGCACTGCTGCGGAGCTTGTTAAGTTCCGTTTTGTATGTTTGGAGCATCAACGGCATCAATAAGTAGACTGTTTAATAGGATTTGTATCCTGAGTAAGAATGAACTAAGATTGGCTCATTTGTGGGTTAGTCGCATAAAGATTCATAACTCGACTGTAATGTCAACATTTTTTAAAAATCCATTATTCTAATGTGAAATGTTGTATACAGATTTTCACTGAGGCATATAACCCTCGCATCTGCCAGACTGTTGATTTAAACAACCAAAGACTCTGAAAAACTCCAGATTTAACCCCAACTGAGCTACAATATTATCTTGGTTAATTAACTCTTGCACTGTCAAATTACAGATGGAATATATATGTTTCAATCAAAACAAGCATGAAGCTTTAATTTTACTCATCGAATAACAATCTCAAGACTGTTTCAAGGCTGCTCTTTGTTAATCTGCAAATGGATGGTGTGATGTGTAAATTATGAGGTTCATTATTCATGAAAGATAGTAGATAGCCTATCATGTTCATGTGTTGTTGAGAGATTTTATTGTATTGTGTTTTATGATAGTTATGATAGTTGTCAAGTGAATTTATGGTATATGGCCTACAGTATAAGCGATGTTGAGTCTGTAAGTATGTATGTATGTATGTAAGTATAAAGTATTCACTTTGTTACCGTGAAGTTGATACATATTAGCCTTAAGGATCTCAATGACAGTTACATGGATAATCCAAATATGCTTTTGTCTGACGTAAAGCATGAAGTCATGCTTAAAGTATTTCAACAATGACTTGTGGTTTCACATTGTGCTGCATTCAGTCGACACATTAAAGGGTTCAAAAGTCCTGAACTGTCCACATGTTGCTGTATTTTGCCTTGTGGTGTTTCTGACTTTCACCGTATCTTTAT